>JANZLQ010000001.1:40208154-40224457 GCA_026212715.1 Elanus axillaris
AATAAATTGAGTTAATTTTCCCCAAGCTGAGTCTGTTTTGCCCATGAGGGTAACTGGTGAGTCATCTCTCCTGTCCTCATGTCGACCCACAAGCCCTTTGTTCTATTTTTTCTCTCCCCTGTCCAGCGAAGGAGCGGGGAGTGATAGAATGGCTTTGGTGGGCACCTGGCATCCAGCCAGGGTCAACCCATCACAATGATCACCAGAGATTCTTTACAAGGAAATAGAAAAAGTTACCTCAAATTCAAGAAAACCCGTAAATAACCATATTTTAACCCATAAAGTTGTATTAAAACTTACTGAACCTTTTGTGTACATCCAAAGTGAACTGCAGGCTCTCCTTCCAAACATGAACATAAATGAACTTAAAATTAATTACAGTCACGTTGATTCTCAGTGAAGGTCACTTCAATTCCAAAGGAGTGCTTATATTGCAGTTTTACAGAGATTAGCTAATCCACTTTAAAAACCAGCCTTAGGTTGAAAGGTAACAAAGTGTTTGGGCAGCTGATAGAGATGGCATGCGTTATATATTGAGGCCAGAAAGCCATATCAGTCTCCATCACTTAGCTTCTCCACACTAACACTTCATTCAAGGTTTGAGATCTGCTTCATGTCCATCCCTCTCCAATGACCCAAGGTATGCCCTCACTCTCCACCAGTTCAGGGGCATTGCCTTTGCAAAATTTCACTTGGCAAAAACTCAAACAGGTGCTTTAATCCATCCTTATTCAGGAAAGCACCCAGGAACATCTAGTAACAAATACAGGCTCCTAGTTAGACACTAACAAGTGAAATTCAATACAGGTTGAGCTTTCTTAAAGTAAGAAAATAAAATGATAACTCTATATACATATTCTAGGGGAGGCAAAAGAAAGAAAGAAAAGCCTGTATTGTCCTCAGCCCAACAGCCTTAAGGAGTTTTCCCTGTCCCAAGTAGAATTGGTTTATTAGCAGCTGGACACAGGAGAACCATCACAGATCATTTAAAAACCTAAAGCCCACATTTCCAATATGCACCCATGCACACAATGCCATACTCCAGTCACAGTACAGCATTGAAATGGCAGGTAGTCAGCAGCATCCAACAAGTCAAGAAAGGTGGGCAAGGACATCTCTTCCCTTAATTTTTATGTTCAAGAAGTCTTGGAATATGGGAAAGGCCTGGAAAAAGTAACATCTAAAGGTAAGGGATAATATAATAACAGGTACTTGGGACTGCTGCTCAGGCAAAAGTAAACAAGACAAAAGTGAACATATGAACTTTAACATCAAGAAATTTGAAGTCACACAGCTAAGAAGAAGAAGGTAAGACACATTTAGGATCTAGGCTCTCTCTTTAACAGAGTGCCCTAGGGCAGCCATGGAGACTGTGCTACCTTCCTGTTGACACTGGTCATGTTCTGACATAGGTAATTAAAAAATAATTTGAAAAGAGCTCAGGGAAGAACCATGAAAATGATTAAAGGATTAGAAAATGTGTTTTTAATTCAATTAAATGCAAATTCACTGCAGGAGACTGCTTAACATGGCTAGATTCTTAACAAGTTGCTTGTTTATATTCTTTGTTAACACAGCAACTCAAGATTTATTAACATAGTTTTCCAGTGTGATTTACTAATATTGTTTCTCATCTAATAGAAAAATATACAGAAAGGCTACTGGCTGAAGGTTAAAAACAAATTAAACTCTTGAATTGGAATTGCCTTTTTTCTGCCCCTCTGTTTTTCACAATAATCACAGGACTGACACTATGTGAGGTTAGGAGGTGTGTCACCCAGCAAATTCTACTACCGGCAGTTCTTAAAAAGCAATATTGACACCCCCCCCCCCCCCAAAGATATAATCTAGTTCAAACAAGATTTCAAAACCATTACTTTGTGAGACTTGCACAGAAGGTCATGACAGATCAACATAGACTTTAAAACATGCAGTCTCTGAAGCCTCTAGGAAAGGGTTTATGTGATGCAGAAAGACTTGCACAGATCTCAAATACAAAAACTTCTGAGCAGAATTTGCCCCAATTGCATTTATTTCAAAAGCTCCTATATAGATATTAAGAAAAAGATTGCCATATATATATATGTAAACAACCAAGAGAAAGTCAATCATATGCAAAACAAAGGATAGTTTACTACTTCAAAAGCACTTTCATCTGGTAATAAAATTCTCCATCAGCTGCATTTCAGGCTATCTAGATGTAGTCTTAGTTAACTCACTTCCTCTTGTATCTGCATTTTAAAAGCCTCACCCCTGTAAAAGAAGAGGGTGTGGTTTGTTATTTCATATAATGAGTAAAAATTCAGAAAACCAGGTATTAAAAGGATCATACTCCTGTATGATTTTAGCAATTAAATAAACTATCATTTTTATTTAAAACAGGCTTTTCTGAGCATTAGCAAAAAAACCCAACACTCAAAACAACCCTCCAGCCCACCCACAGTTTTGGGGATGTTCAGATTACAATCACATCTTCCTGTTCATTAAGTCTGCAAACTAAGCATTACATATTTATCAAATCAGAATATCCCTTCAATAAACCAACAGCATTTTCTCATCTGAGCAGTGCAGAATGACAGCGCCACATTCAGAACTGCACATCAAGTCTTCCAGCAGCACGTGTGCAGGACAGAAAGAGAAACAAAGAACAGAAAGAAACCTGAACATGGGAGTATAGAAAATAAGAGAAAAACAAGGTACTACACACTATCATTAAAATGCCCTTTCCCCCCCCCCATTCATTGACTCCTGTTCACAATAATAATTTGAACTAGGATCATATTTTTTTGCAGCCTATCTGCAAATCATGAGGTGGTAAATTCAGCATGGGTGTAACTCTCGTGACTCCAGCAGAGATGCACTGAAGCGGAATCTGTGCCACATTCTAACATTAAATAACCATTGATGCTCCCCCATTCCAAGACCCCCTCCAGTGCTCATTTATAAGGGCCATATAGTGCTCTCCATCAGACATGCCCGTATAAAAGCGGCCTTTGTCTGCTCACCACTGTGCTGTCTCAGAGAAACAGAGAACACAATTTGCTTTACATTTTTCAATTCCTTTACATTATTTAAGAAGAAAAAAAAATTGCTTACAAGTACATATCCTTCTGCAAATAAGCTTCCTCAACATTCCTTCATATTTTCCATAGCGTGCCCAGATGTAACAGTGCTTCACAGAGTGCTGCGGCTTTCAGTCCAGAACATAATCAATCATTGCCCTTCGTATTCATTAAGCATGCTGTCTTCACACGTGGATTTAAACAGCTATGGCTTCAGTCCTCTTTCTATGACTGCAGCTCTGCAGGATTCTCAACACCCATTTCAGCCCAGGAAACTTCAGCTCACTTGTAGGAAGGAAATTCCCTGCTAGCAAGGGGAACCCAGGACAAATAATCTGAGATGAAGATGAGCTGAGTGTGCCTGGCTGGGCTGGCTTGCACTAGGAACCAGCCTGACTTTATCCCCTGGGAAGCGCTAACAGGAGCATCTCAACAGCTGTCATCATTTGTCCATGACGAATAAATTTAGTCATTATTCATTTTTAAATGTAACCCCTTCAGGTCTGAGCAAGGTGTAAAATGGGGAAAAGAGACTGTGCTAGTTGTTCAAGAACCACAGTAAACAAGGGCCAGCATTTCCCCCTGCCTGAACCACCAGCCTGGGACCTTTTAAAGCAAAGTAATTGAGTCTCAAATTTCCTTTCCAATGAAAAGAGATGCTTTCTGGCTTTTAAAAACTTCAAGATGTCAAATTCAATCTTTTAGTTATTTGTCTGTAAGCTTTAGAGAAGATAGCTACTCTGTAGTGACTATGGATTGGGAAAAAGAGCCTATGATCACATCTTTTACTAATGAAGATGCCCTGCTATGGTCTTCAGGTCTGACTCTGCAAGGTACTAAACTTGCTCCATCCCTGCTGTGCCCATTTATCCTATGTCCCAACTCCAAGTGTCAGCACAGCTGAAGTGTGCAAGATGGATGGAATTTGGAAGTATCACCTGCATCTTTCTCATGAGAATCTCCCTTTTGGGTGCAGATGGATGGCACTGGAGAAACCTGCCTTCCCACCCACCACATGGCATCCTGCACCAGGAGCAGACACACAACTGCTAAAGCTGGTGTACGTTTCAGCGCATCAAAACCCCATGCCTGACCCCTACTAGGTGGGCAAAGCCCAGCTCCCTGAAGATCTGAAAGTCCCCTGTAAAATCTGAGAACACGCACAAGCAAACCCACTGATACCAAAGAAAACAGGGTATGTCCCCCCTTACTCCTTTTTGTTAGACACAACCTCATATGCATTGGTCCATGCTTTTGAGACAGACACCCCTTGGACACCTCAGCTCATGCCCTCCCCCAAGGCCAGCATCCAGCACCCCTGCCTCCAGCTGTGACTCCCAAAGGACACAAGACACCCTTCACTCCTCTCTGCAGGTGTCCCACCAGCCTCAAAGTGAGACAGCTTCAGCCAAGGTTAAATGCCTTTTCCCGTTAGCACACATCAAATCCATGCAAGGCTTAGTTAGCTGTATGCCTGCCCAACTCCAATGTAGGTATTGTATAGGCGTCTCCAGGAAATGAGTTTATGAACCCACTAAAGAGACATGTATATGCTCCTTAGCAGGATTAAATGTTTAAAAACAAAGGAGTCACAGCCACAAGCAGAGGTACACAGGCACGGCGTGTCATTAGGGATTCTTGCTCAGCCATCCCCCACAGTTTCCCAGCTGCTGTCTCCTGGCCCCAGCCACAGACTCTCCTTCCCCACCTCCACACCAGGCACAGTGTTCTGAGCCTTTAAAACACCACCTGCTTGGGCTCAGTGAACCCAGTCAGCCCCCTCAGTGCCACCCATCACCCCTCTCCCCTCAGGTCCAGTTCTCCCAGGTTGACCTAGCCACCAGCTCCAGTCCTAGTCTACCCCTGCTGCCACCTTCTGGCATTATTTGATGAGCTACCTCATTGCCCTTCACAACTGGCTTTGAAGTGGATTGCCAAAAACCCAGCCTCAGTGGGGATCCCTCCACAGGCTCACCAGGACTGAGGCAGACACTGCAATGATCATGTCTGCGAGGATATGCATACCAAGATTACCTTGGTTTCTTTCTCTTATCTCACATACATTACCCTATGTGAACTGGAATACATGTAACTGGGTGGGAGTTTGTCTTCTGAAGAAGGTTTCTACAGTGTATAAATCTAGACAATGTATTTATGAGCATAATAAATACAACAAGAAATACGGCTGCCATCAGCTAAAGGTAAGGTGGTACCTTAGAGACCCAAGCCAAGAATGTCATACCAGGTTAAGTGGACAAATGCTTTTTATTTTAATAATCCTTCCAACACCCACGTGCTTTTCTTTAATCCAAAATGTTTCAGTTTTCCTTCCTTAGCTAGGAAAGGTGACACTCATCGTCTTGGCTGCTGCCTCATTCTGTCAAATTATGAGCTAATGAAGCTGCTCATAACAGGTCTTCAACTGCTATCACAAGGGAAAGAAGATTGCTGAAAGAAGTAACAATTGGAATTGTTTTCTGGTCCAAATATATCACACTTACACAGGCAGTTGTTTTGATACTGTCATGGTCTAACACCAGCCAGTAACTAAGCTCCACACAGCCACTCACTCACACCACCACCCCCCCCAGTGGGATGGGGGAGAAAATCAGGAAAAGTAGTAAAACTCGTAGGTTAAGAACAGTTTAATAGAAAGAAAAGAATAAACTAATAATGATAATGAAAACACTAATAAAATGACAACAGTAATAATAAAAGGATTGGAATGTACAAATGATGCACAGTGCAACCACTCACCGCCTGCCGATGAACACCCAGTTAGTCCCTGAGCAGCGATCCCCCTGCCCTATCCCCCCAGTTTATATACTGGGCATAACATCCCATGGTATGGAGTACCTCGTTGGCCAGTTTGGGTCAGCTGCCCTGGCTGTGTCCCCTCCCAACTTCTTGTGCCCCTCCAGCCTTCTTGCTGGCTGGGTATGAGAAGCTGAAAAATCCTTGACTTTAGTCTAAACATTACTTAGCAACAACTGAAAATAGCAGTGTTATCAACATTGTTCTCATACTGAACTCAAAACATAGCACCGTACCTACAGTAACTACTAGGATGACCACTCTATCCCAGCTGAAACCAGGACAGATACACATCCTGCTCAGTCCCAAACACACAGCTATGGCAATTTCAGAGTATTGATGGCTGCCATCCCTCTAAGCAGAAAAACCATCAGGCAGTAGTAGCAATAAACAAAGCACATTCCTGTTAATGATGAAACCTATGTTTATTAAACTAATTCCAGTATGATAAAGTTAACTGAGAAAATTGATGTACACCTTGACCACACCACATCCAACACCAGACCAGGCAGACACAATCCACATATGGAAAGTAAATTCCAGCTTCGATCTAAGAGAGTAAGCAATAGCCCTGGCAACATTCAAAATCTGCTCTCAAGGACTGGCCTGGTAAATCAGACAAAAATCTTCCTGCAGAAGACTAATCTGAAATCATGCAACTCATGACTGATCCAAGTTACTTTTCCAGGACATCTTATAATTTTCAATCTTGGAATCAGGTGGCTCCAGTTTAGGTTGTATCCATGATGGCTGTAGAGAAACTTGAGAACAAGAGGCTTCAAGACTTGAAAACAAGAGACAAATAAAAAGGTTTCAATATTTATGAGCCTGTTCGCTTCAAAACATGATTTTTAAAACCATAAGGTTGACAACATTAATGTGATCACGTTAACAAGCCACAGCATGCACTCTCTAATAGTGTATGAGCATTAACACAATGAAAACCAGAGCAAAGTGCTTTTCAGAATCTACTGTTCATGAAACTAACATACCTGCTCCTGGGAATTTTTAAGAGTTAGTGAAACTGTCAGACAGTTTTCAGCAATATGACTTTCCATTAGCTTTAAGCAGATTTAGAAAAGAGGCAATACAAAGGTTTCACATTCCTACAAGCTTTGTAAAATTAAGTAGGAATAGAAGACAACAAAATAGCTATGATACTGAGTGAAGGAGCAACAGCTCAAACAGCCAAAAGAATTCACAAAAGTACCAAAAGCCAGGATAAATCCTGGCTATTTTTATGGCTTTATCAGTTTCACTAACTAGTTTAGTACAGTTCATAGAGACATCTAAACAAGAATCACACACTCATGTGCTACGAGCTGCACAGACACAGCCTTTGCCCCATACTGATAAAAAAAAAAAAAAGACACAGACATGCATGCAAGGCAAAAAAAAAAAAAAACAGTGAGAAGATAAAAAGATAAGGATCTGTTTTCCTCAAAGTCATCCTTGGGAATACAATATTCCCACAGTGCTCTTTCCAGCCAGCCTCACAGCTTTCCCCCAGACCTCAAGAGCATCAGGAAATCCACAAGGTATACCTTGGAAAAACACACCCACCCCAAAAGCTGACATTTACACATTTTAAATTGAAAGAGCAAAACCAGCTTTTCCCTACCCTGCACTTACCAGTCCTGCCACCCAGAAGTTCATTATTAGGCCATGCAGGGCACCCGCCAGCCGTTCACAGCCAGGCTGTCATCCTGATATGATTATCTCCAAACACAGCCTTCCACAAACACACCAACTATTTCAGAGTCTATTAAACACTGCACAACAGGGCGTTATTTCTGTGTTTCACTGCCACAGCTTTCCCTGCTGACTGCACTTGGGGGTGCTGTCCTTTTTTTTCTTCTGGACGCTAGAAAATACCCTTTAAATTGAAGCAGGTAGAAATAGGCCTGCAGCAGCCCCAAGCACAGACATCACTCCCTCCTCGTTCTTGTTAGCATAATCATTCACAGGAAAAAAACCCACAAAGTGGGTTCTATACCCTGAGCCCCAGAGATACCAATCAAGAAGAACGGCTATTTATACAGGATGGACCAGGAGAATCTTTTATAGTCAGAAAAAAAATCTTTTTCCAGAACTACAGGAATTAGTGTCCTTATTACAGGACTGGTATAGCTGCAGGAAAGCGTTCCTTCATTCCTGAACAGCAGATAAAGCACACATTTTTCCATTTTAATATTAATCCTGCGTGCTGCACGTTGCCAACAGTAAGGTTTCTGCTCAGCCTTACTAAAGCTTAATTATTCAGCCAAACAATTATATAAAAGAAAGGCAATTCTTCTGCCTTTGTTCACAAGACAGCAAAATTCAATTCTGCAGTAGCACAGGAGCTCCCTCAGGCACCATCTCCATACACACATGTGGCAGCGATGCGTCAGGTTGACAAGCAAGCAATGAACCTTTTCCTTGCCTCGCCCTCACCTCCAGGTTTTAGCCAGCTCTCTGCACTTGCTGGAAAACATACAGCAACAGCCTGGACGCCCTGTGCCTGCAGTCAGCCTCTGCTCTGTCAGAAATTCAGGCAGCAGGCAAAATGGGCAGCGGCATCACCCCGCTACACCAGTCATCCACGCTACACCCACTACACCAGGCAACAGCTCCCTCTGCCTGGGTCTGTGGTCAACCTTGCACAGTACTTGTTCTAAAAATCATATAAATGTAATTAAAAGGCACAGCCATTCAAGAGCAGCAAGAAGTTTTTGTTGTTGTTTTAACAGGTGAGTAAACTGAAAGAGAGCTGCTGCGGGACACTCCCATGGGCACAAAAACTTCAGGGCACTACCAGAATGTGGATTAAGCTCCGCTTTTGAACATACATGGTTTTCTTTCTAAAACACTTTTTCCCTTCTACTAAAGGTGAGTAGTGTCCCAAATATTTTCTTATTTTCCCGATATTATCTTCAAAACTGGTTTATACATATTTCCAAGTAGCTTGGAAAAAAACCCCTAGAAATCACATCACAAGGTATAAAGAAAAAAAAGTTTTAATTTAGTTGTTCTCGACAGGTTGCTTGAATCAGCTACCTCTGAAACGAAACTGAGTTCTCTATTTCACAGGGTTGGCACCTAGCAATACTCCAGGAAAGCAGTTACCAGAGAGGGTGCTAAACCAAGCTCCCAGGGGGCCATCTGCTGGCAACAGCCTGCAGTTTATTTGCCAAAACCCGTATGAAAAAGCAGATACCTGGGGAATCGATAGGTGAAGTTTTGTCTTACCTGGACTGCCTATAGCCTATATAAATAAAGTGAATTAAGAGGCACACCAGGAATCTGAAGCCTTTAAATGAACAGATGCTTTTTACCTGGGAAGGACAGCACTGCCTGCAGACCCATCAGGTGCCTCCAGCCGCACAGACCACCTTCAGGTTTCCAGCTATTGGCACCATCTGTTACCATGACATCATAGGAAGAGGCATCTTCAGCCTGCGCTCCCCAGCTGGCATTCCCTGCACAAATCCCTCTGCCTACTTGGGCAATCATCACAAGTGTAGCTCTCCTAGATACTGACCACCCTAACATGCATCGCTGTCAAATAGAAATTGTGTTTTATATTGCTATCGCTTACTGCTTCCTGAAAGGCTGCTCATTTTCTATACATGCAGCACACTGAGATGTGAAGCATTGACAACTAGCACGCAGAGCTGAATTATGAAGGAAAAAACATCCTGACATTTTTAGGACAAAGCACTCTTACAAAAAGGCCAAAAGCATCTCACTGCCTCACATTACCCAGAGCACATTTCAGGGGGCAGAAATGCTGCAGGAGATCCTCCTTCCAGCCACCACAGAATATCCTCCCTGGTGCAAAGCCTGCTACTGCACACAAGTCCTGCAGCAGAAGCCTTTCTAGAAATACATCCAAGGAGTTAAAAATGCCTAACTGCAGCCCTGTTTCCTTTCAGGACAGTTCTCAGCAGGTAGCTGGGTTGGTGAAGTTAAGCCAGTAAGATGTGCTGGAGGGAACTGGGGAAGCTGTACCACTGGCCCTGATCAAGACCTTCATTTAGGTGTATTTGCAATCAGTAACAGGGGCAACATGCTGCCCAGCACTTTGCGTTTGCCACAGGATGACCCTCCTATGAGATGGTGGTAGGGCATCCGAAACTTTCCAAGCAGCCCCCTCTAAGCCAAGAAACACAACATGTGCAATTATTCCTGAACAATGAAGGAAAAAACAAGGCCATCAGCCTACAACTCCCATACAGCACAGAAAATAGGAGCCAGGGCTTCTGTCCTGAGGCATTCATTTGCCTGATTAAAGGCTAATGCCAAGTACATAGGTACTACATCTGCAAAAACTGTATGGTGTTATGCACATTACACATCAATGACTCCCACCCAGAATGCCTGGCCTGATGCATAATTAATATACTTTAATTACATAACCATTTAAAATACTGTAAAATGCTCAGTGGGGCAATAACCATGAGATAAGAATGTCTAAACCTGCAGATGTTTCTTTTGCAGACAAAAGAACAATAATGAAAGGAAAACTCAGGAGTAATGGGCAGTGACTCCACAGCCTATGTGTATCTTGAGAAAGATGTTACCAACTACTACAACAGGTATGACCAGCATAATGACCAGGAATTTCTACCATAGATAAATGCTTCATCTTTATAAAGATGCACATTACTACAGATTGTGAAGGCACACAAAGTATACAGACAAGTTTCATTTATTTAAAAATAATTCAAAGTTGGATTTTATGACCAAGGCCCTGTATCTACAAATGGTTACTAAACAGTGGTTTGAGACACTTCTCACAGAAAACATGTCTGGCAATGGCTTCAGGAGCTCCTGGGACAATTGCTACTAGGTTAAATGGCTATATGGCTATATATGGATGGCTATATGCTCTCCAGACCACTGCAGCTGCTCGCAAGGGAAAGAGATGGGGAACCTGACTTGATGCTGAGTCTTGCTCTGGAGTATTTAGTAGTACTGACTAGCTATATCAGCACTCTCCTGATGCACTGAAAAGAGAAAGTTTCTGCCAAGTCTTAAATAATAAAACTAGCACGAGGAGAAGAGGATTCTTGCCCTGCCACCACCTCAACTCAACTCTGTGCAAGCAAGCAGAGCCTACCTTTGATAAGCTGCATGCATACAGGATCTTACAAACCATACTTCAGCACCACCATGCCAGTGCCAAAGTTTGCAGCCCGCACCAGCTTTTATCATGTCTGTGTAAGCATATTCAACTACAACCAGATCTTAGATCAGCATCCTGTTAGAGCTGGTGAGAAATTCTGTCCCGCACCACACTCAATTTGGTAGATACTGGCAGAGAAAAGCAACGGTTTGACAACAATCAAGCCCACTTTGTTTATTATCTTTTGAGACACTGGGGATAAAACCCCAATAACTGAACAACTAGCATTTCACACTTCCCAGGATCAGCACAGAAGAAGCAGTGAAACCACACTCAAGATCGGTGACTTTAATGGTAACTTTGAAAATATTCTTTTTTTAGAAGCAAAAGCAGAAACTAGTAAATAACAGTTTATGAAAACATTTTGGACTCTAATGACTGATTTGAAGAAAGCATACAACCTCAGAGCAGTAAGGCACGTTTTTAGTGAAAAATGCTTGTTCAGCAACTTTTAGAATGAATTTTCAATAATGATTTCTTCTAATAATACCTTGCACAGAGTTCTTTGTGTATGATATAGATAGGATTAGTGGCTTTTTTTTTTTTTTTTTTGACACAGTGGAAACAGAGGCAAAGTACACATGAAGAGGCTGGCTGACTCCAGGTCATGCAGAAAAGTCAGAATTAGAGCAAATGCCAGAAGATGTATCAGACTACAGGATTTCCTTTATTTAACCACCATCGCACTAGGCTAAATTCTGCTTCCAGCTCTATCCACTGGGGATGGAGGTGAATGCAAGAGCATGCAGAACTTGACCTAATTATTTTTTAGATTCTAATATCTCAGATTTCCTTCTATGCAATTTCAAATAAGCATAGACAGGTTTTAGTACACTAAGTAGTGGCCTATTTGACAGACACTCCAGTACAGAATATGGTTTCCATGTGGTTGGATAACAGAATCTAAAAGAATCAAGTTCATATTTAATATGGTTTCAAATATAAGCACAGTCTGAATTCCTGATCTACAAGTGGAAAGCTCCAATTCCTGAGACACATCAGTTTCTTGGGCCTTCTTCATTTACCCTTCAAAGCTGCATTTTAAGCAAACCATTGCCTCAGGGAAAAAAAGAGTCATGGGAAAAAGGCTCCAAAGCTAAAAACATATCACAGCTTATAAAATATTAACAGTCAGCATGGCTTCTGTTTTCTCAAAGCTTGTTTGTCCCCTACCCCCAAGTCCCTTAAAACAAAAGATAGATCTAAGCTCCTTCATCCACATTCCTCCCCCATAAACAAACATCATTATTAGGTACAGCAAATAAAAGCAGTCATATTCAGGAGGGGTGGGTAAAAAGGTAGAGTCAAGATGTTGCTGAAACTTTTATTCCTTTTGTCATTAATGACTTCAGACTACAAAATACGATATTCATATTTCAGAGGCAATGTGAAACCTTGAGCAAGCAGGACGACTCTAAAGTGCTACAAAGGAAAAAGCATCTCTCCCAAAGAGCTTGCAATATAAATAATGCAGTCAGAGCATAGTTAAAAATAATTACTGTTACTCAGACTTTAGATATGGGGAAAATAAGCACAAAGATCCTTTCTTTTTTAAAAAGGACAGTTAAAGAAATGCCAGCACCTGTGTTCTAATCAGTCTGTTTAACATAATCTTACCTAACCTGTTCTTATTTGGCTTCCATTAATGGTACTATTCACTTTGTCCCCATGGCTCAGCATCCTTTTTCAACCATCTTCAGGTCTCTGCACCTAGGTGAAACTTAAGCCTGTCATCAGCAATCCAAAATTTTCTGCCATGACTGAAAGCTGGGCCCAAATGCAACTCAATAATTGACTTTGATGCCACAGTCATCTGAATTCTTTAGTAACCATCCTGTTTTCCTCCTATGTATCGTGTGCACAGTAGAAGACTTCCACTGCTGTTACATCCATGAAAGAATGCTGAAAGAAATCACTTTCCCCACATAAAGTTGCTTACTGTATCAAAGACAAAGATGTCAGGATCAATTAGGAAATCAGAACTGGAAAAATGTGGTGTAACAGACCAGTAAAATCTTGATTCATCTGACCTGAAATCTACCAGTTTCTCTACTGTATCTCCTATATCACTTGACTCTAACCCTGAGACCACCTTACCCACAAGGAAAGCTACACAAAGGGACTAAGCACAGGGTAATTTTGACCTTAGTCACTTGGTTTAAATCAAAGTTCAGAACTTGGTAAGAGGTGGTGGAACCTATGAATAAACATATTTACAAACAGGCAAGAGATCTCCTCTGGTTCAAGGGCAAAGTCTGTCAAGTAAAAACGAAGGATGGATTTGCCTCAGGACTCAGACTCATGATCGAATTATTGCTGCTTAACAAGTTGTAAGATACCAGCTGAGCCACAGTAACAGCCCTTGTGCTGCTCTTAAGCTACAGCAAATGCAATGTAATATAATTTAACTTAGCCCTACAGAAAGAAAGTTAAGCCAAGCAGAACCATTCACATTTACCACAAAGAATACAAACCTTAATCACAACCCAGTTAAACATCTTACTCTGGATATAACCATTACAGACTTTACAAAACAAATACTGACCTAAACGGAATGGGAGACATTAAAATTCAGAGAGGTTCCCATGCAAAAGCTGTAAACACTGACTGCAGAGAAAGCCTGCCTTAGCCATTTTCACCGCTGCTGGGGAAAAACAAACAACAAACACCCCACACCCTCCCCCAAAAAACAAACCAAAAACCCCAAACAAAACACCCCCAAAAAACCCCAACAACAAAATCACTCATCTTTCCTTAGCAGTAACACCTTCTCAAATGTGATTCTGCAAACTTGGAGTAGCTGATGTAAAGCAAGATTCAGACAAGGTAGTGAGGACTGCTGTTTTAATTCCTATCACGCTTCCTCATTCAGAAGAGACACTGAAATCATTAAGCGAGGCAACATGAACAGCAAACATTGGCATTTATGAAACTAAACACCCCAGATCAGACCAGCCTTAAGGAATCTCTAATCTGTGTAGATGCAAAGAAAACCTCCATCCCAGTCTCACAGGTTAACTAAACACAACTGATTTCCATCTATATAGATGTCTAGTTTCACATGGGCACTCTGGTTTCACACATGCACACTTGCCTCCATGCAAAAGTTGAAAGGAGTCAACAAGTGAAAACAAAAAAGAAAACACTTCATCAATATAAGGAATAATTTTCTAAACAGCTTGAGATCTCTCCTCTCCCCAAGGCATGTCTGGCTGACACAGCCATTTTGTACATCTATGACCCTGAAAGATCACTGCATTGATAATTCAAATGGACAAATTAGATAGCAGCTTCTTCCCCTTGCACTAATTTGTCTACCCTGTAGAGCACCACTTCCCTTCATGCATGACATTTACATTTTATTCCTACATTGCAAGCTGTAAAGTGTAGTCCATATACTCAGCTCCTAGAAACAAGCTGTCCCCTTTTCAGCAGGCTGCTCATGCTGTAAGCAGAAGTCACCAGGAGAACCACAGACTCCATTACACTACTGTGTTTCTGCTTTGTTAAATACTGTGCCAAATAGTAAAGAAAATCATAAATATACACATTAAGATGAACGGTTCTTTCTTTTATTTCAGTTCTAGGATGTACAATTCACCCTAAAGCTTAAACTCTTAAACCATAAAACTTACATGGATTTTTACTACTTGCCTGAAACATAGAGACTACCCAACACAGTGAAATCTTTCTTCTCAAGTGCCAGCTTGTTCCAGCATCACCTACACAGACCCCGCACCCTGGCAACTTTTCCTGCCAACTATGAGGAGTCTACCAGGAAATGAAGATTATGAGGTTATTCTCTCCATTTGGCTACCACCTGGCACCATCCATCTACATTCTAAATTTGCTGGCTAATTTGGAGTGGGGTGGAATTTTTTTTTTGAGGAAGGGGGAAAATAGTCATCAGAAAAAGGCAGGACACTCAACCAAGTGATTTCTACTGCCAGCACAGCAGTTATTCTTGGTCTCGCTGTGGTCAAGCAATGCATGTAACTAGGTAACCAGCACAGAGCTTAATACAATACTTTGATGTACATTGCCTGAGTTAAAGTTTTGGGAGATAGAAATTGGATCTGGAAAGTACAAAGGAGAAGAAAAGAGATTAAGTTTCTACAACACACAGGGAAGCTTGGGTAGGGTGTAGAGCAGGGAAGACAGAAATCATTGCAAAACACATAAAACGACTTCATGAGCTGTGCTTTGTGAGCCATCCTGGGAACTGGCATACAAGTGTCTCATTTGTCATATCAACTCATATCATGCTCAAAAAGGAAAAAACAGGCATCCCTTTCAGTCCAGCAATTCCATTAAATACTTCCTAATAACTGAAGCCATGATTCCTTATCCTCCATTATTATAAAGCCACTTCATACAGTTTGATGTTAAAGTAAAAAATTACTAAACCAGTATCATCCCCAAGAAATATTTCAAGTGTCGAATAATCCCACTAAGAATGCCTTCTCAGTTGATATTTTGTAAATTGCTAGACACAGGTTCAAATCCTAGGATAACTGTCTAGGATGAATCAAGGATGACCAATTTAAATCTTGTTCCTGTTGAGACAAGTTATGGCATGTACCTCAATGCATAAACACCTTCTGGACAGGCCTCCAAACCTTTAGAACCATCGGTTCTCTGGGACTTACAAGACTGAAGACCTTCATATTCAGGGGGCTATGGGAGAACAGGCAGAGAAATCAAGATAAAGTAGATTCATAATATTGTAATATCCTACCAGTTAGGAACAGAAGAGAGCATGTGAGGAATCAACTGCAAAACCAAGTAGCAAAACATTTGCGCATAAGTCCTAATCAGGAGTGACAATAGAAACTAATAGATCACTTCAATCCTAAACAGGCTTCGTTCAAAGTTGTTCAGCAAATTAAAACAAATAAGGCTAAGTCTGAGACCCTTCTATCTTGGAAACTCCATAACAGGTTGCCAGGTTGAGAGCATAGTCTTCAACTACTTCCTGGGCCTTTTTCAGTGCAGTAGCACTGATGAAATCTTTCCCAGAACTCAGGTTTACCATCAGTGATGAATGGGAAGAGATTTGTTTTCCATGAAGATAATCACCTGTGGTGGGTTGACCATGGCTGGATGCCAGGTGCCCACCAAAGCCGTTCTATCACTCCCCACCCCTTCGCTGGACAGGGAAGAGAAAAAAAAATATAACGAAGGGCTTGTGGGTCGAGATAAGGACAGGAGAGATCATTCACTAATCACCATCACGGGCAAAACAGACTCAGCTTGG
>JANZLQ010000001.1:40224557-40257139 GCA_026212715.1 Elanus axillaris
CGGGCTGCAGGTGGAGATCTGCTCCACCGTGGACCTCCATGGACTGCAGGGGGACAACCTGCCTCACCAGGGTCTTCACCACAGGCTGCAGGGGAATCTCTGCTCTGGCGCCTGAAGCATGTCCTCCCCCTCCTTCTTCACTGACCTTGGTGTCTGCAGAGTTGTTTCTCTTACATGTTCTCAATCCCCAGCTGCTGTTTCTCTGTCCCCCAACTTGTTTTCCTTCTTAAAAATGTTATCACAGAGGCGTTACCACTATCACTGATTGGCTCAGCCTTGGCTGGCGGCGGGTCCATCTTCGAGCCGGCTGGTATTGGCTCTATCGAACAAAAGGGAAGCTTCCAGCAGCTTCTCACAGAAGCCACCCCTGTAACACACCCCCCCACCCAAAACCTTGCCACAGAAACCCAATACATCACCCCAGCATAAATAGCTGCAGCCATCAGGCCACACAGGGGACAGGCAAGATCTGAGGGAAGAAAAGCTCTTTCAAGCACCTTTGAAATCAAAGACAGGAGGATGTTGCTTCCTCACATTTGCATCATTTCCTATAGCCCCATTTTTACTGAGTCTTTATTTTTAGATTATTTTACTGTCATCTTCCCTTCACATTCTTATACAGGAGAAAAGGCACGACTCAGAGCAGAGGAGGTGCAAAAGAGCATTGTCTCTGTTCCTCAAGAGGAAAAAAATGGATGATTTTCTTCAGAAGGGTGAGGTCATCCAGTGACCCCCCCTGCAGGTTCTCAAATACATGATGCTCTAAGATACACCTGTGTACTGTGTGGCAAAAAAAGCCTAAGTTCAAGGTTATTAAGGGCACTTTGTGTCTCATGCGCTGTAAGGCACCCAGATGTGCCTAGGAATTACATTGTGGAACAGAAACAAAAGAGAATGAGACATGTCAAAGAATTAAAAATATTTGATTTTAAACTCATTTCATTTCAGATACAGGAGCACACCTTGAGTCAGAGCTACAAACTATTACAAGGATGCACCATGACTAAGATAGCTTGAGTCTACTTTCTAGCATTAATATTTAAACATTCATTGAAAGAACTTTTGAAATATGACTGCTCCTTTTACACATATCAAAAAGGAGTATAGAAGTTGGGGAGAATTAAAAAGAGAGTAAGTTGTTCAAAATGAAATATGCTTTATAGAGTAAAATCTAATGAGGAAAGTAATGGTCTTTGTATATCATTCATTTCACAATAGCCTCTCACTTAGATGTGCAAAGCCATACACTTGTATTATATACAAGTGTGCATGCGTATATATATTTGCTGGTTTGTATTTATTATTTGTACTACTTGGTATAGCAACATCAAGAATCCAGGTGACACCAAGACCTTCCTTCTACTAACTAGCTGAAAGAGACACAGAAGCCAATCCTCAAATTGCAACAACTAGTTACAGACTTCATCTGAGAGTTTCACTTCTGAACCTCCAACTTCTGGGCTTATTCACCTGAGTTTTCAGTGACACACAGCCTTGCCAGTACATCTGTCCCAAAGCACATGCAACTTCAAACAGTCGTAAAAACTGTTTGAGAGCAGAGAATCACAGGTTCCATTTACTCATCCACCAAGTAAAAGGAGCTTGACAAGCAAGTAATTTCTTTTTAAAAATATAATAATGCTGCTGAGCGACAGTCAGATTGCAGACTGTTATGCATTTGGTCTTCATTTTCACAAATCAGAAGCAGAAGGAATGACCATGTCAGTGTTATGCTACATGTAACTAAGTGTTAATACTCACTTTGACAGGCAGGATTACTATCTGTTGGCACATTAAAAAATGCTCAGAAAACTCCATGACTCAAACACTATCAGGTATGGAAGTGGCAATAGCACAGAGGAGGTGTGAAAGTGGAGGCAGATACGAGTACCAAATTAGCAAGTTTTTATTATTAGCCTACATGCCTGGAAACAGCTGCTATCTGAAGAATCAGGGTGAAGAACTAATATTAAAAAAATTAGCATGAACAATTGATTATAGTCTATAAAGATGTGAACTAAAGGAAAACAGAAAAGTGTATCAGTAGTAGTATATCCGAAAATGTCAGCAGACTGACTGTGTTGCAGAAGAAAGGCCACATAAACCTTTTTCCACCCAATTCAGTAATTTTGAGCATGCAACGTAGGCTGCTGATGCCTTGTTTAAACCACAAATAACAGGGAGCACTCATAGAGCATTGCCATCTGTCAACAGCTGTTACTGAAAACCAAACACAGGGTGCAAGCTAGCAGTTAGCAGCACCCTGCCTCCAGAAATAGCCAAAATTCAGAAACAGGAATAAAATTTGCAGGCAAAATAACTGTCCTGGTTACAGCTGGGATAGAGTTAATTGCCTTCCTAGTAGCTGGTATAGTGCTGTGTTTTTCAGTTAGGTATGAAAAGAGTGTTGATAACACACTGATATTTTCAGTTGTTGCCAAGTAATGTTTAGACTAAAAAGTCCAGGATTTTTCAGCTTCTCATACCCAGCCAGCGAGAAGGTTGGAGGGGCACAAGAAGTTGGGAGGGGACACAGCCAGGGCAGCTGACCCAAACTGGCCAAAGAAGTATTCCATACCTCGTGACATCATGTCCAGTATATAAACTGGGGGGAGTGGGACAGGGGGATCGCCACTTGGGAACTAACTGGGCATCAATCAGCAAGTGATGAGCAGTTGCACTGTGCATTGTTTGTATATTCCAATCCTTTTATTATTACTATTGTCATTTTATTAGTTTTATCATTATTAGTCTCTTCTTTTCTGTTCCATTAAACCATTCTTATCTCAACCCACAAGTTTTACTACTTTTCCCAATTTTCTCCCCCATCCCACTGGGTGGTAGGGGAAGTGAGTTAGCAGCTGCATGGTGCTTAGTTGCTGGCTGGGGTTAAACCACAACAATAATGCCTTATCAAATCCCTAACCCCAAATTCTATGCTCAATATGTAGATAAACCTTCAGCATTTCTGGAGAAGGCAAGCACCAGTTACAGCTTGAGGGGTCTGCTGGACTACTTTGTTCTTCTCGCAAGCATGAGTACTGAAGTCCTGTATACTTGCAGGTACCCCAGAAGTAAAAGACTTCTGTCTAGGGATAATTATTCTATATATGAGGCAAACTGCTTTACCAGCTATGAGTCTATTCAGAGAAAGTTTGGGGCCTCCCAGAACATGAGAGCAGGATCAGCGTGGTTCATCTGAGGCTCTCAAGTCAACCACTTGGGTCACTGAGCCACCTGAATCACTCGCCTCCATTACAGAGCGCTTTATTTTCAAGTCGCAATAGTTATTATTTTGTCCAGACTGGAACTGAATAGCTCAGTTATACAACGTCTATTTACTATTTGTACGCTGTGGCAGCCTGAAGCAATCAGTGACCAGCAGTATCCTGGTTCACTGGGTATTGTGCACAGCCCACCAGTTCCTTCAATGTTGCCAAATACTGAATACGTGCTTAGGAGCCACTAGCCAGCCAGGGAAGCAAGCTTTGAACCATTAGCCTGCATATTAACCAGCACCCGGGGGGCTTTCAGTCCAGCTAAGCTAACTCAATTGAGGTAAAAAGATGAAACTGCACTCATGCTGCCCCACTGATGAGGGTCTCTTCTTGGCATTATTTAGTTTGAAGGAAAGGGTCTGTGAGGAGACCTTTGCCTCCTGCCAATATGGAGAGAGGAATCCATAAGTCTCTTATGGAATTAAGGCACGTCCTACATTTTAACTTCTCCATACATGTCCCATTCTTGTTTAGGCTCCACACCTAACAAGAATGGCTCCTTAACAATAAGTGACTGAAAGGTGAACAAGCACCTTGCTAGAATGGGAAAAACACATAAATGAATCCTACCACAAAGTAAAAAAAGGGGATGAAATAAAGGAGTTTCAACTTTCTAAATGAAAACTTTGAACTAAAAGCAATGACAACAAAGCAGCCTCAAGCCTGTCCAAGTCTCACTCCTGCAAACACACCATCATGCTGGCAAATCATCTGGTTCTCTTTAGCAACCATCTGTGCTTGCCTTCACTTAAAGAAGAATTAGCAAACAGAGGAATTGGCACAATGAAGCACAGCACGTGACAGACAACTATAGATTTACTTTCAGCTTTTCTCCAGAGATTGAAAGCAAGTGAGATCTGGCATTTTAGCCGGGGAAACATGAATTTCAATGCCACCTTTACATACTGGCACTCGTAAGTCAATGCTTCAATAGCATCATTTTGACCTGTTTGCCTTGCCTTCTTTCCCATGCAAAGCTTCATGGGTCCCTACTGCTGCATTGCCTCCACTTTACAACCTGGAGACTGAATTGACAAAGCCTTCACTGAAAAGCAGAACAGAGGAACTTCCATTCCCTCTTTGTTTTATAGTAGTTTTGTGTTTAGTTTACAAATATTAGAACCAGGATCCTACTAATTCCTGCTAGCACCTGGAAAACCCCGCCCAGTGACGCAAAGAACCACTGATAATTACTGTCTGGAATGTGGGTGAGGTTGTTGGGGTGGAGGGGTGGTTCTTAGTCACCTAAGATTACATTTAAACCAGGCTTACTTCGCTTTCATTTGCAAAACCTTTACTTTGTGATGGAGATGAAAAAAATACATTCAAATATCATGATTTAAGAGAAACATTCAGTTTTTCCGCATGGGGAACTGGAACACAAAGCTCAGCCAACAAAATAAAGCTTACCGTTACAAGTAAAGGTTCAGAAAACTTCTAAAAAGAAAACTTTGAAGAACAGCATGAAGTTTAAATGGAACAAAATATAGTCTCACCTACTTATTTGTAGCAAGCTGCTCCTCAGATAAACAATGAAAATATATCCACATTTAAATATCAAGCTTTAAGTTCTTAATATTAAAATCAAAAAATAATCTGCATCTTAATTCATCGCTAAATATGCCCATGTGCAACTGGACAGTCACAATGATGACAGACCAATAAATCTACAATAAAGTATTCTCATCAGTTCTGGTATGACACCAAATCAGCAGAGGATGTACATTAAATGATACACGCTACCATTTATAGAAGTGCCTCTGTTGTGGCTTGCAGCTATTTCATACTGACATCAGGTTGTGTTGTTAGCTGAGGTCACATTTTCTTCTGTCTTTATCCCTGTTACCACTCTTGATAAATGGAAGCGTTCAATAACAGACAAACACACCATCTCAGATGACACTGGCAATCTTTGTCTTTAGCTTACTAACATGCACAGCTATAGAAGTACTGAGTAAAAAAAAAAAAATCCAACAAACCATGTGATGAATTTAGAGATCCTGGAAAACCACCACCTCCTACTGAAGGAAAAATAAAATCATAGAATAATTCAGGTTGGAAGGGATGCCTGGACATCAAGTGATCCAACCTCCTTCCCAAAGCAGGGCTAATAAAGCTGTATTGCTCAGGGCCTCATCCAGCCAAGCTTTATAAGTCTCCATGTATGGAGATCCTCTGGGCAACCTGTTCCACTGTTTCACTCACCATCCTCAAAGTGAAAAAACTATCAGCTCACGGAAAAAATGAGCATAGGGCTGTCCCCTCAGTCCCTGTAGTATGTGAACTACAGAAGCTTGCATAAAACCAACTGAAAATCTCTTGCTGGAAAAGGTCTCACTTCCAATTTGGAGGTTTTCTGAAATTAGTGGTCTGTTTTATAGGTACAGAAAAGTCAAATTTCTAGCCCCAAAATTGAGCTGCTCACCACAGTCTTTCATTGGCATTTGTACTGTGTGCTGTTTTACAGAAATCACTACCATGCCATAAGGAAGCAGAGATCACCTGCTTTCAAAAGCAGCTGGTAGAGTCATCACTGCCCAAGGGAGCAGAGCACTATCAAACATTGCTCAGGTATATTCTCACCTCAAACTGGTAGCATACAGCATTTTCTAGGGCATGTAAAACATGCTGGTTTAGATGGCCCTGTGATCCAGCTTTCCCACACAAAAGCAGGTGGAAAGGACCAAACTGTTTCCTTGTGCACACACTGGAGGCTCAGCAGGGAACATCCCACTGTAGCTGATGGAGTACCCTGCCTGCTTTGTACAAAAAACATTGTTCCCCTCAGTTGTCAAGCAATTGCCTTTCCCCACCAAGAGTTTCAAACAAAATACTAAGTCTTCAAAGCTATTTTTAATGCTGCCAAGCTAGATAAAATAAAGGCTTCTCAAACTACTACACAGTACCTTGCAGAGTCCACCTCTGCCACAAAACTCCCCAGTCCCCAGTACCAGTTATCCCTACCACATCTCCCACACTCCCAGGCAACAGAGTGCCCAGAGCTGCTTAGACCACACTGCTATAAACAAGAATTAGTTTGGACAAAAATAGGGACAAGTGCTTTAGAGCCCATGATAATAAATAGGCTTCAGGGTGCAACATGAAGGGGAGCAGCAAGCAAGGAACACGTGCATATGCAAGACCCAGCCCAGTCTCAGATCCTTGGAGAAAGCCCACTGTAGCCAAGGTCCAGCACAGAAATAAAAAAAAAATTTAAAAAAGACATCTGCAGAAAGCACTAGAGACAAGTATGGACCTTCTTAAGGGGGAAGAGACAGAGAATAATTTTCAGCGAGCTGGTGCATAAACATTTTGCCTGTGGAACCTTGGGATCAGATCTTATTTAAGTCTCCAGTGAAAAGGAGCGTGATTGTCTCTCCACATCACAGAAAGTCCATGTGATTAGAAGTCTCTGCAGATTCAGCTCCTGCCCAGCACAGAGCTCAAACAGCAGGAGCATAAATCAGAGTTGAAGTATGCTGGCAGAGCTGCAGCAGGAAAGAAGCGTGCCCAGTCCTGCCGCTCCAGGGCTGGCTCCAGGACTGCCGCCGCTCCCTCCTGCTCACAAGCAAGAGCTGGGGGTTCAGGGGGGAAAATATAAATGATCAAGAACAAAGTTAGGCCCATTCTTCATAAAGCAGACCTAATTAGAAATGCCAGGTCTCATTATGAGCCACAGCTCCACTAAACAGAAGTCCCATTACTCCAGACATACACATATGGAAGTCATGCATCATTTTTTAAAGATGTACGGATCTTCCCTCTACCGACATCACACCCAAAGGGAACACTCTCATTACATGGCGGTGGAGGCAGCACCAATGCTGTAAGAGCCAATGCCAACTACATAAAGAAAACACTAGGAGAAGCAGTGCCAACACTATTTTATACATAAAACTTCCACTTCCCCCTTCCCTCTGAAAGGCTAGGAGCAATCATGCCTAAAACACCCATACAAGGCTATTACAACATAGTCAACCAGCAGTTTACAAAAGACCCTGTTCATTTCCCACTGAAATCATTAGAAAGAGTCCACTAACATCAAAGGGAGCAGATTTAGACTAAAAATAGTGTAAATTTATCTGTTCTACCTCTGCATATAAGCATCCAAAACTCTACCAAACCACTATCCATCTTGGTCTCCAATGAAGTCCAGGTATATTTCATATTCATTGTACATTAGTGTCTGTATCTAATACCAGAAATTTCCATGTCAGGCATCTAAAGGACTTTCGGGGTGCCCTGACAAGCCCTGAAAGGAGACACAGGTCTGCCGCAGGAAAAAAAGCAGGTCTGGAAATGTAGTTGCTATATGTTTTGCCATTCTCAATAAAAGCAGTTCAGGTGGTGACACTGTACAGCAAATGAAGGTAATTATTTCTTCCTCTACAGTGCATTGTTTGTGCTAAAATTTACCTGGCTTGACTCTGAAGGCCAACTGCAAAGAAGTAGCCATTAGCAGTCTTCCTCATGAAGATTTGGCTGCAACAAGCTCGCTGCAGGCTACATGTGGGGTGTAAAACAAGCCAGGATTATTCAGGGCTGTCTGTAGTTTGGGCCTTCTAGGGGAA
This sequence comes from Elanus axillaris, assembly GCA_026212715.1. Taxonomy (NCBI): domain Eukaryota; kingdom Metazoa; phylum Chordata; class Aves; order Accipitriformes; family Accipitridae; genus Elanus; species Elanus axillaris. Next base: position 40,232,407 of record JANZLQ010000001.1, read on the forward strand.
TAAACAAGAAAGACTCAAACTGCTTTGCACAATGCAACAAAAGGATTCCTTTGACAGAGCAGCAGGGCAGAAGTAATTCCTTCAGCAGGCAGAAGAAACCCAGTCATACAGTATTTGCTGTCTTAATACTACAAAAATAGGACGCTTTTACTTATTATAGCTTCGGTTTGTTGTATTTCACATCAGTATATCTGAGCTACAAACAAAATACTTCAGCCAAACATAATGGAGGAGGGCAATGTAATGCCAGACCAGGGCCAAGTACAGACAATGCATTAACTGTACTTCCCACTGGAGTGACAAACCAGCACTTGTCAGCTCCTACGTTAAGAAAAAAGGTCCTCTTCATGCCACCAACTCACATGGCTATAAACTGCAGTTATTGTTCTACCACTGTATGTTAAAACTGGATACACCATCTGTATTAGTAAATCTTCCTCAGAAGTGGACTTGGTAGTCTAATCTCATCCAGCCTAGGGTCAATGATTTGAATATGAAAAGTGACTATGTATGAGAAGACCTTCAAGCCTGCAAGCATTTGCTCTTAGGTTCTTTAGAAATCAACCAGGTGCTCTTCAGTCTAGAAGCTTGAAAAACACCTCAATGCTATGGAAGCTGCAGCTACTGTGATCACACGATACACAGACTGTTCTGCAAGGGCAGGGATGCTCTTTGTCACCAACAGGACAAACATGCATGTCTCATGTACTTCTATTGCCCCTGAAAGCCTATCCTGTAGTTCACCAATTACCTTAGGGTGAGTACTGTCCTCACAGGCTGCTAATAAAACCAGCTAAACTCAGTTCACTTCTTACATGCTCAACCTGAAAACAAATCTCATCAAATAAATGAGCAGCAGCAGCAGCACAGGAATTCAAAGTGCTCTATAAGAGGTGCAGGAAATTTCATCTCTCCCCCAAGCAGTCTTTGGCCATTGCTGAGGCTGCTGATTAAGGACAGCAATTTAATTCTAACTGGGACAGTGATTCTATATAAAAACAGCCCAGAGCATTTGCTTGAAGTATCAGGAGACTACTCTCAAGAACCCAGCACCCAGCCAACATACAAAAAGGGGGAAGGAAGACCCCCACCCCTCCACCGCTTTTTGTGGAGACTGAACCGTTTGTGAGCCTCAGGCAAAGTTTCCTATATCAAGAACACTTTTGTAATTCTTTCCATAGCAGCAGAAAGCATGTGATACCTGCACTTGCGCTCACTGAAGTACTTTACTATGCTCCCCCAACAAGTGTTGGAGCCAGAATGTGTAAAATACGTAAACACAAGCCAAATAAGCTTAATTAATCTGCAGTATATAAAAATACATGCTACTTTTTACTCACACCAGGTTGCCAGCCTTCCTTTACAATATTTGAGTAATTTGTACTCCCGTCTCCCAGAGAATTGTTGAGAATTAAAAGGCTTACTTAAAATCACTGCTATGTTCACAATGATCAATATGTGTATGCACGCACATGTGTGTGTATAAACCACCCTATTGATAAATTTGCCCTTGGAAGATGCTGTGTACAATAAATGACAAAGCTGACAGATCAAAACCATGACATTTAGAGTCAGTCCTTTCATGTGAAAACATCACCAGAGTTAATATTGCTCCAGCCTTGACCCCTAAACTCTGACAAAAAAAAAATCTGCAAAGGAGATCCACTGGGCAAAGCAGCACAGAAGATACTGGGAAACTGGTCCAGAGATTTTAAAGGCAATGACCACTGCAGATTTGAGGCTTTGTTTTACAAATGAAACCAACCTGACACCAACAAACATGAAAGAAATTGGAGGAAAAGACCACAGCAGGGAAAACAGCAACACTACTAAGCATTACCAAAATGTGATTGCCTCCACAGCTTTACCAGATGTTACTGCAGTTTCCATGCGAAGGGTAAGATATATTCTAATTCATTCTAATTCTTGTTATGGACGTTGAACTGTACATTCATCCTTGCAACATGTTCCAAGTTGCATGTGTTCTCCAAGACAACCATTGACGTCCCTCAGATCCATATGGTACTTTTGCCAAAGGGGAAGAAGACAACAGGCCCTGCACAAAGCAGCTCATCTCTAGATGTGCAGGAAATTAATGCATTTAACCTCCATCAGTTTTAATGGAATTATGCATGTTAATCTTTAGCTGATGAGGTCCACACTAAACAGCATCATCTCATCATTTAGCTGCCCACTCCTTTAGCCTACATTTCATGCACATCTGTTGGAAATACCGTTAAATGCAGTGGTAGAGTGGCTCTGCTTGGTTACACCAAAGCTTTGCCAGACGAACATTTCTGTGTTCATATAAAACCATAGGGAAGTGAAGATACACGCACATACACACACAGGTTAACTCTGGTCTACTACTTCTTTGCAAGAGAATCCTAGGGTCAAGGTACTTTGGATTCAATCCAGAAGACACAATAGCACTAACAACTTACTTATTTTGATTCTGACATGTGCTACTACCACAGTTCAGACAACCAATGGTGACCTGAAAGTCAAATGTTTCCCAACAAATAAGACCAGCTGGACTATGGTCCCAGGCTCTTCATTCCACCAGCTGATCTTTCAAAGCTGAGAAGTTCCCACCATGATGAAATCATCATGCTTCATTAACAACAAATATGGGCTTGTTTTCTTTAATGAACAGTTAAGTACATTAATTATTCAACGCAATTGCAACTTTGGAAAAATAATAGATTATTCCACAAAATTCCAACTTTAGAAAAGTAATAATTATTCTTGACTCCTCTTTTGACCTGGACAGGAAGAGCCAGAGTGAAAAGGTCTCTCAGCTGTAGATGGTGACACTGTCCAGTGACAGTTGATGTAGTTCACGATGAGAAGGAGAACCAGCCTGAACAAGTTTTGGTGTTTTGTGCCTGGAGCTGGGAGGCATTTACTGACTGTTCACAAGTAATACCACACACATACATCCTCTCCTTACCTTGGAAGAGCATTGTGAAACCATAGTATTCCAAAAGGATACAAGCCCCTAAAATCAAAAACTGCCCATAAAATGGCACATACTGTCACATGTAGTGTCAATTCCACAACATTCAATCTGGGCAGTTGTTTTCCACCTTCCAATCCATTACAAAAAGAGCTGCCAATTAACTCGCATCTTGAGACAGTAAATGTCAATACAACACCCAGGTCTATATAACTCTGATACCAACAATCTCAGACTTCCTAAATTTAGTGTACTACATCCGCAGTGTAGTAAGCATTTCAACAGGACAACAGGTTCACTGAATGGAGAGAAGAGGGGGAAGAAAAAAGATGCAGCTTTTGCAAAGATGGCTAACAAATCACTTCCTCTGAAAGCTGACAAAAGTCACAGGCTTCTGATGTACCAGAAATAAATGCAATACATGCTACCATCCTGTAAATTAATTCTTCACAGGTGAATAGATACAGAGCTCCTCTGCCTTTCCATTTCACCTAGCTCATCCAGCTTCTCCAAATTCCACAGATACCCTGTTACAGAAACACAGTTAAAACACAAAAATGCAGAAAAGACAGCGATGTCTCCATTTGGCACATTCTTGGAACTATGATTCAATGTTAATTCAAAAGTACTTATAACCAATTTAAATAATCATCCCAACTGATGCTGCAAAAGGTAACAGTTAAGAAATTAAAGCCTCAGTGATCACTCAAAAAACATCATAGACCAGGAAGGGTATCTGAAAATACTTGTCCTTCACCTCTCACAACCTGTATTGTTCCCTTACATATACACACATTCTCTTCCTTCACCCCATCAAAATATCATTCATCATATTTTATAGAAGCTTAAACTGAGCTTAATGCCAGCAGGCTACAGATGCTTACAGGCTAATTCTTAAAGTTCCACTTTTACTGCCAGATTGCTTTGGTCTCTTCACACCATTAAAAAGAAATTTAACAGGCAAATATTCAGACTCTAACAAATAAACCCATCCGTCCATGTGGCACATTCATTAGCACCTACCTTTCCCTGTAGTCATTATCTGCAGTGCCTGCGAGATGCTGGGGAAGAGCACTGTGCTCTCAGAGCAGACCTACAGTACATGTCTCTCAGCAATTTAACCACCAGCAAACTCTCCACCCTCCTAAACGACTTCTCTGTGTGACCTAGCAGACAATTGCCACCTCTCCTCCAAAATAAAAGCCTGCTCAGCACTCAGCTGAGTGCCATGTGTCCTCCCATGCCTGCTTGCTCACATCCCTCCCTCCTGAATTTGAGAGTTTAAAATCCGGGAGGCAGTAATATGCTTATTTACAAAGTTGTGTAATAGAAAGGGAGCAGAGCTCGTCTTGTCCATTTATACCTTCCACAAGGATGTACAAATATCAGTTAATAGTACTCATACTGCTTTCTCAGCCGCCATGCAGGTGAAGGGGCATTTCCTTGCTTTTTTTATGCCACAGGAACGCTGAGTCAATTAAACGAATTTTCTATTTCAACTTGAAAACAGTATTCAGAGGGAACAAGCCATAATAAAAAGTGAATTGCACAAGGAGGTATGAATGCAGAAAAGCACAGTGCTGCGTTTGTTGGTTCAAAGCCTCTCTGTATTATCACTGATAGTCACGCTCCTTCCAGTCTGCAATTCTGTTGCTTGGATATATGTTGACAAACAATATCCCACCCACATGCATGGCAATGCTTGGCAAATGTGATTTTTTTTCTCCTTATAACAAATATCAAAATAGCATTCAGTGACTCAGCTTTATTACCAGCAAAACACAGGAATCTAGGATAGTTCTAGTTTCCACCTAGTAGTCTCCAAGTTGTCAACTTCATAAACAGAATTCATTCAGCAAATAGCATATTTACCTTAAACAGTATCTCAAATATAGAAGTAGTTCTACTCAAGAGTAACATTTGCTCTTTCATAGGCTTTCAGCAACTGGAATTATCACATCTGCTATCTCAGCAGTGTTTTAGTTAACCTGCTCTACTCTTAAAATGCTAAATACACACAGGCAACTACTGAAATTGCGTCCTCCTTAGTCTGTGCAAGTAACCATGGGGGAGAGATCTCAGCTCCAGGCTACTGGCTTTACGATCTCCTGCTTTGATTTCCTTGCAGCCCAAGACCACTGACACCTCCACTACCCCTAAATCTTGCTTTCCCCAACAAAGTCAAAATTCAGCATAGATAAGAAAGTTCAATCCCCTCCCTACCCACAGGTACCAAACTGGCACACCACGGCAGTATTCCTGCACATACCAATGTAGAACCGTCTCCTCCAAATTGTGTGACTTAGTAAAAAAATTACGGCTTACATCAAAGAATATCATAATATGTTATCACAATGATCAAGAGCATAAAAACCACACCAAAATGTTTTAGTTACCAAAAGCTTTAGTTTGGGTCAGTTTCCCATCAGCCTGTATCTCTCAGTAGATCACTTATTTCATAACCTGTCCTGAAACTTGATTATAAAGTCTTCTGGAGTCCAGGTCTGATACTATGTCAATTCAAATCCATGGAAAAAGCATATGCATTATGCTCAGGTCCTTCCAGACATAATAACAAGAAAACCCATGCAGCATGAATTGCTTGGAGTCTCTGTTTACATCCAATAGCCTCTCTCTGTATCACATCTAACTAAAGATCATCACACAATGCCACACGAAGACAGCAGCTGACTAGCTGGCAACAATTGGCTCTTTCATGCTGAAAATGTATTTGTCCCAGGGAAATAAGGCATCTGCATAATTAGCAGAAGCGTTACACAAAAAATAATCAGCTTGCTGAAAGCCCGAAGGGGTAAAAACTATAATTTTTTGCTTCAAGAGGCTGACTATTTATATGCCAAATAACAAAACAGGGATGCACTGAGAATTACAGAGAGACCAAACATGGATTTTAACTTCATATTCTAGCTATAAGGGCTGCTGGTAGCCTAGCAACAAGCAGCATACTTCAGCATGCCAAAACCTCCCTCTGACTTAATGAAACACCTCAGATTACTGAGGTAAACCTCCCCCACCCCCCTACACATTTGATTCTTGTATTATTTGTATCACTAAACAATAAAAACAAAGCCTAGCCAAAAAAATAATCAAGTAATTCAAGATAAACTCAAAGAAGCACTAATGGACCATGGTGTAGAAAGATAAGTAAATACAGAACATCTACATTACTTTCATAGACTTAAAATTCACATTCTGAGTAGAGTTGATTCATTAGATTTATTCATGGGATCAGAAAATGCCCTCTTATTTTGAGCACCTTTTCTAGTAGACTGAGCAAGATTTCTGTTCATTTGTGTCTTGGGAACCATTAGTTAAGAAGTCTTTAACAACTTACAGCATATTTGCTGATCTCCAAGTTACTCTTGATATACAAGTAATGCTGCTGCAATTGCTCTCTTTTACTTGAATCCTCAGTAAGCTGGTAGAGGAAACTGTTATACCAAACAGTAGTCTCAGAGATAAGACACCAGTTTTAGTCATCGTTCTTCTTTGACCAGTTCCTTTACCATATTCCACCATTTCAGAAGCCACAGTTGCTTTCCCACCTGCCCAGTACCACTATGTTCTGCAATAGGTCAGGTTTGACAACCTCTTTCAAGTCTTCTTGTAATTAGCGCAGCTCCAGTGCTCCTGGGCTAGGGCTCAGTTACGAGTGACACTTTAGCCAACAGCTTACTCTCGGTTACCCACCAGAGAAGTAGAGATTCACCCATAAGATGACATTAAAAAAAAAGTTAGACTTGATCTTTGCTAGTGAGCTTGGAAGTCATGATACAGCTTAAGCTAATCTTCCCATTTCAGAGGCATGCATTAACCCTAAACAACAGAAAGCCCTTCCCCAACATGCGAAGCATGTCACTTCTGCCAGTATGCACCCAACCACAGGGAGCAGCTCTGGGCAGAAAACCCAGAGCAAGGGAGCTGACACCATTCCTTCTGTGGTGCCATTTCACACTGACAAGGGCTTACAGACTGCAGTCTGTACAAGCATTTGACACTGCCTCCCAAAACCTCTGGGATACTCATGCAGCCTGCATAGAGCTAGAAATAGCATGCACTAGCTACAGAGAGGGACTAACACAGGCTTTTAAGACAAGGTACAACTGCACCGTATTGCCTGAAGTCATCTGATCCAGGCCACATAACACAGAGGTTACAGCACTAGCAGTGTGTTCGCCTGCTGGGGTTACAATCCAAAAGGAGGAGTATTAATGACAACAGATAGACACCCTCATAATCAATGCTGTACTCTGCCAGACTCAAAAGGATTACCAAGACTGAGACAGTGCTTTCCTATGAAAGGCAAATCTTTTGGATGTGCAATGTTTATCATCATCTTCCCTGGTGACTCTGACAACCGCTGAAAATGTCACCTCTGTTCAAAAGCTGCAGGAGGCGTCAGGGACATAAGGAACCTGACAAACATAGCTTGTCTTTAGCCCATAATAAACTTGTGACCATGGGTTAAGATAAGCGTCCTCCACCAGCTTACACAACCACAAAAAGATAAACTGAAAGTTGCACAGAGCTATTAACACATTAGATACGGTGAGCATGTATGCTGTATTTGTGCTGCACTTGGAGGGCAAGGAAGAAGCAACAAACCAGCCTACAGCACTATGGGAAACTGAACCCTCCCCTCAAACACACACAAAAAAGATATTAATAACTAATGTTCTCTTTATTAGCTTCACAAATGAGAACTACTTTAAAATTAACTCATGCAACTAGAAACTTTTTTTTATTGTCAGGGAAGATGAAAAAGTTTTGGCAGAGCAATGGGATATCCTATCCTTTCCACGCCTTGCTCTCTTTGACCCCTTAACACTCCTCCACTCCCCCCAGCTCCCGCTCCCCCAGGGCTACTTATTTTGTATCAATGCCCACACAGGAGATTCAATGGAGGAGAAATGCTAACACACACACACTCTAGGGATTGCTTGCATCGTGGCCGGATGCAAAGACAGCGAGACATCAGCGGATCAGGTTATGCAGAGTGAGGAAGACAGGCATACTTGTGTCTGGAAGCACAAAAAGCCTGTCAATGGAGTCAAGGACATGAGATCAGGTGTGTAAGGTCTCAGATGCTGTATGTGCAAGAAAGTTAAATCTTCACATTCTTCAAAACGCTGACAGAGGAAAGGGTATTAAAAGAAAAAATAATTCTCAATAAAGCCTAAAACTAGCAGATCTAAAACATATAGATGCTTTACTTGCACTTATGGGGGAAAAAAAAACCCAAAACAACAAATCTTCCTATGGAAACCTTCCTTGGCAATTTTAAAACAGATCATTTGCTTTCTCGGAGAGAGACAGCACAAAGAATTCTCTGCCCAGAAGAGTCAACCCCATTGTCCCATCTTCCTGCTTTTGATGTTTTCCACAGTACCAGCAGCCTTGAATCACATCATAGCATGCACTAGGATGTTCAGTCTAGAGACCAGAACCACCTCTCAAAAGCCAAGGATAAGCAAGTCTCTGGTATTCTTCTGGGATGTGTAGATGCTAAAATCATTGCACAGCTAAAACCTGCATTGCAAATAAATAGACTCTAGCTCTTCACTGAAGTTTATTCTGACATGTATGTCACCTATTTCATACTAAATACCCTTCTAATGAGTTGTAACATACCTGATTTTCTACTAAGATCACCTTTGTTTGAATTAGAAAAACCATCTGTAAACTTAGCTTAAACTTGGCTAGGGGCACATTAAGCTCCAAAAATCTTTTCCCCTCTCCCTGGAGAACAAACCCAACAGAAATCCCACCCAGTCATCATCCCACCACAGTATTTGTTTAAGAAGACCACGTAGCAATATATCTCACCACAGAACACAAGTCTGCCTCCTCAAACTCCAGACAACAAGCAACCTACATAGTACAGTGATGTATCAAATTAGCTTTTTCTTTTTTTTTTTGAAAGCCCATTCTATTCCACTACTAGTAAAACAAAAATTCTACCTTAGCCTAGCCAAGTGAAAAGCAGAGAAGTTGGATTGGGATGTTGCCAAGGGATTAAATACTTACTCCCCTTTTAAAAAAGTACAAGGACATTTGCTTCTTAACTGCGCTTTTTTGCCACTGTAAGCCTCATCTACCTATACAGCCAATATTTTCCCACATGATAGAAAAGCATAGTTTTAACCCATTCCACAGAGGAACCAGGTCCTCATCGTTTCCAAGCATACATCATATTTCTGAATAATCGAAAATATAACTTCAGAATTTTCAAGTAAGTCAATTTTACTATTTCCTCCAGGGATGAAGTTTCCCATATTTTAAAATGGATATGGCAAGAAGAATGGTGCCCAGGAAAAAAAAAAATAATGTATTTTTCACTTCAACTTGTACGAGCAGAGACCTATGCTCTCCTGGCTTCCGAGAGTATGGTGGGAAAGACAGGGGACATCACCTCTCCTGCTCTTGGCCTTGCAGAGAGTGTGAGCTTGATCGGAATCCGCAGCACTGAACACATGTTCTTCATCTCTACTCAGCTGTTCACAGAAAGATTAATTCCCTCACCAAGTATTCTCTCAAAAAACTGTTCCTAAAAAAATGAGTGGTACTTATTAAAAATATTTTCTCATAGGCTTATCTATAAGAAAAGCAGTAATAAACACTTGTTTTAAAGTAAGCAAAATACTAGTCTCAGACAAGAAAGACAGAATTAAGGCTCTGATAAGGGTCTTTGACTATCAGTCATAAACATACAAAGTACGCAAACTTAGGAACTGCAAAATACAATCCCAAAACAATATGAGCTTTAAAAGGAATGCTATATTAATATGTACTCTTTTTATGCTATTTAGAGCATTAAACTGAAAAGACTTCTAAAATTACTGTTAAATTTACTATTAAATTACTATTTAATTTACCTTATGAAAAATTTAAACAAAGATGCATATGGACTTCAGAACAGAAGAGGTATTTCCCTAATGAAACTCAGGAGGAAGAGGGCAGCTTTAACACCACCTTCTATTCTTGAAATTTATGCTTCATTCTCATTCTGATACTACTAGCAAGGTAGAATAGATTAACTAAACATCACTTCTATGCACTGCAAAAACTACATCTGTATGCCTGAACAATCACCCACACTTGTTTTCCCTAACAGAACGCTTGCTCTGTGTCCATTTGAATGCCTCACTGATTGAAAATTGCTAAAAACACCAAAAAGAGAATACAAGTGCTTCTACTCACCACCTGAACTCTGGATCATGTTTCCAGATTTTTGAACCTCATCGAATTTTGTAAAAATTACATTCAACCTGTTTAAAAGTTAAAGAAATACACAATAAACAGCTGAATTTCATTTTTAGGAATCTCTAATTAAGATGTTATAGGACAAATTTTGCTTAACTCGGGTCATTGAGAGCACAGTCAAAAATGCCAGCGTGGAGGGAAGTTATTTTAAAATTTTAAAAAACGTATCACAACATGCATCAGGTGATAACAAAAACTGAGAAACAATTGATACTACAGAGCTGTAAGAGATATAATAAAAAATATTACATTACTGAAGATGTGACATGTCTAATTGTAAATGCACTTCCAGTTCTTTACCACTTTGCCTATCTTAACTATTTGCAGAAAAAACACAACACACACCCCTAAAACACAACCTCACACAGTGTTCGTCTTTGGCCCTGACACTTCTTTCCCATTCATGTCACAGGCCTGGTGGAGCAGGAGAGCCTTATCACATCTCATTATTCTTTCCCAGAGAGTTTATTACTTTAAGCCACATTGTGGCAGCAGATGTTTTCATAGGAGAAAAAGAGGCAACAGTACTGCATGCACCCCACCTCTGAAACCACCTCTTCCCTCCTCCCTCTGTGCACTGACACACTGCCATCTACTCCATCCTCAGGTCTAACCATGCTCCACCCTGCACACTGGAGGTTGCAGCAAGATGCAGAGAAGCTTTCTTACCGCACCTGAAGTAGCAGAAGCAGAGGGACAGGGCTTTGGTTTTGGTGTGGTTTGTTGTCTGTTTGTTTGTTTGTTTTTTAATAAAGCCTTGGAACTGAAGATATTGACTGTGGGTGTTTTTTCTTTATGACAACCTTCTAAGTTGCATAAACACAGGCTACTCTGAAGCCTCCTCTCTACACATGCAGATAGTAGAGGAAAAACACTACATTACATCTTTGATCAGTTAAGTACACATCTGTAATAATTTTATTAGTTTTCCAAAGATGCTGTGGCATACTTGGGCAAAGGTACAGGACCCACATTAAGTGAAACCTGAGTAACTGTTTGTAGGATGAAAACAACCCAACCCTGATCCCACGAGGAGGTTCAACCATGCAGCTCCTGAAGCCTTCTAAAGGAAGGAAGGGAATAAAAAGCAGCCCCAAAACAGTGAAGACATAAGGACATTCTCAACTTACCGAGATTGGGGTAGTCCTTTTTTACTAAGATCAGCCCTTACACGTTCACCAACATGTCTGTAAATTTCCACAAGGCTGTTTATTGCTGCATCTCGAACCTGAATGTGAGATATGAGAGGAGATCAATCATCTTTATAATTTAAATAAACCCCTGCCTACCTTGGAGAAAGAAATTTGCCTATTTCTCAGGAACAACAGTTGGTACTATACACATTACCACAGAGTTCATGAAGGAGCTTCCAGCCCTGCACTTCAGATACTAGCAGTATCAGCAGGTCTAATTTAACTGAAAAGGCAGTCAAGACATAAGATGAAAGGTTTCATACATAGGGACACACACGAGGAGCTCGACTGCCTTTACCAAACTCCACCCAATCGTGTGCAACAGGTATATTTACTGGATCAAAAAAAAAGCAAGGAGACACACACAAATAGACAAATAGACTGCTAGTACATCATAAACCAAGCTGACTTTTACTGCTTACAAACTTATGTTTCTCTGTTGATAACAAAATATGGAGGGAGGGAGGGAGGAGTAATCAATCACCTGAGTCTCCATGAATTTTGCATGTTTTCCAAACTGATTTGCAAGAAATTGCTGAGCACATCCTTCTCTCCACCCAACAGAAGAGCCACAAATGTGATTAAAGTGTCACCTTTCTGTACTGAACCCCTTTCCTCCACCAGACTCAGCAGGCAGAGAAGGTAAGCTATCTGCTGTGCCTGCAGAAATACCTAGAGCCCTGCACTTCTGCTTCTCAGAAGATGGCCTGGCAGCTACCCAAGCACCTGCACACATCAGGACCAGACACAGGGTATTTTGTGTGCACAAGCTAGAATTGCCTGTAGGTGGTAGTCAAAAGGCAGGCACATGTGCCCTCTTCCTAGCCAAAAAAAACCCTAAGACTTGACTTAGGCTTATCTCTCCCTGTTCTCCTGCTCTGCAGCCTTTCCGTTCAGCAGGAAACTGCCAGTTTCCAAACCCCCGCCTTCACTCACGCCAGCCCTCATTCAGTGGTCTTCCCTCTCTTCTCTCTGCCCACCAGCCCTGTACAGCACCAGGCAGGACTTCTGGGCACAGCTCGGGAGGGACTCTTTGGCATCCCCCATTTCTGAGTATGCAGACCCTAACCCAGCCTCGCTCTCTGCCTCTGAGAGCCCTGGAGGAGAGGTGGTAGCGCCTGCATCTCACACGCCTGCAGTCAGTCTGCCCGGCCTGGGACCCAAGCCCGCAGCAGTCAGGGCATGCCAACAAGCTCTGCCATACCCCAGCCCGCTGCTGTGCCCCCTGCAGCCACAGCGGGCAGGGCAGCTGAGCATGAAAGTCCTCCCAGCATGATCTGGAAGGATTGCCCACGTGCGTCAAGTTAGTCAGAGGTACGGTTGCAGTACTGGGTAAACTTCATATTGGGTAAGGCAGGGAGCCACTACTACCATACTTGGTTTAGTCTACCACAGCAATAAGAAAGCTTTAATGCTCAATTTTGTATCTGAGACAGTAGTCATAGCTTAAATACTGTTGTTACAACAGAAGCTCAATGGGTTATGCAATTGCATTAGCTGAAAACAACAAAACCACTCTTTCTGAAGAGAGCAGGAACAGAACAGCTTCCACATCCACAACAAAAGGGAAAAAAACACTGCACTTGACCCGGGTCTGTGTTTCTCCATCCTCTATCACCAAGAGAGGGCAGCATTGACCAGCGTGCGGCCTCCCGGAGCTCAGAAGGCACCAGCAGCACAGAAGCAGCCCCAGGGGGAGCCCAGGGCCAGGCCAGGCCCACCGGGCCAGGCACTGTTCAACCAGGACCCACTTCGACAGCGATTTGTGTCTGATCAGTTCGGGCACGGGCTTTCTGGGGATGAGGAACCAGACCCAGCAGAAGAGGCAAGCAACAGATCAACCTCATTTCCCCCTGGCAGCTGCAGCGCCAGGGGCGGGGGNNNGGGGGAGGGCTGGGATAATGAGCTATACCAGGCACATGGAAGAGGCAGTGCAGAGGGAAAACATGCCTCAGCAGCCTCACCAACTTTCTGATTCATTCAACAGCTTCACAATGGCAGGACCAAGGTGTCTGTCTGTGCAACAAGTCCAAGGCCTAAACCCAGTATCTGCTTGAAGAGTAAAAGGTTGCTCAGTCACAGCTCAGAACTACAAAGGACCCTGAACATTAAACTTCCTTAGAAACTTCTGGAGATAACAGGTTTATCCTCCTGCATTGGCACAACCAGCAAGGGAAGGCAGCTTCACACTCAGTCCTCCTCTTCAGCAAGGGGAGGCCCTGACAACCATAGGAATATGGCCAACTCCCCCAAGCCAATGCAAACTCACTTCCCAGCTAGCTGCCCCACGCTTCCTTCCAGCTAAACACCTGCTCCAGACTTGGATCACATATGTGCCACCAATGCAGGGAAGGCGACAGGGATATTCAAAAACTGCTAGTACACATATGACCTGACATAAATGTGAATGCTGCTTCCCCACCCCACTCTTCTCACTAATCTCACATTCTTGCATCTAATTTTCAGTTACATCCTGTCCAGCGCAGAACAAAAAGGCACATAGAAGTGACAGATTTTTTTTCAGCATGTATATTCATTTGGCTTGCATTGCCGATTTAAGGTTCCTATACAGCTTGCCTTCCCTCCACCCCTTACTCAGAATCTCCCTGTACAACTCCTGGCAGTACACATGGCCAGGCTGTCCAGCTAGTCCCATTTGCCCTCCCTGCCCAGACTGGTTCTTCTCTGAAGGTGAAGGGTGCTGCACTGAGCCCAGAGGGATGCCTGGGCTCCCCTGCATCCAGGCTGTAAGGCACAGGAGTTGCCTTCCCACAAAGGTTTCCTGCTCAGTTCATCTCACCTTGCAGATGCACCTTGTTATGTTGAACTTTTGGAGTAACTGATATGCTGGTTTAGGCATACTTCAAATCATACCTCTTCAAAACCAGCCAAGGGCTCTTCATGAACAGCCTTATTCAGAGTTCACAACTATCAGCGCAATTAGCTAATGCACCAGCCAGAACACAGAGCCTCACTTACCAACAAGGCAATCAGCACAACCTTTAGACATGACTCACAGCAAAAGCTTACCTGGCTGTTTGGATCTCCAAGTAAGTTACATATATGTGGCACTATCTTACTCAGTGTTAAACTCTGAGCTCCAGATCTGGGAATAAAGAACAAGAGAGCACCGGTATGAATCACAGAGGAGACTTGTGTACATAATGTAGGTTTGCAGGAGGTTCTGGCTTACGCATTGAGTGTTGCAATAAGGCAGAGGCAAATCCCTTCTCTTGTACGGAAATTCTTGTGTTTGAATCCTCCTAGCATCCTGTCCCACACGTACTGTGGAAGACAGAAAAGAAGATGAGACAGGAAAAAAGAAGAAGCAGGGAAGAGACAGATTCTTCCAGCAGACATACACTGTAACAACTCTGGAGCTTAAATGTAAGCTTTACATCTGTCCAAGCAGAACAGGACAAGAAGTAGAAAGACACTTTTAGATCTGACTAATTCTTTGTTCTGTGCTGACTTCACAGTAACTCCCTGCTAGCTAAACTAAAACTTTTACTTATGGAAAGCAAGTACCTTCCAAAGACCCAGAACAACTATGACATCCACCTATCCCATCCTTGGGAAACTCACTGACACACTCCCACGTGTATCCTGACATGCAACAGCATTCTCAAGTGAAGCGGATATCTTATAACAAGGCGTAGGCAGATGAAGCCATTTCAGACAGAGCCACAGGAGAAAACCCTCTGTCTGACAGAAAAAAGTTCTCCTTTTTAAGCAGCAAGTCACTCACTCACACTGAAAAGGGCTGTCAAGCATACCTGAGGGTTAGCAGCTTGTTCCATGATTTTTAGCAGCAAGGTCTGATCCTGCTCCCTCACCGAGTCCTTGGAGTCTCCCAGCCTATCAAGTAAACTTGGCAGCACTGAGGAAAGAAAACAGGAACATCTAAATCCCTCAGAAGAAAGCCGTTACAGCGGCAGAGCCCCCCTGCTCTCCCCCCTGCCTGATGAAGGGACCAGCCCTCCCGCCCTTCAGTATGGCCTGTAAGCACCAAAAGCCTCCCGAGTGCTCTCCTTGGGAGAAAGCAGGCTTTGTATACAGCAGCCAGAGTAGATCCCAAGAGAACAATGGCAACATCCCCCCCACTCACATACAGACCCTTTACCTGTGCCAATCTGGGCCTTGAAGCGATCTTGCAAGCGGGACACTAGTGCGGAAAGGATGTCAATCCCCAGGAGAACCACCTGCAAGCACAGGACAGACAGTGTTTTAGCATGCAGCCCTTTTCCCCCTCCTGGGCCAATGCACCCGAGAAGTGGAAGTGCCAGCACACGCTCCCCTGGGAGAAGGGCCCCTTCCCACCCATGCCATCGGCGCCACTCAGGTAACCGGGTTGCACAGATACACCCAACTCTTCCTTGTGTGGCTTATGACAGACGAGCTGGGTGCTTTACGAACAGAAAAACACACAAATTATCACTCTCTATGACATTTACAAGCCAAAAATCACTGCCAGGAAGTTGACAAAGCCAACAACTGCAAGTGCCACGCAGTGCTAAATTCATGCATATGCATACCATGGGCATAACAATTTCAGTATTTGCTGCAACTGACATTTCTAATTAATTGTAATTACTACACTTACAATTAGAAAATTGTGTGCGCTAACGGCTGCTTAATTATTCACTTGCAGAAGTTAAACTCAATACTTCTATGACGAATGAAACCTGAGAAAAGCTTCAGGACAGGCTGCAGATTGGAAAACACACCCCAATCAACTCCACTTAACTGCCAAAGGAAAAAAAACCCATCATATACCGAGCATACTGTCTAGCGTGTACTAAATACCTGGCAAGACCCTACGGTACGTACCGCCTCTATAGACAGATGTGCTCGGACGCGGACGGACGGCAGGGGGCGCGCTCCGTCGCCGCTGCCGCCCGGCGCGGCCGTCCAGCCCCCTATGCAAATAAGCGCCCGGCTGGCGCACGGCACTCTGGGTAGCGCCGCCAGAGTCGACGAAAAGGCTTAAACCGGAGCCGGGGACGAGAGGGAAACGCCGCTCTCCGCGCCGCGCCCCCGCGGAGCGCGCCCCTGAGCAGGGCGGCGGGGGAGCGGGTCCGGCGGCGCGCCGCCCCTCGCCCGGACCTAGGGCGCGGTTAGCTTTCCCCTAGCGGCGGCGCGGCGGAGCTGGCTTTAACCGTCCTTATCTCGGGGTTGCGTGGCTGCTCGATGAGCGCGTAGTGAGGGCAGCACTGCTAACGCCTCAAGCAACACAGTAGCGCCCGCCTCGCGCGCGGCGCAATTTTTGGAACCTCGCACCGCGGCGTGTGCCCGGCGCGTTTTCAGCAACGGCTGATTTTACTCGCTGTCTTAGCTTACCTACCGGCAAGGCCTGGCAGCGGCAGAAGCTGCGCCTCTGCCACGCTCCGCCCGACATTTCCCACCCCGCGGCCGTTACCGTGTTCTCTGTCAGGAGTACCACCGCGTTCCTGAGCAACAGAAGTACGCGTTGGCTGACACCCCTTTCCTTGCAGCACGACATCGCTCAACCTGCCCGTTTTAGCCCTCCTGCTGGAGCGACCACAGCTGCTGCACCTGCTTTGCCTACCAGCAGTCGGTCCATAACCCAAGCTTTCTACCCTCAGCTTGTCCTATGGACTCACTCCAAATTCAGCTCTCTAGCAGCAAGGGAACTACGAACAGTGTGCAGAGGAAACAGTCTACTCCATGTCAAGTGTCCTAAAAAGAAACTTCATAAATACCAGCACCTGGATCCTAGCTTCTCCCAACATACCATAACTTCACTGTCTCCAAACAGCTCCTCCAGTTTTCTCCCATCACAGTAACAGATCCTTCAACCCTATCATTTTTTTTTCATTCAACATCATCTGCAGCACGCTGACAAGATCTAGAATCTATTCATATGCCAAAGGAGAATTTTCTTCATGCCTTTATAAGCCGTGTTTCATTTTCACATTCATCTTGCACACTGGATTTAAGCTACCATTGACAAATGCTCAGACAGCTCCAGAGCCAGCTGCCTTAAGCCCCATCACTGCCCGCTCCTCTGTCAACCCACTCGGCCCCTCTTGGCTGGGGTACGGCAGCAGAGCCACAGCAAGAGGTTTGCCTTCAGGCCCTTGCTAGCCGAGAGATGCCTTTAAGGAAAGTCACTGGGCCTCTGAATCCCCATCATCATTCACAGCTGTCTGATCCAAGTCCCATGGCAGCAGCATCCTGGACAGAGAATTGTGCTGCCTCCAATTACAGAGGCATGCCCCAGAGATAAATCCGATCCCTGGGGAGGAAGGGATCCATCTCTTCTTCAAACTGCCTGCAAGCCAGAAAGAGTGAGGGGAACTCATCACTCAAACATTAAAAGGAAACACATGCACAGTGCAAACATAGCCAGTTACCCTGCAGTTCGCCCCCAGGATCAGACAGGGAGAATGAGCTAAGTCTCCCAAGACTTTTTGCTGTTGTGCTTGTAGAAATTGAGAGCTAATTAGCACAATGATTACAGCAGTGGCTTGGACAACTATTGAAGAAACAGCCACTGGGGGTGACCAGGTGTTACTCCCTACCATGCTGGATTCATGTGTCGACCCTGATGTGCCACCTGCCCCAAACTGCTGAGGGTCAGAGGTCAAAAGTTGAAATCATATATGGATCAACAGATCTGTTTTAACAAGAGACAGGTAATGGAAAACCCAGGGCATGACTGGCAAATGAATGAAGAAGAAACTGAATTCCAGCCCTTGTTGCATTGCACTCACTCTACTGAAGAGTCCATCCCACCTTACCACTGAAGCAGTTACTCAACCTCTGCCTGAATTAACACACCCCGATGACCAGGAGGAACCTGTCAGCAGCCACCCCATTGCTGCAATCTTGCAGCACACCCCTCCCCAGGGAAGCCAGCCAGCGGGCACCGCTCCACACCAAGGCACAGGAAGGACAGCTCTCCATCCAGAATTCCAGATAACACTGCAGTGCTGATAACTACACAGCTATTCCAGGCCTTTACATCACCAGAGGATTTGCTTCATGCTCCAAGCAAGGCAGGACTCAACTCACCAGTATCTCTAGTAGCACAGAGGCCCCCAGCCCTCAACTGAGAAAATACCAGGTCAGCAGCCATTGCTTTTAGCTTCCTACTTTACACAGGCCCCAAAAAGAGTGATCTCAGGTCTCCCACACCCACTGCAGAAAAACACAGCCACAGGCCTAGTGCTGTGCCACTCTGCTGCTTTGCTTAGACTCCTGACATTCCCCAAGACAGTCAATAAAGCAATTTGTGCCATCCAGTATTCAGCTCAATTGGCATCTAGTGCTGCTTTGTAATGTCTCACAAGTACTTTCCGTAGGTACTAAGGGCTGTCAGCAAGCCCTTCTCCTGCCTTTCTCCAACTGCCAGGTCTCAAGGCACCATCATTCCCAGTAAAGAAGGCTCCTGTTAGTTCCTGGGATGCAACACAGCCCCTCCTACTACAGAAAAATAGGTTGGTTGGTTTTTTTAACAGGTCATCAAAAACTTACTTCAAAGAACTCAAAGCATGTGTCCTTTAATACCTGGGTGGTGTTGAAAGGCCTACAGGCAGCTCTGCGTATCAGAGAGCAGACAGCCTAACCATCATCTGCTCTAACGGTAAATGCTCACCAAGCATGGAAGACAAATAAATGCATCCAACACAGCTTAAAACAAGACATACCTAAATGCACTCCCTAAAAAGGGCAAGAAAGCAAGCTGCACAATCCAGCACAAAGTGACCAGAGTGAATCACAGCCTCAGGCTACCCTGACAGCCTGCACTAACATGGCAGTTCTGGACTGTAGTGCATAAGAAATAAGCCCTTTCCTCCACTCTCCACACTATGCCACACACAGCAGAGATGTGGTGGCTGCTGCACAAACCTTTATCCCAAGTCTCTTGCAGGGAATCAGTGATGGGCTGAGCAGCACATCCCCCTAGGCTCATTTTACTCTGCTTGACCTTACACAGCTGGCAGCTTGGGACCCAAATGGGAATGCTGGAGACAGCTTCTACCCCAGCTGTGTCATCAGCTTGCTTCATGCTCAGTTTCCTCATCTCCAACACTGTGGTGACATGGCTTAGCTATTTCACTTTGGAGTCTGTCTGTGAGGTTTTTCTTAGAGGAAGGGAGGTAGAAGACAGACTTCTAAATCAAAACATGCAAAAAAAGAAGATAATTCAACCAGGCTTTTTTGAACACTTGCTTAGATAACCTTTTGGATTCATAAAGACATGGAGAAGCACTTGCATACCTTAAGTAAACTCAATATATTTGTGAAAAAGGAGAACGCTTCAGATTACACATCGAGAAGCCTGAGACAAGCACCAATGACCCACATCACTGTCTGCCTGATGACTAGTGTCAATCAGTCGGAGCAGGAGCAGTTCTAATTCCTCAGGGCAGGAAACATCCACCAAACTGAACTGGGCACCCAATACCAAGCAAGAGCTAAAGTTTGCTGGCATTTGCAAATTTAGTTTTGAAGTCAGGTACATATTTTGGGTCAGCACAGCAATGATAGAACTGCTGGCAGACAGAGAAACATGAAAGTTAGCTTATGAAATGCCAACTGCTCTACTCCACCTGCACAGGAGTATAACCACATCCACCCCAGAGGGGTCAATCTCCCTCTGGCATTCCAGCAGTTAACATTTCATGTTCCAAGGCAAGATCACATCTGCACTGGCAACGAGTGCATCACCCCAGCCCAATGACCCTAGTACAGACACAGATCATATGAGCTACTCTGTACAACAGCATTTGCAAAACCAACACCAGCAAACAAGAAGGTAGCAACAGTAGCACAACTGGTTTTACTGGCATGATTACAAGCCCTGGTCAAAGAACTGAACAGGAGGAAGACTTGAAATAGTTATTCCTGGGTTCTTTCTCCAGATCCACAAGATACCATCCATTCTGTCACAGATACCACCTCCAATACCACAAACAAGTTTGGACACTGGGCCACTGATTTGCCATTCAATACAGCAATGCCTCAAGAAAGCAGCTGCTTGTTTTGGATGTGTAAGTTTTAACATTGGAACACGGACCACAATCTCTTAGAGTGGATTCCTAGAGCAAAACCACCCCTTTTATTTCTCATCAACTACAGACAGATTTCTAAATTGTGAGATTTAGAAAATCTAATAAATGTGGGAATTCACATTTCCAAAAGAGGAATCTTATAGTGACTTTTCTTCTGTTTTAAGATACTGGTGAGAGGCCAGACATCCGTGTTAGATTTAGAAGAACAAGAAAAAGAGCTACAGAAACCTTTCAGAGAGTTATTCTGCCCAGAACAGGGAACTACACTATGCAATACAGGATCAAACACAGACAGTACCTATGGCTGAGAACAGTCACAGTGGATCAGGAACATCCCTGGCAGTCTGCCCTTCCCTAGCAGGGAGGCCAAATCCTGTACACTGGAGAATATCAGCCCTGAGGGCCTACTTACAGCACAGCATACAGCTGTTCAGCAAATCAGACTAGCAACACGCTTAACAGACCTGACAGGATTTAAACCACACAACAGCTTTCATCTCTGTATCCCTTTTCCCAGCCTCTCCTACTTCATGTTTGAAGACCTTTTCTCCTGGCAGTACACCCAGAGATGCCTTGTTCTTCCTTCCCCGCTGTGAACTCATTCCCTGCTGTAAGTTGGCCCATGAAATCAGCCCTCTCTAAAGGCAGCAAAGCCCAAGCTGCTCATGCTCTCTGCCATGACACTATCTCAAAGGAAAATCCAGGAGGCACTTGACTGCCCTGTACATTTCCACCCAGACAGGTTCCCAAATCTCCTCTGCTTGTGGCCTATCCCTCAGTCCTAGACTCTGCTCAACATCGTCCTGCAAGTTTATCTTCCCTGCACCTCCATGCCAACATCAGCCTGTGTTCCTGCGACCGTACCAACCTTTGCAGGTCAACTGAGTCTCCTTTCCTCACTGTGATGACAGCCAGTACTATCAGAGTCCCCACACTACAGTCCCAAATATCTGAGCCTCTGGAAAACACCTCACTTGTACCACACAAGGAACAACACAACTTCCCACAGGTCTTCTGGGACTAAAGAGCAGGGAGGACTGCAATCAGCCCATCTCCTTAAGTCCCCCACTATTCCAATGTAACAGAGCTCAGAGCACATCTCAGCACTTTTAAACTACTGTTTGTAAAAGACTATCAAGAAGCAGCATCTATGAATTAAAGACCACTGCTCACCCCAAAATTCAGGAGAGCAGTTTATTCGATGCCAACTCACCCAGCCTACAATGGTACAGCACTGTGGACAATAAAGCCCATATGACAAGTGATGGCCTGCCAGGGCTCGCTGCTGGACTGATGGAAATGACTGAACCAAAACACCCAAGGAAACCACCAGCACTTGTAAAATGAGCAAAAAAATGGTTATTGTAAGTTCTCCATTTACAGACCTGGGAACAGACAAGCAACTCAGTAAATAATGCATAGTTCTAGAGTGAAATAAATCCCTGAAGGACTAAGGTCATTTAAATGTCGAGAGGTATTAAGAAAAATTGTCAGAAATGGCCACTATAGGGATGTATTTTTACAACTACCGTTAGGACACAAGGACACCTTTCTTATGCAGAAGCAAAAAAAAAAAAAAAAACACACACACCCAAGAACTGTTTTTTAGGTCCAGTAAAAAGAGCCAACAATTAAACAGTTGTTTCTTGATGCTTAGAAGGGCATGATCATTCTAAAACGTGGACATCTGCTTCCAGGAAAGCTGACAAGTACGTCGTAGATGAAAGAGCTGGAGCAAGTCAGCCCCCAGCCACACTGCTCCCTGCTCTGCCTCTGCTCAGGGGAATTGAAGGAGTGAGTTCAAAGGGTAACAAATTCACCCTCTTTTGCAAAGATTCTGCATTAGTCCTTGAGTGGTTGCACATAACCACAATGAGAAGGAGCAGCAAGTAACCACTGGGCTCTGTCCAAAGGACACAGAGGAAATCACAAGTTGCAGACTCACTGCTTTGGAGCACAGGTAGCTTTTCTAGCCTGCACAAGGTCAAAGCTCCAGACAGCACAGCAGGTAAATCACTACTGACACACAAACTACAGTCCATGCTCAGTCTCCAGGGAAGCAGCATTTGTGGTAATACATCAGGAGACTTTGCAGTTGAAGGCAGCATCCCAATTTAAATCACACTTTCCTGTCTCAATTACCCCAAACACTGCTGAAAACCAGCAGCAGCAAACATTGTTTCAGAACGGTAGTCCTGTTTTTGCAGCACCTTACAGGCATGGATATCTGCATGGCAGTACTCAATGCCTAGTGTCTTCACATAGAACAATATAAAAATGAAACACCTGCACTACCAACTGCTATTGCCTTTGGTTCTTCACCACAAAGCAATTAAGTATCTTTGTCACAAATCACTGCCACTATTCTGTATATTTCCATTGCCCCCAGCTGAGCACTTACACTTACAGCTCAGTCCTCAGCCAGTAAGGAAAAATGGATGTACCTCTAAGCACTGATGAGATCAGGCCTGTGTGCGTCAGCTGGGGATCAGGCCCACCACATCCTTGAATGAGCTTGTAGCTTTAGTGGCAAGTTGCATCTCAGGAGCTCAAGGCAAAATAAAGCATAAAATCAGTGCTAGGATCTCTCTTACAGAAAAGCAACAAGAATATGCCAGGAAAAGGAAAAAAGCCATTGCAATGCCCTGCTTTGTTTTTCAAGAGAAAACTGAAAGTCTTTATTATGGCAATTAGTATTGCTAGTGTAGCAATGTGCCTTACTAACAGACCAGGCTAGTTTACCTAATAAAAGTGTTTTCCCCTCCATTAGAGGCAAAGCCTGCTACAGTGCACATAGAAAGCAAGAGATCACACTGGTAATTTGCCTTTAGGCAGAACCGTATTAGCTGGAGCACCTCAAAGCTCGTAGCACAGAAGCACTAACCCCAACTCCACCAGTAACACCTTCTGTCGTGGTTTAACCCCAGCCAGCAACTAAACACCACGCAGCCGCTCACTCACTTCCTCCTACCCAGTGGGATGGGGAAGAAAATCGGGAAAAGAAGTAAAACTCGTGGCCTGAGATAAGAACAGTTTAATAGAACAAAAAAGAAGAAAGTAATTATAATAACAACACTAATAAAAATGACAACAGTAATAGTAAAAGGATTGGAAAGTACAAATGGTGCACAGATTAATTGCTTACCACCTGCCGATCAACACCCAGTTAGTCCCCGAGCGGCGATCCCAACCCCACGCCACCCAGTTATTCCCTGAATGTGACATCCCATGCTATGGAATACCTCGCTGGCCAGTTCGGGTCAGCTGCCCTGCCTGTGTTCCCTCCCAACTTCTTGTGCCCCTCCAGCCTTTTCGCTGGCTGGGCATCAGAAGCTGAAAAATCCTTGACTTAGTCTAAACATTACTTAGCAGCAACTGAAAACATCAGAGTGTTATCAACATTCCTCTCATACTGAACTCAAAACATAGTGCAGTACCAGCTACTAGGAAGACACTTAACTCTATTCCAGCTGAAAACAGGACACACCTACCGGAATAGACCACGCTCAGCACATTTTAGAATTAAAACAGAAGTGCTTCTGAGGATTTAGATAGCGTCTGATGAAAAACAAGGCAAACACATAACCTAGCAGATAATCACTGACAGTCCTCTCTGCTCCCTTAGGGGTCAAGAAGAGTAGTGAGAATTGCAAGGGTACTCAAATATCCAGCTACCCCTCCTCTTGACCACTAGTTCCTACGCTGCTAAACATCTGTGTTTCCACGTTACACCATTTAATATAAACTCTTATGAGGAACAGCAATCCTGCAAAGCAGTGATGACAGGCCACATGGACAGCCTCACCAGGAGGGCATCAAATCTGTGCAAATACAGCCAAGCCCCACCAGCTGCTGGTAATGTGAAAAAAAGTTGGGGATCTCTCAGGGAGGCCAAGCAGCCACTGTGGTGAAGAGTTGACAGAAGCTGACCTGAGTAGGGAAGAGTAGTTACCAGATGCTGACAGCTCTTGCTAGCTCACAGCTAATGAAGCTTCTTTCTTGCCTTGTTTGGGAAGAAAAGAACATGTGCAATTAAGAGTGCAGTAGCATTTTCAGTAGCCACAACCTTTGCAAAACTCTGGAAACACCCTAAGACCTGAAGCTTCCACAGCAGCTCCCAGCCCTATGCAGCCAGACTGCCTGTTCAGCATCTACCATATGCCCCTAAATCCTTGAGAAGAGTCTCTAGGCATAATCTACAACCGCCTAATAGTACAACAATGAAGAACTCCTGTATTTGGTTTCTGTGGCAATGT
>JANZLQ010000001.1:40260893-40304098 GCA_026212715.1 Elanus axillaris
GGGGGGGGAAGGGGGACAGACAACAAAACAAAAAAAGCCAACACAAACACCCCAAGGGAAGAGAAGGGAATTCTTCATCCTGTATTGCTTGAAGGAGCCAGCATTTTCTTAAGGGAAAAGAACAAGCCAACTGAGCAGCTGATAGCACAAGTGGAAAGCCAATTGGAAAGTTATAGGCATAAACCACGTACATTTTGGCTTCTATATCCAGCTCTAGAAACACATTTAAATAAGTCAGGCAAATAGTTTCTATCAATGCTCTAGCACTGCAGCTACACAAACAAGCATCCCTCACATTACAGGCTTCCACAAATTCTTGTGGATTAATACAAGAAAGGAATTAATTAAATGTTTGACTAAATCATTAGCTCTTGGATTAATTATCTTAAATGGAGCTCTTAAGAAACTGAAACACATCAGAGGAACACAAGTTATAAATGTAATACAAGAAGCCACTTGGTTCAGTGCAGGGTACGCAAACAGCTGACATCCTGGGAAAGCACAGCCAGATGAAGCAGGTACCTCCTGGGCAGGCTCTACTCACCTTTTGCAACGTTTTTACTACATTTTTCTCTCCTTCACAACTCCCAACATTATTTACAACATAAAAAAGGATAAGCTGAATCAGTTGTTTAAATAACCATTTTGATTGTGATTTTTTAGAAGATCAGATGCCTTGTTTTATAATTGTTATTTTCTCAGATGTCTGTTCTCAGTGGACTCTTGTTAACAAGAACAGCCTCCTAACTTTCTGCTGAACAGTATTTACCATATATTTATGCAAACAGTTAATAGCACAGCACACCTTTATAAAAATGCAAAAACTTAAGAATCTGAATACAGCTTAGTAAAAGAGGCTGTGTTGTACTGCTTCAGGGGGAGTTTTTTCACTCCAAAGTTGCACAAACTTGAAGGAACAGTGAAAAGCAACTTTGAAGAATAAATGCAACCTGCTGACTTCCAGTTACATTTCACCTCAGCGGAGAAAGGGAACAATAATTTTCCAAATTTTTCCAAATTGTTCCTTCTAGTTAATACCAACAGGTTTTGTTAAAGAAACAAATATTTCTAATTTGCTACAGAAGATATTCAAGAGACTCAGCTGTCCCCTGTCATTACAGGCAGGTTCAAAGGTGGATTTTATATTTTATTTATTCTTATCTCCAAGAGATTGTAAAGGAGGCTTGGTGGAATTTTCTAAAGAACAAATTAGGTGCCAGCTTAAACTGAAACATGCAGCATCCAGACACACAGGTACCTCCAAAAATGTGCCCTTCACATGTTTGAAACCTCTTCATTCTACACCATGTCATCTTTTTATTCATACAGGTTGGAAGGTATGCAAGCCTTCCTGCTCCTGTAACTTCAAAAGTGGTTTCTCAACATTGGGGCACCTATTCCAAACTGAAGTGCTTCATCAGTATTAGTTTTTGTATTAAGTAAAGCAACATCTTTTACACAGAAGGGGAAAGCATGGTCATTCTGAGACCTTCCAGAGCCAATACCTGATCTTTTCTGAATTCTGAAACAAGACAGACATAATGCTGGACACGATAGTATGCCACTGTTAACCTGACATGAAAAGGATGCCAGATTGTTTCCTCCCATCCTGTCCAGCCCTACTGCACATTCCAAAAATATACAGAGTTAAATGGTACAACAGCTCTTTAACTTTTAGCATAACAATAGGTAGGGCTCACCAATAAAATCAGTTAGAAGGGGTCTCCAAAGGCAAACTAGTTCTAACACCACCCCCACTCCATTGCTTAAAATTAGAACAAGCTGGTCACATTTCTACAAAGCATCTTCTTTTAACACATAGGCCTTTAGCTGTCACTGACACCAAACATTCATTAAAACTTGAAACAGTTTTATATATTCTAATTAGAAGCAGCCCTGTCAATTCATGTGTTGATTTAATGAGCTTCTTTGTCACCACCAGTAAGACCTCACTGGCAGATTGTGAAACAGCAAAACTGAGTTTATTTTTTTAATCCTTCTCTCGGTACAATAGTATAAGCCAGGCAACAATTTGTAGCCCCCAAAGACTCCAGCTACATGATCTGATCCATGATAATCTTGGACTTCAACAGAGTTTCACGCAGTTATAAAGGATCTGTGACATGGATCAGGCAGCAAGATCAGCACACACATGTCAAGTTCAAATACTGCCAGCCACAGCAGAAACTGGTACATTGTTTTCAGCAAAGGAATAGCATTGGGCTTTTGGTTTATTTATCCAAGACATTTTGTTTAACTTGACATCATCTGATAAAGTAAAAAGTTCAAAGTCACACACAGTGATAGCCTCCAATTTCTATTCCTCTCTATCAGCCTGTGTCAATGGCTATTTTGTTCAGGAAGGAGGAGGGATTGCTGCTGGTGTGTCTCGGAGTCTACAGCACAGAGACTATTCCAGAAGAAATGGAGATCGAGTTTCACAGATAGTAACTATGTCAGACTAAAAAACATCATTTAGAGAAAGAGCAGTTAAGATATGGCGATGCCCAAGGATAACACCAAGAAACATAACATGCTTTCCTGATAACACTGCTTGTGGTGTGGGTTAGAGATCAAGTGGCTGCTTTTTCTTCATTGTAAGAAAAGTCAAGCAGATCAGCTGCTAGATCTTCCACAAAATGAACACCGCCAACTGATTGGGAAGGGGATCCAGCTACAGTTAAGTCTCTTCATCTTTTTCTTCCTGTAGGTTACTAGCACTTTCCTGCACCCTAGCAAGACAGGAAATATAAACTAGTGTTTTTTAAGAGTTTTCATATCCTCATCTGGGACTACAGAGCATTACTACCATCAGAAAATTCTCACACTGAGGTCTAGCAGTACTGCATGTATGCTGGAAAGTAGTATTATTTGGCTACTTCATATACATCTGCCTGCAGTGTTGGGACTGTGCCAACATGCAGTCCAGTTACAAACTAAGTTCGGCCTGAGATCTATATATATGGGGGGGGGGAAGAGAACCATGCAGAGCTACTCATATGCTCACATCACCATTTACAGAGACTTCTCCCTCCTTCAAAGGACTTGAAACTTTGAGAGTGCACATATACATTCTGTTCCTTGTCTTCAAATTCATACATCAAAGAAGATGCCACAAACACAAAGCAACATGGAAGCAAAGCACTGATTCTTCACTGACTCTTTCTTTAAAGAAAAGAGCTGCAAGACATGTGGAGAGCCTGCACTGTTTTTTGATGTATCTTGACTTTTCAATGAACCAAAAGTAAGGAATTCAGGTTTGCTGCTATGGGCCAGATTCTAATCCATCAGACTAGCACAAACCCAGAACCTGAAGCCAGCTGTCTACACTCACATTCTCCCCAGAAACAGAACAGGGGAATCAGCAGTCACTGCACATTTCTTACCTCTTGGTGACTTAATTCAGACCTTAAAGATCACCCAAATTGCATTAGGTAGGGGAAACACAATTCCAGAAACAGATTTTTAGCTACTAAACTACTTCAGTCTACTAGGTGGATCATATGCTCTTTAAAAGAGTTGCCCAATTACATGCTGACCTTACATATGCTTTGACAGTTTAAGTGACTGTCCTGGGTTCAGCTGGACTCATTAAAGTTTCCACTGTCTTGGATTATTTCACAAAACACATGAATTCAGTTACATTGTTTTTCCATACAACTCTTCTTGATCATGAGATAATTAGGACTAGAAGTCAGGATATGGCAGCATCAACACCTCCCCTTTATCACTTGTCCCCAGCAAGAAACACAAGGCAAAATACCCATAGAAAGCAATCTCACTCCCTGCTCCTCAGAGCTTAGTCTGAAATCCCTTCTTCGGAAGGTTTGAGAAGGGATATAACACTAATCAACACAAGCACTGATTTTTGTTCCTTTCACCTGTGTAAAGCAGCATGCAGGCAAATAGCACCCCTCCAGACTACACTGTCTCTACAAGGACATGAAGAAATTTTGTTTCTGACCTTACAGAGAGGAACCAGTAAGCTCCCAGCTGACTCTGGGCACCACAAAACAGACCTGCAGCAGAGCCAGGATTAGACTCCCACACCTTTGGTCAGGTCTCCAACCCCCACACAGGAGATGTGGGTCTGAACCACCTCTACCCAGAGCTCCTGCAACCTCAGCCAACAGCAGCAGGCAAACTGCACTAAGCCTGGGAGGGGTCAAACAGCAACATCAGAAGAGATCTTAATTCAACCCTCTGAGGTGGGGCACCCCTGACCTAGCCCACATGAAACTGATCCATAGAAAAACTGTTACAACATAACCAGTAGCTCATTTTGCTACAAATTAGGTGCTGCCTAAACAGCCTTGAGTGAATGATTTTACCAGCATGCCCACCCAGTAAAGCCTGAAGGTCAGTTCAAGTAGATTCCATACTTGCACCTCCTGACTGGGTCCTATCACAACAGTGCCTCTGACACCTTCAGTTTTCTGGGGTTTGGTTAAGTCTAAGGAAAGGCAGGTTTATGTGATAAAGGTCCCACAGAAAAGCCTGGTTGCAATTATCTGACAGACCATGTCTGGAGGATTTTGAACTTTGAAGCTCCACAGCCCCTGCTCCCTGGACATAGCTGCCCCCACAACCACACTAAGCAGAGCAAGCCCAGCACGTTTCATGATCAGGAGGGAGCTGACAGACATACTGCAGCTCTCCATCCCCACCAAGATAAAGCAGAAGAGCACAAGTCAAACTAGCTTTCTGCTCACATCACTGCAGTTCAGGAACTTCTTTTGAGGCAGAACTAAAAGCCATCACTCCTTTCAAGCTCTCACTGTATTTGTTTAGCCTCTCTCAATATAGCAGAATGCTGCAGTTCAGCCTTGATGCACATGCAAGGTATAGGTATACTCTTCCTCAGGCTGCAAACCTAACCAGGAATACCAAAAAGACAGCTCTGCCAAGGAATGGATAGGAAAGACTATGACCACTAAATAGACACAGTCACAAACCAAAGCACCGTTAACACCACCAGTCACTTCTGCCATGTATATCAGATGACCGTAGGACACTTTATAAGCACAATGACCACCAAGGGAAACTACAGCCCAGCTGGCTTTTCCAGGACACTTCTGCTGCAACCAAGAGAACAAGCCTCCAAAACCATTTCTCTTCTCCACTGTTGCGTTCCAGGATGTACATGCAAGAAATTCACACAGAGACTGACTTGAGCCCCGTGCCTCCAAGGGCAAAATTCTCTCTGCACAGAGATCAATTTCACCATCTTCTATTGTTGCCCTCCCCAGAAATGCCTTTAATTCATATATCATCACATTCTTGATCACAACAGAAGTTCCTACCCAGGGTGACAAATCAACATTGTGACCCACTTGTCTGCCACAGCATGAAAGCTTCACAGCACTGTCTCCTTAGTATGACTGTAGCTGCACTCACCCCATCTGCCAGAGTGCTCTTTTCCCTGCCACATGCTGTGCCTTTCTAGAGATTACAAAAAGTATCTCTGCCCACGACAATGCCTTTAAAGCTTCATCCCACATCTCCCCCCACCTCCTCTTTGTTAACGTCACTGCTACAGAACTGGAGCTGGAACACAGAGCAGCTAGTGTAAAATGGCTGAAGATTCCTTTAGGATATCTTCATTAAATAATAAAGATGGTACATCTCCAAGGGCACATGATCCCTCAGTCAAAGGGAAGCATAAGCAAGGCCTCCGCCTTTGAACAGATCTGTCTACAGGCAGGTGAAGTTCTTCTTATCTACCCTTCAATTACTTATCACCTTTCTGGGATGAAAAGAGCAGTGCACCCTTATCCCAAAATCACACCAGATCTAGCAATTAGAGGATGCCTTAGCACAGGCAAAGCTCTGCCAATACACTGCAGAACAAAGCACAATCTACAAGCCTCACTTGGCAGACAGGTAAACAGTTGTAGTGGAAACTACATTGAAGAGATTTTGCAGCATGGACTTGAACAAGGGTGATGATCAACTCTTCCCATATCCTCCAGCAGAAGGATAAAGAAAAATCCTCTTAGATTAGCTAGAAAGGAAATTAAGCATGAAGAGCAGAGGGGCACTGGAACAGACTAATTCAGGAGGCTGTGAAATCTTCAAAAGATGTATTTTAAGTATAGGTTGGACAAACATCTGACAGAAGACATCTGAGTATATTTGGTTGTCTTCTGTGAACAAGAAACTGGATTTGACTATTTCCTGAAGACCCTTATATTACAATACCTACAAAGCCTCAAAATTTCCTCCTTGCCATTAAAAATACAATATCAGCAAATAAGTTATGTTACTAGTTGGTAAACATCCTTTATGAACAATAGAAGACAAAGTGACAATAGACTCTTATTACTAATCCACTGTAGACAAATTACAGTGGCAAGTAGAAGTTACTCCCCAGGGTAAGGCTGACACCCTGGTTAACAAAACTTTCCAACAGTGGCTTAAGTCAAGATTAATGTACAGCCATGAAGTATATAAATACTAAGGTGAACCTTAGACTCCCTCTCCCATGTCTGAAATCCAAACCATATCTACCCTTTCCCTGCAGGATCCTCAAACTAACTCTACAACAATGACTCCAACTTAAACACAAATAGAATTTTCTTCTTGACCAAACTTATTCGGGGCCCAGCTTTGCAAAGTGTGAAGCATGCATGTCATGAGATTTCTTGGAAGAACAAACTAGAGAAGAACTCTCTCACAGAGAACATGAAAGAGCCTCCTCCTTGCTGCAAGCAAGATGCAAGGAAGCATTTGGATTCCATCACACTGAGCTGCTCCAAGACCAAACAGAACGCCTCACACTTGTAAAATTCATTATTCAACAGCAAACAATAGGTCTTAATAAACTTCCGGCCATTCAGAACAGCTTTCTAAATCACCCATACATCCAGCTTCACAGATCACACATGCTGGACACCACTTGAAAGGGAATCAATGTTAGCATATTCAGCGTGCTCTGTCCTGGTTTCCACCTCAGTGAGACTCAGTTGTGCTGCTTTGCCACAGCAAGACCTGCTGCTAAAGCCAGAATAACACACAGACCAGCCCTTCCCCAATTTAATTGAACCCATTTATGCAACACTAAGTGAGCTAAACCTTGTTAAATAGTCCCCAGGCCGCTCAAATCAATATAAAATTCACTTTAGGCTTATAGTGTTTTAGTTCATTAGGGACAAGTTTAAATTAAACTGTATGAAAGCATGTCATAAGAGGAATTTGCATCACTTCCCAAACCTTAAGTTAAAGAAAATGTCTTCCCTCTATGTAGTTAAGAGCCACCATTGAATGAAACCAAGGTGAGGCCTATGGTCGGAAGCATTCACACATCATCCTTAGTTGCTGGCTCAGGAGGGGGCAAGAAACAAGCTGATCTAAGTTAGACATCCTACAGACCTACAGAAGTCTTGACATCAGCCCCTAGTTTCATATCACTACAATGGACTTATACAACCAGTATCCTCAATTTAGTAAGCACAATATTTTCCAAAAAGAACAGAAAAGACTCAGGAGGAAAGACATATGCTTGCACATTATATACTGTCAGTCAGTGCCAGAACTGCCAGCTGAACCTGAGTCTGTAACAGCCCAGTTCTTCCATGAAGCACAAGCTTTGTATCTCCACTGACTCAAGCGGTAAGGTTTGCAACTTCTGCTCCCAGGCCTTGCAAAGGCTGTACTACTCACTGTACCTCATTCAAGTGAGGATATTAAACAGCCCAAGTTACCTGGAAAGAGAAACTTTATTTTAAAACCTTATCTCAGGAGATTTTTTCCTTCTGTGGATAGCCTGAATACCATAAAGGCAGAGACCACCAAAACACATTAGCTACTACACACTAGTCATACACATTAACTGGTAGTACTTGTATCACATTATTGCAATGCCTATTCATCTTAAAACCACATGGAAAAAATACAGTCTAGATTGTGGTTAAGGTTTCCTAAAAAGTCATAGGCAGTCTCTGAACACTCCAACGGATTTTCTCCAGAGCTTTCCCCTGAACACAGATGAACAAAATGGGCATGAAACTTCCAGGCAGGCCACTTTGCACTGCTGCTGGAACTGTGTCTCCTCTTGCGTCTTTTAAAGCAGAACACTACTTCCTACAGACAGGGGCTACATTTCCTTTTTGCCTACAAACAGGACAGAAACAATCAAAAAAAGTCTGGTGTCGGCAAGGTATCTAAAACTTCATCTCATGAGCCACCCTGCAAATACGCTGGACTGCTATTCTGACTGCCTACACAGAAAAGCTCTGTTGTGGTACAGACTTGTGGTTTGCAAACCTGGACTTTGTCATTACCACCTCCATTTTACAGCTTCAGCAAAGGAGGGAGAAGGGTTTGCTGCAAGCTAAGAGTCCATGGCAGGCTCTCCAGTATTAACCACTCTTCACTATCATTCTCCTCTTATTCACATGAAATAAAATCCACACAGCTCCTTCACAGACTGGGAGCAGTACTAGTTGGCTAACAGGGATCTGCAAGATAAGTTTTCTTCTTTCAAACCTAGTCTATGCAATATGTTCAGGAAGGAGAAAATGGCAAGGCTCTGCCCTCTAGTCATTTCCCAAGAGCCCAAAATACTGGAGGCATAATTGCAATTAACTGCTGCTAAGGTTGCCAGCTCAGCAGCAACTAAACCCTTCCAGTGGCTCCTGAGTGAATTCACTATAGTGGTTTTAGGAACTGGGTGAACAGACCAGACCCAGCAACTGAATCCTGCCAATACACTTCTCCCTTCTTTAAACATCCTCCTTGAGACCTGGGGGAACAAAGCATCCTTACCCTGCAACAAGAAACATCTGCATGTGGCATTAGGTAAAGCACCTGCATATACAAGCAAGAGAGAAAACACCTTTTCCCCTAGAGCTAATCCCTGCAAGGGTACCTGCTTTCCCAGCAAACCTTTACACCAGCAGAAACCTAGTTCACACTCAGCTGCTCATAGTTCAGCAACCCAGACCAATAGTCTCTAACCTGTCATCTTCAGCCACACATGAAATCCACTGCCAGTGGTTTGATCATGTTCTTATATCTAAAGGGGCAAGGCTAGCAAGCAACCCACCTAGTCTCTTCCACACAGTGAGGAATCTTTCTCACC
This sequence comes from Elanus axillaris, assembly GCA_026212715.1. Classification (NCBI taxonomy): domain Eukaryota; kingdom Metazoa; phylum Chordata; class Aves; order Accipitriformes; family Accipitridae; genus Elanus; species Elanus axillaris. The sequence continues at coordinate 40,269,976 of JANZLQ010000001.1, forward strand.
AGGAATTTGTGGAGCAGCCTCCATTCTCCTGGGAGTGACTTACAGCTACATAGAAACATAAGGCAGAAAATGAATAGTGTGAAAAAAACCCAGGGACTTCCTCTCCACTAGAGTCACCTTGCCTGCCAGCCTACTTCAGTCACAGAGGAGGGCTCCCTCCCACTATGTCTGGTACAAGCACCTTCCTAACACTGGTTCTGTACCTCTCCCTCCAAACAGAGGTGACAATACTGCACACCAGGCTCTTTTGCTCAGTCAGATCACAGCAGGCAAAGGAGCTCCAAACCAGCCTGGTAAGCAAAAGCTTCAGGATGCCAGAGCTGTGGTAGACCGAGACTACAGGGACAGCAAGAGCAACATGCCCCAGGAGCCAAGCTACCTAATGCAACCACTGATGAGGCAAATTGGCGAAAAAAGAAAGAAGAGCTTCTCCACATGAAACAGGATACAGTGAGAAAGAACCTCTCTACTACTGTTTCAGCAAATATTCTTTTATCTTCAGGGCAGTTTCTTTCCCATTCAGAGGGCAGAAGGGAGGCAGGGTAGACTGCAAGTACCTAGGCACTACTTTCCAAGTCCTACATGGTCCGATTTCTGTAGCTCCAGAAATACCAAGTGGGAAAGAAAACTTAGAGTCAAGTCAAAGGAAGCAGGAGAGAGGCACAGACTTACCTCCTGCCTTGCCTTGGGTTTTTTGGGTTTGGTTTTGGTGGGTTTTATTTTTAAATTAAGGAAGAGACCTTCTGCTAACACAGTTTGGAGAACATTGTATCTGAGAGCAAAGGACTGTTCCAGCTACCAGCAAGAATCAGAACAAGCTCCTGCTTTTAAAGAGAAGAAGGACATCAGACAGGAACCTTAGCTTCCATGGGCTAGGAACACATGGCCATCAGGACCAGCATGACTGAAACAGGGATGCAGCTCAGTAGGGCTCAGCACGGCCTACCCGCAGCACAGCCACAAGGTAAGAGCTGTCAGGGAAGAAAACCATTCTCCCATTCCGCTTTTGGAAGCTCTGTTCAGTGTGCCATGAGCTGAGCTTCCAGACCTGCTCCACACTTCACTGGCAGCCCAGCAACTAGTTCAGAGGCCAAAGAGTACTAAAATCCACTAGCCCTTTGCCACATTTTTCCCGTAGGATCACTTTGCTACTTTATCTGTGAACTAGGAACTAAATAGCTCTGCCTTAATGGCTGGTGACTAAAGAACACAGCATCAATATTTAAAGCAATCCAATTCCCTTGACAGAAAGCAACACATCTGTGCCAAGTTTATTGTTCAAGCAGGTAAAAGCAGCATGCTTCAGTGATGGGTTTAGCCATTTTGTTGGTCTGAAAAGTAATTCCAGATCCTTTTGAATGAAAAACACTACAGAATTTAAAAATTAATATTAATCTCATCCTTCCAAAATCATTATTTACTTCTGATCCAGCATCAAAGACTTCCAGGATATGTGTATCATTAGCTATGCCAATCAGAAAAGCAGTGAATCTCCAAACCAACTATTTACAGTATAAGTAGGGAAAAACATGCATTAAATATTTCTAAATCATATCTTGCAAGATCAGGAAACATGGGATTTCTCCTAAAAAAGACTTGCAAGAAGTTTTATTTACAGATTAGTTCTAGAGAAGGCTTTAGACATCAGGTATCAAATAGCATTATCTGTACTGGAGTACATTAAACACTCCAACCCAAATATTCTAGACAAATACAGCCCCTACTGAAAGAAGACACTACACAAGGCATGGGCCATTACCACAGTCCAAGGCCAACCAGGCCTAGGAAACCACATAAAGACTTAACACATGAAGCTCAACTAACTGTCCATAGTGCAGACAGATCACTTACTGCTCATTACTAACAGAAGAGCATCAAAAAATAGGAGATCAACAGCTCGACTGGAACAGAACATTTATCTCCCCCTGACACTCCCCTTGCAGACTCCTGGTACACCTGCACAAACTTGCTTTCAGCAGAAAGTTGGAGCTCACTGCATTAAGGAGAAAATTAGCTGTGCAAGTCAAATGAAGAGCATTTGCTTCTTTTCAAGTTTCCTTTTAATCTTTTGATGCCAGATAAAAGGAAAAAATAAGATCCATCTCAGAGGTATGCAACTGTTTCCAAAATGAGCACTGAACAGCAGAGATTCAAAACAGATAGGCACAAAGATGAAAACAATATCCATATGCAGCTTAAATATCATCCACAAACACTGAACCTGTCAGCAAGAAAGATGATGATCTTGTGGCAAAGGACCCCTCTCAGCCTTATCTGGGTTCAGTCCCTATCTCCCTCCCTGCCAAGCCTCAACCTCAATTCAAAGGAACAGGATGCACCTTAAGTTCTTGCAAAAATCTGGACCCTATCCAGGTCCTGGGACAACCAAGCATCTGCTGATGGGCGCTTCCAAACATTTCACTCTCAGCTCTTCTATTTCCTACAGTACAGTGATCCTTTCAAATACGATGACATAACCCCCCTGACTGATCACCCAGTATCTACCCAAGGAAATAATGTTCTGCACAAGGACACCCCTTCGTGACTGACGCCTTAATTCCAAATCACAATCCAGCTTGTAATGTTGGTTAGTCAGCTGCTCTCCTCATAGACATTTATAACTATAATGATTCTATTCAAGTCAAATGAGATTCCAAATTTCCTCCAAAATAACCAAGAGCAGAATACAGGATGTCAAAAAAAGGCATTGTCTGGAAGCAGAAGGAACATCCTTCTCACACCACTGAGCTAGGAAGGGCAAAGAAACAGCAAGGACAAGAGAAGAAAAACCTGATTGAAAACAGCATCATCTGTCTATCATCAAGATACCTTTTTTTTTTTAAAAAAGAACACAGCCAAAGACCATGACCTCTTTACCCTACATTATTTGCATCAATAACAGATTTTTAGAGTCAGAAGGGGCTCATTAGGTTAGTTAATCTGATATCCTATGTAATACAGCTGATGAAATCCCAACCAGTTCCTCCTACACTGAAACCAATTATTTTCTATGAATAAAGCATTTCTTCTGGAACAGCATTAGGGCTTAATCTGATTTAAGATCTTCAAATCAAATAAAGGAAGATGATCACAACTAAGGATTCTGACCAGCGATTTATTTTTTTACAGGTACAAACTTTGCATACACCACAGTAAAATGCAGAAAGACATAACCATTTTTCTCATATGCCAAAAAAGGACCCTCCCACCCCGAGATTCACACACAATACTTTTCAAGCTTCTGAAATGTATAGGGATCTACATACTTTCTAGTAAGTATGTGGATGTCTACAGAGCAAGTGTAATCCCACAGGCAAGCCTCACTTCCTTCAAGTATATCTTTTATAGCTCCCTAAACAATAACCCAAGTTCCACATGGCCCAGAGATCAAAGGTTGGAAACTGGTGTGCTCCAGTCAGAGTGCAAACAGCCAGAGAGGCCTTGAGCTATTCTTATATCAATTCCTATGGCAGTACAAAAACCAGTAATAGCCCAAGAATATTTTTCCCCATCTTCTACTTTGTAAAAGCTTTATACAAAACAGCATCTTTCAAAGATGCTGCATTCACACAATGCCACAGTAACTGGCGTGGAAGCCAAAATTTCTGATATAAATTCACATTTAATTTACTATAAAAGACTACCAATGTGTTTTTATTTTAAAACCACCAAAACTACCACAAGGAAATACAGATTCAAAAGCTTCAAATAGGGTGAGTGGGAAAATCATACATTTCAATCACATACCCTGAATTCTGTAACAAAAGAGTATACAGGATTAGTTACCCCCAATTACCTATTACTAAAGATCAGCCTCAAAGGAAAGTCTCTCAGAGAAAAATCTCTATAAGAAACAAAATTCAAATGTAAATTAATCCTTATTAACACACACACACACACAAAAGTAACACGGGCATAGATGTTATTAAAAGCATTTCAAGAGTTAAAACTATACAAGACAGATCTTTCCCACATTAGCCATGAAGTTCATCCAAAATTAAGTCCCCTTTCCCAAGAGCCTGCACATGGGCACGCATTAAGCAGCACATTGCAGCAGGTGGGGTCAATTTGAGTTTGTCTGACTTTAATGGCAGCAGGATGTGGCTGTTAATTAAGCACCAGATTTCCCATTGTCCCAACCCTACCACTCCTTTCCTGATTAAAAAAGGCAGCTTTTAGAGCATTTTTGCTTTAGTTGCTGCTCAGCCAAGTTTGGCTGCAGAGCCTTTTTCTGCCATACATTCACTTATGAGAACTGCTGCTTTTGCTTATCATAAGTGCCTTTCTGATCCCCAGAAAACAACCCCCAACAACACATTTCCTTTTCATCCTCTCAGCTTGAAGATGCCAGTCACCTACAATTGCTGATAGCCATAAAATAAACAAAAGAGATAAACAGGCTCAAGTCATCACCATGACCTCCCAGAAGTTTTTCTTGGCAAACCTCCCAGCCTGATGAACACCATCTCAAAGTCCCGCCCTCAACCTCATCTCTTTGCCTATGCCTACCTCACCCCAATTTAAAAAGGCAACACCAGAACCTGTCCTCCTGCTCTGTTCCTCTCAGACTGCCACATGACAGTCACCACTGGATATCTCCCACAGCAAAAGCAGAGTCTATTTCACCCTCATCCTTCCCCACAGCCCCATCTTTCCTCATATCAGCAGCTCCCTTCTCCTCCAAGCTCCTGGCTCATGATTCCCCAGAAGGCTTCATTCAGGCCTTCTGAACTGCCAGCATTGCCCTGTCCACGCAGCAACTAGTTGAGACATGGGAGCTGTGTAAGTGGCCCACACTATCTCAGTAAATGTCTCATACATCCAAAGCTCAGTAGTGTCTGAGGGCTGCAGCTGCGCCAGATAAGACTCTTTGGCTGGGAGCATGAGAACAGCAGGACCACCCCAGACACCCCTTCATGGCTAGTCCCAACAGAATTTTATTGATGTTGGACCAATGATCTTGGGCACATTGTAAAACACACTCCTGCAAAACAACTGTGATAAATTTGGATTCTAGTTAAAAACAAAACACACATAACACATGGAAGTCTAGAGTACTCACACAGAGTAGATGCACATATTCCAGCAATTCAACCTGGTTCTCGTCTCTAAATCAACTTTCCCTTCATCTCATTTCCCTCCTTTATGTTAGCTGAAAAGACTCGGGAACCCATGAGACCCACATGACCTAGATGGCTTCACTACTACATCATGAGAAACCTGCTTTCCATAGACAAAAAAGTCAGCAAGCGACCCTCACACTACTTTTCACATGACTTAGTTTTGTAACTGAGCTACCACCTAGAAAAGTAACCAACTGTTGGTCTTGAGTGTTTGTCCAGCTACAGCACTCTTCTGCTCAATTCCCATGCACCACTCCCTCCTGAAAATGGCCACCAGAAAACTCTTTGAAAGATGCCTGCAAAACAGCTATTAATTTACCATTAGCCCCAGATACCTCAGTGATAGCACAATGAAGGGTAAACAGCTGAGAAAAGATTATGTAACACTCAATTAAGACCTCTCCCCAGCTAGGAACTTGAAGGATACTCTTCAAGTTTATTAAGTCTCTAACCCTGCAGTATTTCATGAAGACCTAAAATCCAGCCTTTCCCATTTGTCCTAAACACCTAGAAGTTCTCATGTGGTTCTCAGTAGCTCACCTTTCTGCTATTACATATCCTTTCCCCTCCAGCTTTCCCAAACATTCCCGCTCTGCCCCATTTACATCACTACTGCTATGGAGGAAATTGACTAACCCTGGTACCTCGGCTAGGATGATCCTTCTTTTCACACCCCCATCCCTCTCTAGCAGTTCTGCACACTGAAATTCTCGTCTCTCCACCTTCAAAGCACTGTCATTTGGCCTCAGATGTCAGCTCCTGCCTTCCCACTCATCTGTAGTGCCAGTTCCGATCACACCACTCCTAGGTGCAAGTTTTCAAACAAGAACCACTGCACTTTTCTCCACACATGCTCTCCTGCTTAGGAAAAGCTTCTCATTAATTGTAAACCAGCTCACTAGAACAGGAAATTCCAGAAGAAATTGATTAAGTTGCATGGAGAGAACAGGACCCAAGCAACACAAAGAAAGAAGCAGAGCTCTTTAAAGGCAACAAGAAAGCTCAGATCTCGACAGGGACTGGATCTGGTGGAGTTTTCACAAGCAGACTTATTCACTTAACTTCTTCACAGTCCAGTGACATTATACAGGTAGTTTTCCAAAGACCTAAAGGGACAGAAGGTAAAAGAGGCAGAGAGTAGACTACCAGGAAAGCCACCTAGGCTTGGAAGAAAAGCCTGGAAAAAAAGCTTTAGCCAGACAGACAAAAGAAGAACAAATATTCAAATCTGTAAGAGCAGGTACCTCCTAAAATCTGTGTGCAGTTTCAGCTTTCCATACAACATCCAACCTTTGCAAGAGACATTCCTTTTGGAGGTCAAGCAGTTCAGCCATGCACATAACAGCAGCACGTCAACGGCACCCTTCATTCCTCAGGACAGAACACTGCAGTGTTCTATCCCTCTGAACGCCTCAGAGTTAAACAAGGTACACAACTATCTTCTCCAGGGTCTTAATTTAAAAAGCTAGAGTATACCCCAGGATCTGCCCAAGGATCATTCTGTCCACAGCACTAAACAGGTAAGAACATGCACGGATACACTGTCTATTAAGGAGTACTGGTTTAAGTAACTTGGTGCAACAGGACTGAATCAGCATGATTCCTTCCAAAACTCAGGTACACTTTTTTTTATTCCAATGTGAAAGCTAGAGTTGTCTGTATTTATAAAGCTACTATAGAAATTGGGTTCTTAACACATCTAGCTCCATCAGACAACTTTGGTGTTGGGCACACATCAATAAAAGCCTTTTAAACAGTGCTGAACAAGTGGCATCCCCTTCACTCAAGCTCTCAACAGTGAGACATGAAGTCCTCCTGAGCTGTTAAAAGCAGACATTTGTTCCACGTCACTGCATAAGCAGTGATGCCTCCATTTGCAGTAAGATTTCCAATTAGACCCGACATGACTATGTCACTTGATATTAGTCAGATGGAGAGCCATGACAATATAAGGCAAGAATGCTGTACTTTAAGAGAATATAGTTCTAACAGACACACAAAGAACTAAGACAAGTAGCAGAAAGAGCCAATTTCTAACATACAATTCACAGTAAATGCAGCTATTACTCAAACAGCATAATTTGAAAATACATTGAGTAGCAAATGGAAAACCTAAAGTTGCTTCTATTACTAAGTTCTCAACCACCAGCTGACTGGCATGAACACTCTTACACTGGCAAGGTGGTAACACCACAGTTAACGTTGCAATGTTTCCACATCCCAAAAGAGACCCTGCCAGCCTTCACACTTGTGCACACATCCTGCCCATATGGAGCAGATCCAGCCACAAGAAGGGTATGGCAGGATGGGGCTCTACTACCTAATTTTTCATTGTTTCCACAAACCTCTCTCCAGAAAGCTACTTTTGGAGATGAAAAAGCATTACTAGGCACAAAAATTTTCTCTCTCACACTTAATGCAGGGCCCAAACCTACACATTCTTTCTTCTGGCTAAACTCCCAGCCACACTACAAAAAATTATCTTGCTTTCTACACTCTGATAACTGGGACTCTTTGCTCCGATTCTTGAATACTCAAATGTTGCTTTGTTTTAAAGTTTCATATTTGGCACAAAAACAGTAACAAATGAGAAACATAGCAGGTTTTGTCTAGTTAAAAAAAAAGATCTGATCTAGGAAGAAAGTAATCAACAGTTTGTGGGAGGTAACATTCACTTGGAGAAAATCAGAGACTACATGTCTCCACCATGTTCCACACCTCTCCTGCATTTAATGATATGACCACAGAGCAGATGACACATGGAATACAGATACATGAGGGTTTTTACACAAACTTGCACATAGCACAGTCCAGACATCAGAAACCTGGAGTCTAAGCTAGCCAAGCAGCAGGACAAATCCAACAGCACTAAGCCTCAACTAGATTGTCACTGGTACCCTGGGTGGCCCATCTTATAGTCAGCTCACATATATTTAAGACAAACCTCAACTGCTACGCTGTCATCACTGGCATCCCAAAAGCATTTATATGGGAATTGATTCACGCAGGCACTTCTGACACTGAGACACTTACCACTGATGTGCTAATAAATTTTGTTAAAAAAATAAATAAGAAATAAGTTTTAAGGCCTTGACTGTAAACAATGATATGGTGGATGGACCTAGATGAGCCCAAGGGCACTTGCAACTTGAATTAACCTGTAATCCTATGAGCTGATTCTACTACCATATAGGAAATCTTACCTTTCAGACTCAAAATGGAACCGCTGCAAGAGGAGGGCTGCCAAAGCCAGAATCACACATCTGAAACAAAAAGTATCCCTGCACCAGACTGCCTAGTCTACTGAGCTGGTCCTCCAAAAACTAACACAGAGGTACTTAATGTTAAGAACATACTGGAAGGTTAAAAAAAAAATGTATTTTATTACTATATCAAGTATTTTTCAGTCTTATTTTCAAGGAAGAGATCCTTAATTTGTTTGTCTATCATTCATGTATTCTCCCCTCTCCCCATAACTTCTGAATTCTTTAATCAATTTTAGCAAATTTCAACCTAACATGGTAGAGAAAATAGGGATCCCAAAGATATCATGGTCTTACAAATAAGAGTAACCAAGCAAAAGAGGTTCCATTAAAAGACAGACTTCAGCATGAGGAAAACCACAGCATTAGAAACCAGCAAATCTACACAGAAAAAGCCAAAAGAAATTAGACTTAATAAAACTTCTCTGCTTACAAAATTACTTAATTAAAATGAGACAAAGTCAGAAGCAACTAGACCCCACTGCCAGTGGGACTGCCAGTAGGTGATTTTTCATGCTGAAGTTCAAAGGGTGAGACAAGAATGGCTTTCAAGATAACTTCAAGGAATATTCCACAAAGACAACATGGAAGAGTGTGCATACTTTTAGCTGAGAAGTTAACAAGCTGGTGTTGCTGAGAGGACCCTGGGAGCTGAGCATCAAGAATACAACAGAACTCCACTGAGCCATTTAGAAACTTGAAAAAAAAAAAATCAAGATGCCTGTAAACCCACCACTGCACCTAACTACACCTAACTTCAAGTTCAGGCAATGATTCTCAGGCAGGAGTCACCATGTCAGGGAAAATGAGGATTCTCCCCTACTTACCCCACTACCTACTAAACACAAGGGGAGCTGGATCACACACACATATGAGCAACTGCTAATTTTAATCCAGAGGTAACAGGCACATGATCCTCAGGTATAGCATGAACAGTCTCTGTAAGTCATTTGGGGATTTCTGAGGACCAAAACCAGTACACTTCTTAAAATATTTGTGTTTATGCATAGTTTTAGGCAGAGTATCATAGCTGTTCTACCATACAAAGGACTGAAATGAACTTTCCCTATCATTGTGCATAATCCTGTTATTCTGTATTGTATATAAACTTCAAAATCATCACAAGATCTATCCTAAAACCAAGTAGTGTCTTGTCCTTATCTATTTCTCTCCAAGAGTTTTCCAATGTTCCCGCTGCAGGCAACTTTCATCTCACATCCAGCCTAAATTAACTCACAGCCAGCTTATACCCGTTCGTTCTTGTGCTAACCTTGCCCTTTAGATCCAATAGTTCTTTTCCCTCCCTGATGTTCACCCTTCTGATGTATTTATAGACAGCAGTCTTATTCCCTTGCAGCCTTCATACTATAAACTAAACAAGCCAAACTTTTAGTCTCCTCTGGTTAAGCAGGCTCTCCAATCCCCTAAACACCACACTAGCCCTTCCCTGCACCTGTTCCTATTTGAATTCCTTCCTTGCAGACAGGCAACTAGAACTGTACGACACATGCCACAGAAGGGCCCAACAAGGCACTGTACAATAGCATTAGTATGCCCTTATCCCCACGGAAATAAATCCCCAAGAATCTTCCTTTTCCACCGATGCATCAGCTGTGGCCCTCAGCCTACAGTCAAGCAATACACCCAAGGTTTTCCAAGAGCTAGCGAACTGTGTTAGACCTCTGAATAAGCCCTAGTGACAAGCACTGAAGTGCTGCAACTGAAACACTACACCAGCATTAAAGGAATTGCTTTATCCTCTCAATTTAGTAACCACAATAGTTCAGCCGCTTGTTGACCAGATTCTCAGTCCCAGACGAAAGCCTGTATGGCCTTACCAATACCAAGGGAGCCACACTACCAAGCACCCAAGAGAAAATGGCTCTTAAAAAAAAGCTATAAACAATATGCTTGCTCTGAGCCAGACCCAGTGCTAAAATCCTCTGGGAACATAACATAAAATTTGGTCAGAAAGCAAAATCAGGGGCTCAAATCTCTACAAGCCAGAAGGATATAGAAGGGAGACATTTACTTTGTATCCCATTTTTCTACTGATCTCTCACCACCTGCTACCAGCCACCAAGAGACAGGATACCAAGTTAGACCTTGTGTGTGCCACTATGGAAACAAACTTCTGCCCTATTTATTTCAACATTGGGTCTCTGGTCTTCACACTCCCTTGGCATCCTGTAGGTTCTCACTATTTATATTTGATTTCCTAATAACCTTGGTAAAAAACTGAAAGATACTGTTGTCTGGTACACTCAGGCTCACAAACTTTTTGTTTGTTTTATGTAAACAGTAGCACATCCACTGTATCCATTGTATATAAAACAACCAGAAAGTATTACTACTCCACTACAGTTCTTCCCACCCCAGCTGGAAAAGGACAACCCTTCCTGCTACAACTAGTCATTATTACCTTTTAAGTGTTAAGAAAAAGCCACGAGAAAACTCTAAATGCTGACTTGCTACAGCAGGCTTTTGGTTTTTTTCTTTTTCCTGTACTGAATATGAAGGACTGAAACTAGTATTAAATTTGATCTAGCCCAGCTGCTATAAACCTCTATTCTGCATTGTACCCTCTATGGCACTCCCCATACTGCTGATAGCAAATAGGCAAGAGATGCACCATAATCCAATCAAACTACAGAGCAGTAAGTGTTGGAAAGGCAGGCCCAGCTACTACAGCCAGAGAAAAAAACAACTGGACTGGGAATTAACATCAATGCCTACAGGAAACCGAGTAACCCAAAGCCAAAACACTGCTCTTTCATAAGTTCAAGGCAGGAAAACCCACCTATTGGGAGCATGCCAGCATAGGAGCCTAAAAATCAAGGACTGGGCACATTCTGCAAATGCAGTTTAAGCCCAGTGACTCTTTAGCCCTTCCTAAGATAGCTTTTCTCCCCATGAGAGGAGTTGTCAGAAGCGGTTTTTGCCAAGATACCTTTTGCAATATGGGCATAGGAATAGGCTCTACTCGAAGTCCAGATCTCAAGAACGCTCTTCCTTAGTCCATCTCTCATATCTTTCGGGCATCAAAACTAATTTAATACACTTTTATTAGCAATTACAGCTTCATGGTAGAGATGTTTTCAGGGATGAAACTGCTAAATGAACGCATGTATTACTGATCCTCATGTACCACCAGCATCCCTAAAGTCACCAGCTAACAGCAGCTGCTTGGAAACCCTTTACAAGTCTCTCTCCCCCAGACAGAAGTCTTTTTCCCCTGTGCATTAAATACTCAACAAAACACACTTACCAAATTATCATATCAACCCATAACCACACATGATAATTATTTCTTAAATCAGGATCTCTTCCACCAAGTTTCAACCAAAATAAACATGATATAGAGAACAAATGCATGCTTATAGTGAACAACCATTTATCAGCTTAAGTAACTCTAATGGCTGCCACTTTAAGCCTGCACCATCTGTTCTACCCCTCAATTAGCAAAGCCAAAAAAATTTATTCAATACACAGTTTAAGCAAGCCAGATAATTCATGTATGTAAGTTTTATTTCTCTTCAGCTCAGTGAAGTATGCTCTTGTAATGCTTGATATCCAGAAACAGATCAGAATGGAAGGCTGCTTTCTCTAACACTATTATGAGTTTTGGCAGGGGAAATAAAATTTTCCTGCAATATTTCACCATATAAAATTTCTCTGTAACACCTCACCATATATTTTATTTTAAACATGTCACCGTAAGTAACAAAATCAACTAGGAGCTAAACAAATCAAATCTGAAGTCATGCGCACCTGAACAAAAATGAAGCTCAGGACACAGTCCTGTACAACTCTCACCCTGACAGACTGGGTCTACCAGCACAGCATTCAGCCTTTGCAAGTGGAATTGTCCTCAGCCACCCGTGTCTGTTAATCATGTCAGTTCCTAACTCCCCTTTCATAGGCAAAGCCCAGTCCTGCAAGCTGCTGGGCACAGAGCCTCACACAGATCAAGCTGCACTGGGGCAAAGGGACCGCCCCATGCAAGGGTGAGATACTCTCCTTGGCAAGCATAGCCTGTACAGTGAGAGTAGTGCAGAACCAAAAAAAATCACTACTTGCTAAAGTGCAGGAAAAAAAAAAACAAAAAGTTTAATCCAGTTCCTTACTGCAAACCCTCACCCAGTTTCACTTCAAACTGGCCCTTCCTACCACTCTGCAACATGAGAAAACATTGAATAGAACCTCTCATCCATTTGATGGACCTTGACCTGCCTGAAGGCTCTGTCACTACCAAATCTCAAAGCTGAGTTCATTCTTGGGTGTTGCTATCAAAAACCAAACCAGCAATACCAAGGGCTATGTTCTGTGTAAACCTCAACTCCAACAGCACAGGACATACATCACAGGAAAGAGAAAGGTGCAAGAAACCTCTGCCCCACTGCTAGATGGGGTAACAGTAAAATACTCACCTGTTGTGGAGAAGCAGGCAAGAGAAGATCACTGCCCATCACCCTCAGTTCAACTTTAGGAATATCAGGCTGGTAGAAAACTACTTTAAGATCCTGGACACATTCCTTTATGCTACACCTCAAAATGAAACATCAATGGCACATCATAGCCTGGGTACTGAGAAAGGCACATTGGCTACAAATGAGTCAGGAGATCTTGCATACTTAACAGCATTACTAAATACTGCCACAAGCAGCTCAAAGTGAGATTGTTCAGCAAGGAATTACTGATGATCAGCTCTCTCCCCTTGCTCTAGGATTGTGAAGCTGAGAGGACATGCTGAAGCCCCTGACACTGCTGCACTGTTTTCCTTCATGTCTCAAGACAGACAGCTTGGCACAGGCCTTAGTTATTGTTCAGGGATTCAAAGCTCTGCAAATTAACTCTTGCTTAGCAGGGGAAGAAATGGACTCAAGCAGAACCACCATCCTTAAACAGCACAGAGGAAGCAAACAAAGCACATGAATAAAATTAACAGAGGCAGGGTTCCTCTTTGGTCTTCAGCATCCTGGAATACCTTCCCCAGACCAACCTCACTAGTATACCCCACAACTCCTAGTGCCCACACAAACGTAGGCCATCTCCTCTAAGTAACTGAGCTCCAGAGGAGACCAAGAACTCTCAAAGACGATTCATCTTTTCAGTGTGCACCATTCTTCTGTCCTTCACTTACCTATAAGTACTGCTGGGAAAATGCAGGCCAGGCAATGCCTGTTTGGTGCAGTTCAGGCACACTACTGGCAAGCACAGACACACAAATGGCCTCACACTGGACCTCAGTGCTTGCTTCATATAACAATCCTCATGTTTCCTTGACTTGAAAAGCATTCTGAACTATCCAAGTGCCTTCTGCACCTAAGGCAGCTGCCCGTTACAAAGCAGTAATCAGTAACCAGGTCACAAGGCCATTTGTTAGAAGAGTTTCAGAGTGTTGAGTGCTATCAGAAGTGTGTTAGGACTGATTTTCACATATGATACTTTTACAATGTGGACAGCACCAAGGAAAGAAACATCTCTTTCCCCTCCATCATTGCTTTTTTGCTGCATCACTTGAAAGAGAAGATTGCATTGTCTCCAGTCACAGCGCTGAGGTCAAGGACTTCACAAAATAGTGTCAGGTTAAAACAGAAATGATGTACAAAAAAATACCAAAGCCTAAAAATGTCAATGATGGTCATAACTTGCATAGCTCAGATTTGTATGCCAATGAGGGAGAGACAGCTTAAGCCCTCCCTGTAAAGGCATAGTAATTTCATCACCAGCTGAGGCTTCCTTTAATCCAAACTGAACTGGATTGCCTCAGAGATGCCACTTCTCTTTGGCTCGCTGATATTTCCTCAGTGATAACATAAGTGTTTAGTTAGAAGAGTCCTAGACAGGTAGGACCCATGAATCAACTGGATCTTGTCCCAAGATAATGGGTCTGTTATCCAAACCCAGTCTAATTCTGAGAGCATACACTTTATCACTGAAGTATTAGGAAATTTCAGATCACGCAAATGATCTTAATCTGTGTTTTAAGATGATACTTTTTCAAGTAAAGGGAGGTGAGCAGAGAAACAGACTGCAAATATAATGGCTTTTTCAACCACAACCAAACAACTGTAATTTAGCTCTCCAGATGGCTATTCTAGGCCAGTGATGCTTGGCCTCTCACTCTCAAGGTTGTTACACTAATCTATGAACTGGATCAGATGACACCAGCTACCCTGTTCTCACTCATACCAGACAGAGCTGAGCTTCTGAACCCCCACGCCACAAGCACTCACAAAGAAAGGTGACAGTAACACAGATGCAGGCACTAAAACAAAAGGAAGAGATTGGCATATGATGATGCACTAAGCCTTGGCGGGATACTGAAGCAGACCTCGCTACATCGCTAAACTCCAGGTGGTCGGCTTGCCTCACTCAGAGGTTTCACATCTTTCATTATACTCATTCACTGAGAAAACACCCTCCAGACATCCCAGACATGTCTCTGTTATGCTTACTAGAACTTATTAAACACAGCAAATGCTATCTATAGAACACGCACGTTAATGAACAGCCAGCTCAGCAGGATGAGTTCTGGAACACAATCACTGCAGTACAGAAGTGTTACCAGTTTGTTACTGGAGAATGAATACCACAGCAAACACTGTGTGTATGTAGTTCAACAGAAAAAAGACTGGAAAGGGCAGTAGAGGAGAGAGAGAACAAGTTATCCTAAAAGAAATTCTGCAAACTAAGTGCTATGCTGGAATTGCAAAGTACTGTATAGCTCTGTGATTCACATCACTTTGTAAAATCCATGCAAACAGCACATTTTATTAACAATTTCAAGTTTACTGTGCTTGGGTTACCTTTCCACTGAGAAACATGGAAGTCTGTAAGAGAAAGCCAGTTAGCAAGACAAGGGGAAATAAGAATATGCAATGTTCTCAGAAAATTGTATGTACACTACTTGTTGATGACAGCAAACCAAGATTTCCTCATGTGCTCTGCCAGAATGGATCCTCTATTGAGACCGTATTGAATTTGGTGGTTTGATCATTTGTTTTGGGTTTTCTTTGTTCCTACATGCCAAACAGCTTCTACCACAGCTGCTTGTTGACAAAAATAGAGGAAAAATGCAGCTGTGCAGAACACATTGACCAAGACACTGCAATCACACAACCACTTTAGTCAAAATTTCTGTTTAAAATTGTTTAAATCAATCTGAGGATGTTGAGCTCCAGACCACTTACAACCTATATGGCTAGTCTCTCCTTCACTTCTACAACAAAGAACTCCAGTACAACTCTCAGTTAAGTATCTTCAGGCTCAGCTCTGTAGGAACTTTTAACTCTCAGATTTTTCTGGACTTATCAGAAAGGAACAGTCTCCTACTACATCCCACACAACAGCCCAAGAACCCTATTAAACTTGTCAGAGTGCCTCTGAAGGGAGCAGGACAGAAGTTTTCCAAGCCACAGCTGAGAAACCATCCCCGCTCCCACAGTACATGGGAGTGGTAGGACTTCCTCAACAAGATCTGTAGGGAGATGAAGCAACATGATAGGGATAACAAGCAGTGGAGATCCATGTCTACGAACTCATTGCAACACTGTCAAATTCAACAGAACATACATACACATGCACACTGCTGCTTCCTGAGCTAAGGGCAATAGGTCAATTTAGTACAGTTGCCCACAGAAAATAAGAAAAAAAAAAGTCTAGCAAGATTTAATGACAGTGAAAACTACTGCTGTTTATATATGCTTTTTGCAGTTTTATAAACTTTAATATGGCAGAAACCATCAACATTGCTAACTACTGGGACGATCAAAGCATGCCACCAGCACGCAGGTACACAAAGAAACTAGGATATCACAAAGTATGAACACCAAATGTAAATCCACTTACTAAAACTCCATTTACTGAATTCTGTCTTGAGTCCTCAATATTGTATTGGTTATCAACTACCAAGAAATGGAACAAGAATGGTTGACTCGGCATAATTCTCAGTTTACAGAACAGTATATTAGAAAGTCTACTATACAGCTTTCACTTAGATCAAGTAGCACTTGACATTGAAACTTCTGACTGTAATCACACTCCATCTGACAAGTCTTACCTTATAATTGCTGGAATTTACCCACGAAGTGGCCAGTCCATCAACCATTTTATCCAGCATAGTCTGATCATGTTCAAGATCAGATGACTTCTGTTTATCTGAGAAGTAATCTATCAATTCCTGGCCGACTTGAAGTCTCTTTCCAACATCCTTCTGCAGCACCTGTGCTAAGCAGTACTCCATACTGGGCTCCATAGTGTCTTAGAAATACAACACCAGCAAGAAAGCTAGAGGGCAGTAGGTCCGAAAAATCCCTCTTATAAACGTACGCAGGAGGTTGCCTCTTTGTTCGATGAAGGTTACTGAGGGTCTGGGTTTCAAAGATGCAATTCTGAGAATGACAACAATGCACCATGTGTGTGTGAACAGCAGCTGGCAGGATATTAAAAGTCCAATTTAAATAACTAGTAATAGATGAAGCAACGAGCAGTGCTGTACTGTTGAGTCTGCAATAATTCCCAATTCAGCAGTCCATTCTGAAAGAAATGAAAAAGAACAGTATTATAGGTTAAATTAAGACTGGAACAAAAAAAGATCGAAAGCATGTCACAAAATAGGTTATTCATATACAGCTGCAAAGCTGTGATAAGCTGGATAAGAGCAGCATTGTTCTATTTTAAGGAATCAGACAAGGTAGGTCAGGACAAAAAACTCTGGTTATTCTTTACAACAGCAGTTACCCATCAGTTCCCTAGAAGTTTTAGGAACAGACAGTAAATCTGGGGCTTAAATAACAGGTGATTAGTAATCAGTATTATTGCAACTACCACCACCACCATCCACCCACAAAGGTGGAGACAAAAACCTTAAGCAGGTCACCAGGAAAACACATCTGCTTTAAGAAGTGAAAGCAGGAAGAGGTCTGGATCCTGTTTTGACTGTTGGCCTTCAGCAATCAATGCCATCAGCTGGCTAACCAGATACAGCAGTAACACTGGGCTCCAGGAATGTAAAACAAGCAGTTTTCAAAAGCTAGGTGCTCAAGCTGTTTCCAGGCTGAATTCTGTTACGTGCCAACTACACATGTCCAGGAAACAGCACGGGCACAGCCTAAATGCAGTTCAACCACCCATACCTGTGGTGTCCCAAGAATCAACGCCATACACAAGAAAGGACAGGCCAAGCTTTCCTACCACTCAGAGGCACAGCATCATCTCTGAAGTAAGCTTTTGGCTTATGTGTAAAAAAAAATGGCTACCTGTCTGGGGTTTGGTTATGTTCCTCAACTGTAGAAACTGTCCTGTTCAAGGACTTCATCAGGGACCCAGCTGCAGCTTTTTTTTTTTTATCCTTCCATCTGCAGCCAAACAAATCCCTCCAGGCAGCCAGGGAACAGACCCCAGGCCTGTCCTCCACCCTTGCACAGACCAGGGCTCCTGGTACCAACATCCTGCCTCCTGAAGCACTCCCTTATCACAGGTTAGCTCTTTTAGGCGGGGATGATGAAAATCCAGAGTGTCTTTTTGTTTCCTGTCTAATAATACCCAAAGCTAGAAATCTGCCCTACTTTTTCCGCCAGCATGAGGAAAGCAGGTCAAGCTCAGAGCAAGGGAAGAGGCTGTGGAGCAGACACCTGGTTCAATAAACAACTGGAAGGAAGCTGGAGGCACTAGTTCACTAATTGGAAGCACCAGGGCAGCAAATCTAAATACATTCTGTTTGAGCAAATAAGGCCTTCACAAAAGTCTTAATAAAACAAAGTGGATCTGACAGCAGATGAGATGCACACAAGAACGCTAGCTTGGAAATGAAGGCACACCTCACACAGCAGGCTATTTCAATTCATTTTCTCACCTCCATCCTCCTTGTCCAGACATGCAAACTCCCACATCTCACCAACACCAAGCACAGCATCCAAGATGCAGCACAGAGGCTTGTGGTCTTCAGTTTCCCTAACCCTACAAGGGCTGCCAGACATGTCCCAGCCGCCTGCACTGGCTGCACTGCTTATTCATCAGGCAGGAGGAGTCACCAGAGAGCAGGTCCCTCCATTCCAGGCAGCCAGTTCAAATCCCCACTGGCTGACATCGATCAAAACTGGTTCTGTACATCCAGGGACTCACCTCAGCCAACTGCCTGGCAAATCCTGCCATCAGCCAGAAGGGATTGTTTGTGCCTGTAGACTTAACTCCCTCCTCACCAGGAAAAGCTCATGCCCCAGAGCAGCAAGGAAGCATTAGCTGCAACTGCACGCACAGCACCTAGGGTTTTAAGTTAGTGCCATGATGGCTTACTGCTTGTGACCACTACCCCAATCTGAACTGTCTAAACATACCAAACTCTCACCATTTTGCTTCAAGTCACTTCAAGAGTGATTTGACTTGAAATTCTAAAATTGTCAACACCACCCCAATCAATACTCCTACAGCAATGCCTTTTTTCTTTGTAAAAGGGACACATTGGTTCCAAACTAGAGGAAAGCCATGCCTTTTATTGTTGCTGCAGCTACAGTTTCTCACTTGTTTCAGTTTAGCACAAACTCTGAAAGCAGTGCGCTCTGAGCTTTCCCATCCTCAGCCAAAATGGTTCACGACATGGCTCCAACTACCCATGGCAGCACAGGCAAAAAAAAACCCAGGGCCGCTTCAAGCAATCATAAAAGCACAGCAGTTTTCCTCTGAGTCTCCCTGTCTGTACCTTTGAATGTTACCTCCTGCCCTGTCCTCTAGCATGGGCTGGTCTTGCTCCTTGCTGCAGGTACTCCAGTTATGTGAGACAGTATTACATACAGGAATCTAAGCATCTAACAGAAGGGTTTTCACCCAGTAGGGCAGCATTTCACTGGACACCTCACTAGGAGAGAGCTACTGGAGAAGGGGCAGGTAAGTGATATTTAGCAGCTACCATGTTCTAGCTGAAACCTTTCAAGTTAGCTGTGTGCAAACCACATGTTCAGAAGGCAACTGTTCTGTTAAGCTGGATATGACATGGGAAGAAAGTCCCCTAAATGCTTTTAAAATGGAAACATGGAACTTGTTTAAACTTGAAAATTCAGATTACAGGAGGGTGTAAATGACCTGGTTACCACAGAATAGCCATTTTTTATTAACTTCACACGTAGACAAGTCCCAACACATCCAAGAAGCCATTAGCTGGCCATAGTGCCATGAGAAAGGAACCTTCGAAGTTTCAAGTCTTTCTTCTATGTGGTTTTCATTTAAAAGTTTGTAAGCCTTTGTCTACAAGTACAGAAACAATCTTTTAAGCAAACTAATATAAACAAATTACTCTCTAAGTTCCTCATGTTTTAAACATGTGAAAAAAGGCATAGGATAAAAATTATGGTGCCCTACAGAAGAACAGATTTGTGTCATAATCTTGAAGACTGTCGTCTAAAGAAGATGCACTATACATTATGGCACCACCATCAAATGCATACAGGGGAGAAGAGCCAGAAATACCTTTGAATCCTGTGGAAAACAGTCACAGTGAGCTAAGAGGAAAGGCTCAAGTTGGCTTGCGTCTACCAGCCAACAGGTGTTTAAGTTGCACTTTTTTTAACTACAAAAAAAAAAAAAGCTTTTCTGCACATGTTGGGTAGTCTGTTGACTCCCCTCTTCCTCACAGAAGGAAGTGGAAAAAATACCACCTGAGAAAACCAAGGTGACAAAAAATGACCCTCCCAGGCAATGAAGCATTTGGCTGCTATACCCCATTGAGTTTGAAATCAACTGGGCAAATGCTCCCCACATAACAAGCTTTGGAAAACACAAAGCCACAGTCTCAGTAATCCACTTTTGTTCCTGCAGAATTTAAATGTCATAGTTTTCAAGTAGCCAATGTTACAAGATACAAACAATTTAGGACTAGGATATTCAGTACAGCCTCTTCCCACAGAAGCACAGACATGCAGAAGTCAAAAACTAACAACTCAGTGGCACAGGTCGTGTCTTTGGAACTCCTCCAAGTTTTGAGAAGGGTTGCAAATACAGGCTCCAAACCAAGGTTTTTCTCCAATCTTTCTACTAGGCTTGCTGTTTGCATGCAAGGAGACAGGCTAGGCTACATCTGAATGTCAGCATGTAGACAAGATAATCCAAGAGAAAAAAAACTATTCTCACCACCACTGCAGCTCTGTCACTGCAAAGACAGAGTTCCCTCTTTCACTAATAAGCCATCAAAACTATGTGCTTAGTCAAAGTCTCTATCAGTAACACCTAAATTTTCCATCAAGAGCTATCCAGCAGAAAGCCACTGGAGAAGATTAAGTTTAATGCCAGCTTGAAGCTCAAAATGATGAATTTAAAGGAGAAAGCTGAAAAAGATTGCATAGCCCAAAGTTACTCAGCCTAGATACTACCACCATAATGCCATAAAAGCTGGTACAATTCACAGCAAAGCAACTGGCTCAGTACATAGAATAAGTCAATCCAAATAGTAAAATGCAAATACTGGTTACTTAAGATGCTGTGGCAACATTAAACTGAGTACATAAACCAATCAACTTTTTTCAGTGCTTAGAAGAACCCCACCGACACGAGACTAAGTGAAACAGCATTATTTGCAATTCTCAAGTAAGACTTCATCTTAGGATAACTTTACAAGAAATTTTAAGTCTTATTCCTCTTGCAATGAGGAAGGAAACCTGAAGTGTGTAAAGAATGCAATACTACTGTCCTGGGTGCTTATCTATACTTGGGAACTCTTCCAACATAGCTATTTGACTTTAAAAATTATGCCCTGCTCTCTTCTGCTCTAGTCATCAGGTTGAATTATCATCTTTGTCATGTTTCACAGTCATCTTCATTTACCAACAAACCAGTGCAGTCCACAACCCCCCCAGTTAACTGCTCTAACACAGCTAACTCCACACACAAGTTTGCAGAGAGACAAAATGTTGCTGCCTCCCACAATCACTGTACACAAGAGCCAGTGCCACTCAATAACCAGGCCTTTCTAGTCACCTTCCTGAAGGTATCTCCATACCTGCTTCCAGCCAGTAAACTTGTAAACATGGCAACACTTCTTTGGTGTCTTTTTTTTTTTTCCAATAGGTGGTTAGTTGTAGCCTAGTGTTTGTAGAAATAACACAGCAACCCTCCTTCTTCACAGGTCTCAGGACCTAACTTCATACAAACTTCAGTTTAAAATTAGTTCAACATACATTAGACAGACATTTCCTTGAACCTTGACTTTCCACAACAAAGAACGCCTCCTTCAGGAGATCTCCACCCTAGCCAACTCCAGCAATTTTTTCAAGTATAAATGCTACCAGGCATCAGACCTGCAAGTAGTTCACTGCTACTGGAAGGTGGACAGCATAAATACTTAACTGTTGGGTTTGCCAGCCAAGCCCCCTTGGGCAAGAAGTTCAGAGCAATCAGAACAGCACGTAGCAATCATGTGCTGCTAAGACCAAATGGATACCTCATCAGCAAGGCAGTGTCAAACTGCAGCTCTGCACAGAGGGTGGAAACTCTCAACCCCTCTGTCCACTCATTCTCCTCTATTTTTGCTTCAACCAGTGCAGCTACCCCCTGCCCATAGAAGATTTGGTATCAGGCCTTTACAAAGTATGAACACTCACTAAGCACTCAAAACTACTCTACCCTCCATGTGCAAGAAGCAGTGGGCAAAGCAGCTGTACTGACAGCCTCTAAGCTCTAAGTATTCTTAGTTCAAACCCTCTGAGAGAATGAGGTGGCAAGTAAAAACATGAAGTGTCCTACTTGAAGAAGAAAGCAATCTTTTTCTGGAGTCAAAGGCAGTTCACAGGAGACAGCCACCCAGCAACTGACAGATATGCTCTCCCTTCTGTTCACCTGGCTCCATAAGTAGGCAATAATGTTTCTTTAGTGCCCAGGAATATTGCACAATCACTGTGATTGTTTTAAATCAGTAATTATAGTTACCTTGCAGTTGAGCCTCCCCCTAATCCAAAGATGGTATCTCAGATTTCCAGCCTGACAACTCATGCTTTTCTAATTAGCTGACAGGACAGCCCTGTGCTTACCTGGGTGCACTAAGTGTGTCTTGACTGCATTTGATGCAAAGACTCCTTCCACACCCCCTATACAGTAAGTTTAACTGTCTTCAGACAGAGTAGCCAGCACACCTCTAGTACTCACCAGCAGAGCCTCACTGATAAGCAAAGCACTGCCTGTGTGGATGCAACTTCCCTGCTGGAATTGCTATTAGGTCTGCAATGGAGGGTTTCTTCCTTCTCCCACAGCACCAGCCACACTAAGGAAGCTTTTGTAAAACTCCCTACTGTTGCAAGCAGTTCACCCTCAGAAGAACCATGTCTGGCTGAAGGCTTAATAGGACTCTGCTAACTATTAGCTGGTTCTTCAACTCGCTTGGAGTCTATTAAGGGGTTCAAGTTTAAAGTACAGACAGTAACCAATCTACACCAGGGCACAACTTCACTGCCATGAAGAAAACTGAAGCAGATTTCTAGAATGAAGACAGCTGGAAGATTTCCAGGGCTTAAGCTAACTAAGGACTTCTAGTCCTCCACCAATCCTTCTAGGACACACGCTAGCTGTGAAAGTTACATTACCCTACCTTGGGTAAGATGAGAGATAAGCTTCATTTAACAGGAATTCTTATGCCTCTGCTAAAGGCTTGTGTTGCTGCCTTGATAACTGAACACCTCACACAGAGCCACCAATTTCAGCATGGCATCAATCTTCAAACAACCTCCATAGTAATGAAGCTGCAGCAAATCAAGATGACTTGCAGGTCACCTCAATGAGACCCCAGTACCCTACAATAATGGAAGCACTTTGCAGAGTGGGAGTAGCCCTTCAAGAGTAGGGTAGAAAATTAGATGAGCTTTAACATACTTTGTTTTCCTAATACAACCCCTCTGAAATTAGTTTGGTTTTAACTCTGCCTGAGACCAAGGACAAGTCTAGAATGGGCTTCCAAGGTCTCCTTCCTTTTTAACAGTTTGAGTACCGAGATGCAGATTAAAATCCTGTAATATTAGGAGCTCCTCTGTGTGACTCCCTCTTGTAGGCATCTCAGTTCATGGTTCCAAGGTATTACACAAGCAATTTATTAGGGGCTAGCTAGACCACAGGAAGGGGCCGGGGGAAACAACAACAAAAAAGCTATCCTCATGACACTTTACTCTGTGTACAGTACCTAAGTTGTGGGGTTGTGTGTACAAAAATTTCCCTTCTCTCCCTCATTCTAGAGGTCTAACCTTACCTTTAGAGTCTACAGACTCCAAGTCTGACACCTGTGGGACCCTGGCCGACAAACCATACAGCACTGACTCTCTATGACTTCCAGCTCTGCAAGGTGTCAGAGCCAAGGTTGCACAAGGTCCCTCAAGGGGCTGTGGTGATGCATCCCAGAGGTGATGTCCAGCCCCCTTCCTACCACAACTAGGAGTGCAGGACAAAACTTTCCAGAGTCACATCCTAACCCTCTCCTCAGTCCAGCAGCGATATTGGATCATCTGGAAAAACATGGGAGGAAAAGGAAAAGAACAGACTTGCACCTGTAGCTTCATATGGGTAAAATGCTTAGCAAGGTTTGGAAGTAGAACACTACTAAGAATTAGAGCAGAGTGGCTGATCACTTGCCAGATTGCTAGCAGGACGAGTGGCTTCACAGCACACATTTGAATCTTGTCATCTGTTTGTATTGCAATAGATTAAGTCCCTTAGGCTAACATCACTTATCTCATCCTGAAGATGGAAAGCATCTCTAAATACATATCAGTTGAAGAAAAAGATAGGAGAATACAAAGAACCTTCTATTGTACCGGCAGGAATGGGGTCAAAATTCAGTGCCTTTTCCAGAGCCACTGCAAAGCACGTCTCCAGTGGCAGTGGGAACCGAGGGTGAGATAACACCTTGGGGAAAGAAAAAACCCAGACCACCACATGCTGGTACAAGATCAGCATACTTTAAAGAGATCAGTGGGTTTGAAATAAATTCCATACTCAACAAATCCTCCAGGACCTTGCTACCCCTACGGATGTATAACTGGCTAGTGACACAGAAGAATTAAGTAGGTTTTTCTGTACAAGTCCAAGCCAGAACTACCCTGGAAGGAAGCACTTGAGAGACAAGTGCTAGTAGAAAAATGACAGGTTGGAATGGAAAAATAATACACAAGATCATACCTTGGGTACAAGCCCTCAAGGGACACTGACTGTCCAACTAAGCACCTTTCAGTAAGATTTCTTCCCTCTGCACCACACATCATTTTCTCAAAACATACACATGTATTTTAGACAATCTTAACAAAATGCAAGTGATAAGGGAGTAAAAAAGGAAAAAATCCACATTCCATGCAGTCTAAACCTCAAGTAAGTTCACTCACAGAAGAGCCTCATGCAGGTAAGCAGATAGAATCATAGAATCATTTAGGTTGGAAAAGAATTTTTAAGATTGAGTCCCACCATCAACCATGCCCACCAAACTATGTCTGAAGTGGCCTATCTACGCGTTTTTTTAATACCTCTGGGGATGGTGACTCCACCACTTCCATGGGCAGCCTGTTCCAATACCTGACAACCCTTTCAGTAAAGAAATTTTTCCGAATATCCATCTAAACCTCCCCTGCCACAACTTGGGGCCTTCTCCTCCCATCCTATCTCCAGCTACCTGACAGAAGAAACCAACACCCACCTCACTACAACCTCCTTTCAGGTAGTTGTAGAGAGCAATAAAGTCTCCCCTCAGCCTCCTTTTCTGCAGGCTAAACAGTCCTAGTTCCCCCAGCCACTCCTCACAAGACTTGTGCTCCAGGCCCCTCACCAACTTGGTTGCCCTTCTCTGTACACACTCCAGCACCTCATACCAGATACTACAGCCACAGACAAAAAAGCACCTCCAATTTTAAGACGACTTACACACAGACTTGTGATAAGAAGTCAGGCCAAGCTGCTGCCAATATGAAAACCAATCAGACACACAAAACTGAACAAGACAGGAACTCGGGTAGGAGCCTATAACAGACTGGCTGTGGGGTGCAACAGCAGCAGTTTGTAAGTCAACAGTCTGGGAAAAAGTTTATTTTCTTGGTCTATCTTCAAGCTTCCCAGCTAATGTCCACGTCTTCCTCCTTGACTCTAAACACAAACTCAGCTGCATGACAAAATAGGGCTCTCTGCCTACCCCTGTTCTCCAGGGCTGCCAGCCCTCGTGGAAACTGTTGGACAGAAGAACTCTCAGTAGCAGCTGGATTTCAACTGCTGACAGGGGCCAGCAGAAACCAGCACCTAGGACCAGTTCAGCTCCAGGGAGAAGGAGGGTTACCCTTTACACTCAGGGCATAAGCAGATTCTATTCAGCCTGGCATTTGCAACCACACATAAGCGCATGGCCAAAGAAATCCCTCACCACAGGCAGCAAGGGATTGCAGAAAGCCACCACTACACTTAAGATTTATAAAATGGTGGGAGGAGGGAGCACAGGACAACAAGGAGCAGAAAGGGGTTTTGTTTGACAGTACCATGAACTGGGCTGAACTCTATTGGCAGTTAAAAGGCTGCTGGGCTAAGAAACCACCTGCAATGTAACAGGCAGAGACATACCTACGATTCCTCCCTTCTGCTCAGCATCACTTTGAAACACAGGTCCGAATCTGACTCCATTTTGATCAGATCTTTGCCTCAGCAAATCATTGTTGATTCAATTTGGCTTTCTGAAATATCTTGGAATCTAAAGCATCTACAAGCAAACTGTAAAAAGAGGGCCCCAGCTTAAGCGTGAAACACAAACACTGCACCAGGGACTGGCCTGGTTAGGCTGTTTATCCTATTATTTTGCTGGCAGGGGAAAGAAATTAGAGATTTTTAAATCTGCCCACTCACTTCCAATAAACTAATGATGATGACGCTTTTCTAACAATTAATTTTGCTGCTCCTACTTGGCATATTGTTTCTAGAAGCAGAATGGACATCTCCCTCCTTGCAGGGCCAAACATGCAGAGATTTGATTAAGTGACAGAACAGGAAGCCAGATGAACTCAAACACTAACCATGAATTGAGATCAAACCTCTTGGAGAGCACCTGTACCCTCTCAGACCACAAAACCCATTTGTTGCCCTCCTAAAACTTGAACAGTTGTAACTCCATCCAGTTCATTTGGTTTGGCATTTTTTGTGCAAGAGTGCTAGTGCTGCCAAAGACAGGAGAAAGTGATCTCTCATGTTTATGGCAGAGCCAAACACTAGCGCAGGACAGAATGCCAAGGAACTTGTATGCATTTAGCTCTTCAGTTTCCTGCTGCACAAAGCTCTTAACTAACTCACATCAGGCTTTCAGACAGCTTTGATGACTGGTAACATGTTGGTCCAATAGACAATATCCAAAACACTGAGCGATGTCTAAAGAAACATACAATGCAAACTTAGAAATTAATAGACAAAACCAGTCTATTTTATTGACTCAGCTGAGAGACCTTTATATACTTGCCAGCATTTTCTTTAATGCACTGGCAAGCACTGTTCGAAGGTGCACTGGTGCTGTCAGCATCCAGGAGGAAGCTTCAATTACAAATGCCAGCCAAGGAGGCATTAACAGCAGCAAGCCCGGACCAGAGGCACACCAACAAGATTTCCAGCCCTAGTCTAGGCAGGGCACAAGATAATGAGAGAGTCAGGGTGACACATGAGCCTGATCCAAAGTCATCTGAGGCCAGAATGGTCCCCATAATGGCAGTCCACAAGCTTCAAAGCCACATTACTCTCACAAAATCTGCATGTATGTTGAAATTGGGAGGTACATGCAGGGGAGGTCATTACTCTATCCATCTGGACATAAAATGTCCAGCCTCTTTCACACTTCTTGTTGAAGCCAAGATCTAGCTCCTCATGTTGTAAATCACTAACAGAAGTGGCCAGACTTGCTGTCAGCTCTCATTCTCTAACAAGCAACAGCCCTAACCAAATTGCCTGATTGATAGGGAAGGATTGAATAACATATGGGAGAAACAGATAAATCATTTCAGTTTGAGTTTTGCTGTTTAAATATTTGGTTTTCTTAACACTTAAGTTGTAGCTCAGATTTAAGATTCCTACAGAACTTCAAAGATAACTGGACAACTAACTCATTTAATCATCGGCACTCTCTGCAATTGTCCCTCTAGGGAACGTCACAAAAACTAGAGAAACTTTTCCACCTCACAAGCAGGCTGCTGCCTCACTTTTAGCACTGTATATTACCAGCCAAGTGAAGCAAGGCCAAAGTGTTTTAACTTCATGGCATTTTTCTTCTTGAAACAAACTTTGAAGCTGTCATTGATGATCTCAGAGGACTTCACAAGAACGTTGCAGGTATCAGTATGAAAAAAAAAATCCATTTATGTTGGCAGCAATTTTTAAAAAAACAAACAAGTGTGACTGTAAAGTACAGAGAGGATCACCCATGGTAGTCATTACTCTGTCCATCTTGTAACTTCCAGGCTTCAGTCCCACTGACAGGGTTCAACAGAGAAAACAAGCAAAAGCTGGACTTTGCCAAGCCCAGGACTGCAGCACAAAGGCTTGTTCCACACAGCAAGCTACACTGCTGTAATAAGGAAGACCCTGAATGACAGTACTGCAGTTCCATCCTAGCTCACCACTATTGGAAGCTCTCAAACATTTCCAAGCTGCAGCCCCCTTCTCCAGCTCCAAACCTCTTTTAAGACCAGTTCAGAAACGCACACAGAAGCAAACACTTGCACTTCTAATGCCTTTGTAAGATCTAATTTGAGAACTACTGATCTAAATGGTGGATTTGTGTCATCAGGTATCAAGCCACAATACTCTAGTTTGTCTTCAACAGCACCTAGGTGGCATCAAAAGAAGCATGCAACAGAGATGCAACTGCTCAAAAAGATGCAGAGAAATGGTCTGCACTACTCAGCATCAAAATGTACTCCAACGTATTTGCCCGAGACACTAGCACAAGCACTGGGGTGGAGAGAACATCTCTTCCCCACCAACACAAGCTCAGCACATGCTTCTTTGCTTAACCCCCGCCTCCTTTACTTAACACTGACTTATGAAGTAAGTCTGCAAGGGACAGAGAGATCTACTGTTCAGAACAACCCTCACACCTGGGAAGTCTCTGCTCTACTCTACTCCACCACAGGCTTCCCATACAACCTTGAGCTTGTCAGCCTGACTCGATTTCCCACCTCTTTCTCAAGAAGCTGTGCAGGGGGGTGAGGAAGGAAGCAACTTTTCCCTTCCTCACAGATACCTGAGGACACATACCTTGAAAATACTTTTAAGTGTAGCCCACACAGGCCTGTATAAGCACACTGACAAATAACTACATTTTATTTACTTAGATCCAGCATCTCTCCGAAGCACTTCTGCAGCATGTGTCTAATAACAATCCACCCCTTTGTACCAGCACAAGCTTCCAGCCCTCACCCAACTTGCATGAAAAATGTTGCTAGAAATGAATGAAGTAAAGCATGACACGTGCACAAAAGGGCCAAATGCAAGAGCCGAACCCACCCAAATCACAAGATGGTTTTAAGAACACAGCAGCCTCAAGACCTTACCGTAACCCTGCACCGCGGAGAGAACGCGAGACGGCCGCGCTCCTCCTCCCCTCGCTAACCGAGCGCCTGTACCACTGGGGACCCTGCAAGGGGCCTCTGCCCTGCGACCGCCCAAGCACCGCCGCCTCCCCCGCCGCCGGGCTGGCCGGCCGGCTCCCCGCTGCCGCCGCACGGCCGGTGCTCGGCGGCCGCGCTCCCGCCGGGCCCCTGCCCAGCCGCAGGGACGCAGCACCCGCGCGGTCACCCTACCGCCGGCTCCCGGTCTTAATACCGCTGACGGTAGCGGATAAATCACACACGCCCCCCCGGGAAAATAACCGCCCGCTGCGGAGGAGGCAGGTCGGCCCACCCTCGGGCGGCGAGGAGGCCGTCCCCCGCGCAGCCCCGCTGCGGGCGGGTCCCCGGCGGCCCCTCCTCTGCCCCGCAGGAGCTCCCGGGCCCGGGTGCGAGCTGCCCCGCGCAGCTGGCGGGGAGGCTGCAGCGAGCCCCCCCGCTCCCGCGGCGCCGGGCCGAGCAGAGGAGCGAGGGGCGCCCGTGCCCTCCCGGCCCGCTGCCCGCGGGGGATCCCGAGCCCGCTCCCGGGGGCACCGCCGGCTCGGGAGCGGCGCGGTGCTGCTCCGCCAGCAGCGGCTGCGGCGGAGGGACGCTGCTCCGGCACCCCCCAAGGATGCTCCCGGGCGCCCACGGTCCCCCCCGCCGGCGGGTCCGCCGATCCCCGTGCATCAGCCGAGCGGGACAGAAACGCGGCGTCAGCGGCGGTACGGACTCCCCTGAACGAAGCTCCACGGCAGAAGTAAGAGAACTCGAAAGCTTTGGGGCTCCTCCCGCCTCCCGGGGATGCCCTGTCCGCGCCCTGCGCTGCAGCGCGCACTGCCCGCCCCGCGCAGCTGCCGCCTCCTCGGGCCGCGCAGGGGTGGGCGCGCCCCTGCATTAGCACTACAGCAACAAGCACGCACGGAAGCCTTCTCTTTTCCCTTTCCTACCCGTTACTTGTGCCAAACCTTCTCCTTGGGCTACACCTCCGGGACAGTACCATCAGGAGGTACTTTGGAAAGACAAGATTAGACAGCCGGTTGCAAGTAAGCCTAAATGAAATTAACAGCAGCACTCTACAGATGAGCTTATGTTCAAATTTAGTACGGGCAAGAACAGGAAATTCAGGCAAACCACATTCCTTTTCTATCTAAGCGATTCTCTAACCAAACCACAGATAACTTAAAAGCTGAGGCTGAACCAGGCGATAGCGATAAAGCAGGATAGTAATGCCTTACACTGTGTCATATTTGTTAATACACCTTCTATTTAAATCTTTGTCACTTTTTGTTACTGAAGTACTTCTTATGCATCCAGCTGCGTTGCTCAGCAAAGGCGAGGATCAACAAGTCCGAGATCCTCAAGCTTTAAAACCTACCTCTGAAGTGCCTTCCTCGCCAGGTTTACCAGACTCTGCCTGTGATCCAAGGGCACGCTCCAAAGACCAGCAGTGTTTGTCCGCTCTGTTCCTTTATTCCACCAGCAGGTAAAAACGCCTGAGAGCGTTTCGTAAGTTATGCTGGCACACTAGATCCGTTGTGATCCCTGGCTTTGGGAAGGTTAATATAATGCATACTTTAAGATGGTATCGTTACGCTTTACTGCCGAGACTTGGTCAAAAACATCTTGATATATTTAAACACACAGAGCCTAGTCTTCCGGTGGTTTTTGTCACACAGAACGGTGTGACAACGTCATGCTGGCACTTGCTGTTCTGTGTTGATTTGCTTGCATTTTATAGCACCTCTGTAGCACGAGTGTCCCAGCAGAGACTTGCCCCATGAAATCCATAGAGCGGGGTTACAGATCTGGCTATAGATTTGCAGTAGCCACTGCTCCAGTCCTCAGTTCAGTCACCAATGTTTGGAAAGTCCAGGCTCAAATCCAGGGGTTTTTAAACCCTCAAGCCCGCAAACATTCCGATCTGGAGTTTTGGTCTGGCTTTCTGCAGCAACCCTGCCAGGGGAGCCAGGTTCGGTTGAGCTGCCTCTGTTCAGAGGGTAACAAGTATTTCACGTCACCTTTGGTCAAGTGAGTAGCACTTTAAGCCACCACTTTAGTACAGGAATTTGAGGAATAAGCTCTGGATAAGGAGGAATGGAAAAGACCAGTTCATAGCATGTTTTTTTACCACCATGACTAAATTCTTGTCATTTGCTGTGACTTCCCTGATGCTAGTTAAAAATAGAGGGTAACTTCTGAAAATATTGCGTTAATTATTGGTTATATGCTTTCTTCAAGGATACCTCTCGGTTTCAAGATTCACAGGTCTATTCAGTGCTACATGATCATGCAGTGAGGGACAGACGGCACCACTTGTCTGGACTGCAGCTGACTCCAGCCAACATGCAAACTTTCCACAGGTGTTTCTGCTAAAACACACATCGCTATGGGTCCTCATCACTCCTGGTGTTTTCATCCTGAACAGTTCTACAACCAAGGATGGCCTCTCTGGTAAATGGATATCAACTCTACAGCAGTTGTGACATGGTGGAAGAGAGCCGTATGTCATCGGCATTGGTTCTACATATATCACAAGTCATTACGTGGCTGTGGATATACAGAGGTTTTCATCCATAAGAGTTATAAAATCCAAATCTCTTACAAAACTTGGTGGCAGTTTTGGAGGTCCTAAAGTCTTTTTCTACTCTGTCCTTACCACAGGATAAATCTGATAAAATAGATCATCCATTTGACTGCAGTGATGGACAAAGATCAAGTTAGTGCAGGGTGTTTCAATCGCTGTAAGAAACGGTATGCCAATACGGCTTTCCAGGTGCGTGTGTACAAGCCACTGTTCTTCATCTGTCTGTACCTCACATTGCATATATACCCTTAAGTATCATAAACTGGGCTTTAGGCATCCCTGGGAGGAAAAAAAAAAGGAGGTGGTTCTTTTCCACTCCTCACTTAATGGGCATTTGCTCTCATCAAAAATACCTAGTTCAGTGTGGTTTTTTCACAGTAGTTGTTCACCTAACACACTATTGACCTGCACTGGTTGGTAAATGCAGAGAACGGTACGTAGTGCTGCTCACTCTGGGGACCGACTGAAGGAGGAGCTGAGCATCCGCAGTTGCGACCGAAGTTGTACGGATGGCCGCATTTTATACGTCACCACTAGTACTGACACGGCATCGTGTTATAGTTACAATGAA
This sequence comes from Elanus axillaris, assembly GCA_026212715.1. Classification (NCBI taxonomy): domain Eukaryota; kingdom Metazoa; phylum Chordata; class Aves; order Accipitriformes; family Accipitridae; genus Elanus; species Elanus axillaris. The sequence goes on from JANZLQ010000001.1 coordinate 40,302,084, forward strand.
AAGTGAAATGAGTTAGTTAATCATCATACAACACTCCAGTGACTTGGGTTGAGAAGTATTCTAGTCTGTTTCTTTAAATTTAGGGGGTTTTAAAAAAAAAACATAGTGTTTGAGAGATAATTTGAGGAGAAAGTGCATCAATTACAAATTAAAATCAGCCCTTTTCAGAAACAGCTACCCAGGAGCAGATAACAGCATGTTAAACAGGGAAGAAGACTACCAAGCCTTCTACAAGGTAACGGCGCAGGTGGAAAAGCCTCCTGAGACTGCCATTGTGCCACGGTACAAGTATAGCATAAGAGACAAGACCCCTGTATAGCTCAGTAGCCAGTCAAGATTGTCCGATAGTATAGCCTCACCCAAATTTTTTTTTTATAAGCTAAACAGCAACAACAGTCTTTCCTTTATCCTTTTCATCATATGCAGGCCTGAAGGGAGAAATGGGTATTTAGGGGGAGAAGAACAAAAGCATTCCATGAGCAATCCTCTTGCAGAAACGCTGGGGAGAAAGAGGGAGCAGCAAGCGGCCAGGATTCGTGGGGAGGCCCCAAGGCGCAGCGTTGCTCTGCAGGGACACAGGACGAAGGAGCTGAAACCTGGCGCAGGGCGGGGAGGAGCAGCGTGACCCTCGCCAAGGGCAAAGCCCCAACCAGCCGCCATACAGCAGCCATGGGGACGACCAGGGCCTCCGGAGCCCCTCTGAGCCGGTGCGGAGAAGGGCAGTCGTTTCCGACATTGCAGGGAAAAACAGGAACAGGTTTAGTAGCGTCTCGGCCATACGGGATGGGAGAATGACTCAGGCAAGACGAGCAAGCTGAAGAGGAAGGCTCTTCTGCAGGGAACGGGATGGGACCACCGGGCAAAAGCCGAGGCTGCGGCACAGCTCATGACGCTGCGCGATGCGCCGCTCACACAAGGAACATCCCAACGCTCGGGCCAGAAATCGTCACCTCGGTCACAGCAGCAATTTTACAATATTCCTTGGCTACTTCTGTTTGGCTTTTAAGCTCGTCCTTGACAAGCAACTCGCCTAAGTCTTGCTTCTAGTGCGATATTGCCAGGAAGTGGGGAATCTAATGCTTCTGAGGGAAGAAACGTGTTTCCATTTCCCCTTTTCATCTTGTTATTTCATGCACCTTCTTTGCTCTTGTCATCCGTTCAAAGCAGTATTCGTTGTGGTGGAGCACACAGCATTTGCAATAAAATATTTTCTGTGATCAGATACCTCAGCTTCATTTTTTTCAGTTAATTATCCATTAGTAAATAACCCAATCATTGCCCATTCAGTAAGTAACCCATTATTTGCTTCATGTGCTTTAAAAGACAGAGGATGTTACAAAAACCTGTCAAAAGTTCATCAAAGGAGAGCTTTTCTGAAACTGCCAGTCTTTAATAGCAGAGACTGTGAGCTTTTTTTTCTATACTTGTTTGATAAACACAGGACCCCAGATACCAGGAAATATTATTTCAACCGCCCAGAAAGCAATATTGTGTTACTGTGCAAACACAAACAAAGAGACCCTGTCAGATGCCTCCTGAGCGTTCCCTGCAGGATGCACAGCTGGAGTTAGGAAGGGACTTGTACTGCCTGCCAAGGCACACACTAACTGAATCTTTTTCAAACAAATGCAGTCAGGATCCATAGCTGATAATGAATGTCCCGAGAAAAAGTTACTCCAGGGCAAACTCCAGGACAATTCTTCACTCCGATTTCTAGCTTGTCTATGCACAGTGTTACCTCCAGCCCAATCTTACCTCCAGTATCTTCATGCCACCGGCCACTGCCTACCCTACGGCAAGACACAGCCAAACCCAGGCGAAGCCCCCTCAGTGCTGGCTGCTCCCCTGTCACCACCTCCGCTTTTCTGAGGGATTCCGAAACATCTTAGCTCATTCAGAAAACTATGTAATTTTCCATGGCATAAACTATTGCTCCACACGAAAAGACTATCAGAAAGCTGACTCTTGAAAAAAAGTAGCCACCAAAACAGATAAATGCAATTAAATTCTGCCCC
>JANZLQ010000001.1:40304198-40331885 GCA_026212715.1 Elanus axillaris
CGCCGTCACCCAGCGGCGGCACCACACAAAGCCCTTCTCCCCCACCCCTGGTGCGGCGGCTCTCCCTGCCCGGCGCAGCACCGGCGTTACCTGTCGGGCGCGGCGCGGGGGGGCGGGAGGCGGCGGCGGGGCGGGGGCCGGACGGCTCTCAGTGCCGGCGGCGGCGCCCGCTGCGCTGCATGGCTGCGCCCGCCCCGCTGCCACGGGAAGAATAGGAGCGAGCGCGCATGCACCACCCACACCCCCTCCACGCCGGCGCGTTACCGCCCCGCGCCTCTAGAAGGCTCCCGGGCCAGCAGCACGCATGCACGCAGGGATACGCATACACACCCGCCCACCAACCCCCCCGCCCCTGCACTTACCATAGAGCATGAGCCGAAGGCTAGAGAAAACGTGCTTTCCGCCGTTCTCTATGGTAGGTGGGGGAGAAGCCCCCCCCGGCACCGAGGCGGTGAGGTCAGTGTGCGCGGTGCGCATGTGCAAGGGCGGCACCGCCTCGCCGCAGCCGTTACGGGCAGGCTCGGTCGCCATGGCGACGCCGCCCGCGCGGCGGGAGCCGTTGGGTCTGACAGGGTCGTCGGGCGGTTTGCCGTGAGAAAGCAGACAAACGTTTTTCTAGGTATAGCGGGGCAAGGGGACGCTCAAAACCGCGTCCCGACTGATCTGCCCCAGCAGAAGGCTTCAGGAAGTACAGTGCTCCTGCCTAGTGGGCCCAACTTGTGAGAAGCTTCAATCCTTTGAGAGGAATGCCTGATATTGGGCGAGGAGAGCATGGGGACTAGGTGCTGCCATGTGGAAAGAACCCTGAAGCAGCCTGTCAGTGCACAGCCCTTTCTAACGATTCCCTATTGAGGGAAACTGATTTTTGTGCAGTCTTAGTTAAAAAGCTGCATTTAAAAGCAACTAACTCTGTCTCCTGAACTCCTATATGACTAACCGAGGTGAAAACAGGAAGCAAACTCCCTGGGCATAGGCTCTTTACCAAGACATGTTTGACTGTCTACTTCCCCAGGCCTAGGTCTGCTTCTCTTGTGTTGTTTGTAGGGAACCCTTGTTTCAACTCAAACACAGACAGCTGTCCTCATCCACCGAGCTGCAGAAAGCAGCTGACCCCCATAAGGTGGTGTAACATTGTGATTTCCAAAAAGTCTGTAGTCTCAGCCATCAAAACAATTAATGTGGAAGAAATGGTTCCTTTTCAGCCATAACTTCTTGAAATAATAATGCCCTTCTTCGTGGGTCATGGTTTTGGCACAGGAATGGCTTTTGGCAAGCCCCCTCCAAATAACATTGAATTTGCTAATTTGTTCTTTTCTACCATCAGGTTCCAGAGCGATTCACAACTGCTCCTTTGCGTGAAGGAATCTGCACTGGTCAAACATAAAAGGTGGAACAGGCTGCACAGATGTCAAGAGAAAGCTGGGGATATTAGTGCTTAACAGGATGCCAGCTCTGTGTAAACTGAAAGCAGGTATTTACAAACCAGCTTTAGAAATTACTGTGGTTCTCACCCCCCAAGCAGTAGCTAATCTCCTGAGAGCCCTAACTGGCTAAGTACTACCCAGGGTAGAGACTTACCTACTGTGGCTTTCCAGTCCCTACGTTACTGTCCTTATGTGCTCAGAGGAGGGACAGCCCCTGTGCTGAATGCTCTCCCTTCCTAGTTGGGCAGTTCTGCAATGAGGAGTCCAGTTATTTCCCCTTCTCTCGTTCTGCAGTCTCCTAACAGCAGCTGATGACAGGGTAGGATCATCAGTGCATTAATAAAGCACCAATCATTCCACTTCAGCTGAATCTGTTAGAACTATAGGCAAAGTTTTCTCAGAGAGTCTAGACAGTTCCCTCTCTGCTACTTAAAATACCATCACATTCCATTTTGTGCAAGAAAATGAGATAGAAAAATGAACAAACAGTTCTAAGGTAGCTGAGTTATGATAAGCAATATTTCACTTAGCTTTAGTAAGAAATCAATAATTGTGTATCACACATTTGCTGTGAATTCATTCTCTTCAGTGTTACAATAAAGAGGCATTTACCTTGGAAATCTCTCAGTACTATCTTCTGATATAACTGGGTGTTTGCCCTTTTTTTCATAGATTCTTTCTTCTGGTGATTTTAGGGTCACAGTTGGACAGTCTAAAGCTTCATAAAGAAATGCTGAGAAATGCAGGTGGCTTGGTTTTTAAATACTACTTTTTCCCCCTTCTTGAAAAAACTTGGACAGGAAATGTCATTTTTATTTCCTCTTCTGTTGCAAGACTTCAGGTGACAACTGCACAAAACTTAGAAGCTTCATCACTATGAAATTAACAGATGGACTGTGGCCATTGTCTTTGTGTGCTTTCTTCACATTTTTATTGTAGAACAGGTAGAGTCTCTGCACAAAAATTAATTTCTCTGTCATTTAATCAGCTCTGATGTTTTGATTTTTTTCTGTTATTATATGACCATTTCCTTGGCTCCCTGCAGAGACTTTTAGAACAGTTTACACCTATATTTTTGAGATCACCAAATTGCTCCATGAGCAGCAGCACTAAGAATGCTTGGTTTCCTACAGATCTGTGTTCTTTGTCCCTCGAATCTGCCCTGCTCCCTCAGCAGCCCTACCTTCCTTTGTGTGTCCTGTGACACTCCCGTGTAAGGAGACATAGGCAGCAGCACGAGGTGCACTTAGTCCAGGGCTGCGTACATGTGCAGATTGACCGCCAGGCTGTTGCCAAAGGAATCACACCGTGCTGGAGCTCCCTCCTGCCTTCCCCTGAGGCTGGCAATGATTATGTCTCTCCTCCATTTCTCATGAAACTTGAGATTCTTTCCTCCTCCCTAGATGTTGAGAAGGAAAAAAGGAGAGGGGCTAGCCTGACAACTGAAGAGACGCAGACAGACTGATCACATAAGCCTCATTTTCATTAGGAACAGAAGTCTAAAATACATTGTAACCTGCAAGTTTTCTTCAAACTGTTTAAAAGTAGGCAGTGAAGGCACTGTTCTGATTCTTGCCCTGTAGATTTCTTAAAATTATTCGCTACTGCATAGAGTATTGCACTATATCACACACTATATTGCACACTTCATCCTGCTTTCTCTAACAGAACACTGTCCTTTCATGTTTGGGTTTTTCTTAAGCTTTCTTTTAGAGTCTCACAGCATCTCAGTATTCTTTAATTCTGTTCAGAGGAGGCTCTGGGTTATACTGTGCAGTCCATCAACTTTCATAGGGACATCAATCTGCATTAGTTCTAGCACCATCTAAGACAGACCAGTGCCTCCATTGCCTATGACAGTTCTCAATGGAAACCCACCACGAAGGCACATCGGGATACCTCAAGGGCAACCAGATCTGAGTTTCTGGATGGAATCAAATCTACAGACACCTCAGCTTTCCAAAGCCATTGTTAGGTAACAACTGTGCTATTTCTAACCAGTCCTTGGGGATTTATCCAGGGGTGCAGAAAAGACTCTCTAAATGAAGGGAACAGCAGTAATTACTGGAGGAGCTGCTACCATCACACACGAGTGCATGACAAGGACTTCGCTACCAGTGGTTTAACAGCAGACATTTTCCATTACCCTTATAAATAACATACCTAAATAAAGGTACTTCTTACCATGCTCTCATTTCTGAAAGATCTGTGTTTACTTACCTGTCTTGCATGTGGATTGCCAGCACAGTCAGGACTAGTGCAGCAGAAAGGTAGGAACATCTGTCTCTTGAGAGGATACTGTTCCCAGTGAAGCAGCACGTATCTCTCTAACCACTCTCCACCTGCAAAGTACACTGTTCCCTGCTTGTTGAGAAAGGCCTGGTTTTGTCAGGAGTAGGAGGTATGTGCCTATACATGTGCAAAATAAAGCACAGTCCATTTGCAAGATAAAACAGGAGATCAGCTTACGGTCATCTGCAGTGAGGGCACAGAAAGCAGTAAGGAAAGGCAAAATAAAGCCAGAAAGCTTTTTTAAAATAAAGGAATGTACAGATATTCTAGCTTTCATTTACCAACACTGCTCTTTCAAACAAAAACACACCGATAAAACAGAACTAGTGGGGAGCAGAGGGATGGATTGGGAGGGAGAGAGGCTCTATTTCAGTAGAAACAGACTATACCCAAATGACCTGCTCTTCCCCTTTCCTTCAGGGCCCTTTTGCACAATGTCTGCTCAGGAATATGAGGGCAGAGTGCTCCAAGGAGAAATGTATTCATTTATGAATGACAGTATGATGATGCAGTTGCCCTTGACAGCAGAGGTAGCAGTGTCAAAGCCTGGCTGTCACTGGGTTGCTTCCATGGAGCTGAGCACACTGCCATGCAGACTTTGAAAGGCACATTTCCTTTACGTGCTGTCCCAGCTTGACTACTTGCATGGCTAAGAGAGAGAACAATTTCACTTGACTCGATGTAGCACCGCATCTCTCCCTCTGCCATCTCCTGGCCCTGACATCTCCCACACATGTCACCTGAGCAGACTTGTGCAGTGCTAAGGAGAAGGCTGGATTGCTCCTGGCACAAAGATAACTAACATGGGCCAACACGAGGTGAAGCCCAAGTACCCAGCTGCTGAGTGCTGCTGATCCTGCTCTGGCATGGTCTCCCTCTGTGACTCACCTCTACCCCTCACTTGCCTTACCTGTGAAGCTGGGAACAAACTCCTCCACACTGCACAAGAGCCAACACTTGAAAAGGAGAAAGCACTAGCTACCTCATATCAACATTAAATTTAATAATTCCTCGTTCTTTCCTTTGCACATGACAGTTGTCACAGCCCCAGATTCGAGCACTTTCAGCTCAGACAATATGCTCCTGCACTGCTATCTTTAATTGGCACTTTCCTGCCAAGCCTCAGCGTTTTGCATCGGGCTTTTTCCACGTGAGAGCTGCCACAAACAAAGCAGCCCGCTGACCCACTTAACTCCCACGTGAAGGCACATGAAGCTTCGCTTCACTCACCAAACAGAAAAGAAAATGCAAGAGCAGAAGGTTTTGATTAAAGGGGAGTGAGCAAACGGCTTCAAGGTTCATCATGTGCACATGGGCACGTCTGCCTGTGTTCACTCCTTGCCGAAATTTGGCCACCCAGGGAGAAACACCACATACAAAGCAGGTAGTCCTCATGCAGTGTGAATTGGGTTTGATTTAGATTTCCTGTTGGCATGAAAGTCCTGTGAGCCATGCAACATCCCATGGGCCTCTTGCTCTGACCTAGAGTGACTGCCTCCAGGGAGGCAGGGGACAGACAGACAGACAGTTCATTCTCCCTGGCCAAAACATCAAGGAAGGTACCAATTAGTGTTAATTGTGGTGTTGTGACTGGAGGCTGAGCAGAAACCCCCCAAAACTGAACACAGGCTACTGGCAACAGCTTTCCAGCCTTTCTGACCCAAGCTAGGTTTAATGCAGTAGCCTAGAAGATCTCTAGTCTTAATGAGGCATAGGCATGAGGTCTTGTATTTGCATCAGAGACCGTATTTTTCCTGGCTGACCCCCTAGGACTCTGGGAAGAGACTTTACAGGTCAAATAACAGAAGTCCTATTTTTGCCTTGCACTTAAATTTACATTAAACATTTCAGCCCCATTTCCTCTTCCCTCATAATTCCCCATTTACACTCTTTCAGATGGATTTACCTCTTCCTGTGCTTGTTCTCTATAGTCATCCGCTGTTATTTTATATAGTTATCTGGGTTACTTTATCTTTTTTCCACCACCCAAACACTTACAGCTATGCTCACATCTCTTTTCTTTTTTTCTTTTTTTCTTTTTTTTTTTTTTTTTAATACTTGCACATCATACATCCACATACCTTAGCAGCATGGATTCTTTTAATCTTTGGAGAACATTTCCTTTTTATCCTCACCCAAATATTAAGCCAACTGGAAAGTGACACATCAAGGTTAGGAATGCAGTCTGCTCCTGACAAGGAAAAAATGCTGAGCTTTGCAAGAGAGGCTAAGTGGATTAAGATCCTTTTTAAAGATTAGGTCACCCTTCACCCCAAATGCAGATTTCTACTGAAATTAATGGAAGCTCTTACAAAATGCAATGGGAGGGCTGACACTGAACAGCAACACAGCAAACATACCGGCAGCCCACTCAAAACCGATTGTCCAAATCACCAACTCCAAATGGTTCTTAACAACTGACTGAATCTATACTACATATAAACACGTCAGGATTTAATCTTGTAAAAATTATGAGCTGATGGGGAAAAAAAGCTGAGCTAGCAGTTCTCAGGATAAAAACTTGGCCTGTGATTCATCTGATGTGGCTGCATTGACATTACACCAATGGACAGGTTTGCCTTAGGAGAATCCATACTGCCTCTGAAACTAGTGCTTTGCACTTGCATAGCTCCTGCCAGCCCAGTCATAAAGCTCTGGCAGCTCTGGCAGCTCCAAACCTGGATGGTTTGTTTTTCAGGATACCGTTCAATAGAATGCACTTTAAGCATTGTCCAGCCAAGAAACGCAAACATCATGTCTTTGTGTAGGACAGCTGAGGGAAAAGCCTTATAGTTTTATCTTACATTTCCTCTGCCCACCACTTCTGGGCAGATGGACCCAGCCTTTCTAACAGGCAGACCTGCAGCACAGCCCAGCACCTGAAAGTCATACTGGATCCCTTCCAGCTCTCACATCAACAGAAGTAAAAGACCTGCAGTTGACAAAGCAGCTGTGCTGCTGCTGCGCAACTGGCACAGGGCCCTGCTCACTCCCCACCTCACGACTGCCTTCTGCAGGGCATGCTGGCGAGAAACTCTGAGTACACCCAGCAAGCAAGACAGAGAGGCAAGGTACTGCCTTCACTCTCAAAATGGTGCAACGCTTTCAGCCTTGTGAAGCCACCCTAACAGATGTAACTCTACTTCCTGCTCATTGTAAAGAAACCAAAACACATACAAGCTGGGGGGGCTGTGCAAGCACTTGCGGTAAACTGGCAGCAGTGCCACCCTGCAGAGAGAGCAGCCTGATTTCCAGGTCTGTACCTGCTCACCAAGCCCTCTATCTCGGTCAGCACTGGATAAATGTACCAAAAAAAACCCAGGACTTTCCAGAATCACTATGCTAAAAACCAGTTTTATATGTTTTTCTCCTCCCTGTTCTTTAAAACAAGTTTCAAATCCAGGCCAGGCCCTAGACTCCCAAATGATGGGTCAAGTGCAGGGCTGAACATGCAGCCACGGAAAAGAGGTGACCCCAGTGCCCATGGCTCACCACAGACACTCATCTTGCTGTCTCAAAGTCCTGCAGCATTCATCCTCACAATCCTGCCTGCTCTTTTCAGCACCACATTTGAAGACAATTATAAAGCAGCATTTTCTTCCCTGACTGGAGCCAAGACTTGTGTAGGAGCTTCTCTGTAGCTTACCGTTTCCCAGCACAGCAGAACCACATAGTTACTAGCCACACTCAGGTGTGTGTGTAACCAGTCCAAGCCTCCCAGGACAGCCAGCATCTCTGTCCCTGCCATATGCTTAATTAATGCTGGGTGGGAGAAGTGATGAGAGGCCTCACTGCACCCTGCATGGGAGAAAATGTTTCACCTTAGCAATTCTCACTCGTGCAGTTAACCATTTCCTCAGCTTGCTCTGACAGCTGCTGGCCTTGGGCAGGGAGGGACGTGCCTAGATTAGCTGTGCCAGGCAGCAGCCCGACACACAGAACAGCCCTCCCCAACACCTCCCATGTATCTCCGGCTGAGAAGGTGGAGATTATTGCTGCCTGGAGTTGGATGTTTCAAGGCTTTGTGGGTTACATTGTAAACTCTGGAAAACAGGATGTGTTTGAACAGCATCTTGGACAGTGAAGGAGTCTGGTCCAAGAGGAGGAGTTGTGGGTATTCCTGGAAAACACCTGATAGTGATCATATCCATTGCACTCCTGTTATCCGCTTGTCCGGCTTTCACCTGCACCACCCTGCCCAGGGCAGGGATGTGCACAGCACCTCACACAACACAGCCCTACCCTGGCCGGTTGCGTGGCACAGGCAAAGCGAGAACCAAACAGCCCAGCACTCTGAAGGGAAAGTTGGGAGAGGAGGAATTTGCTAGAACTACCCTCTGCCTCGCTGGTGCTTTATGAGGGGAGGGGAAGAGATCACCCCTCAGAGCCACACACAAGTCCTCCCTTGCACCATGAGCCATTTGCAGACAGGTTTTAGCCTCATTCCTTGGGGCTGCAACCATTTTAAAAGTCACGTATGCAAGCAAACAGGCTTGTTGCTGGCAAGAGCAAGTGTCACTTGCCCAGCCTACCCTCCTCCTCCACTCAGGGCCCACAAGCAAGCACTGACACTTGGACAATGGTTTGCAGCACACTCCTGACACACGGTGCAGCCTGGGCATCCCACAGCACATCTAACAGGCAAATAAGAAAAACTTCAAACTGCATCTTTAATTTAGCGCAGACTAACACCGCCAAATTCACTAACACCTTTTTCTCTAGAGGTGAGCTTTGGCTTCATCATTCCTTTCTCCTCTCTATTTTGCAGCCGATTCTTCCTTTCTCATCCCTGCCTCCCCCCATCCCATTCCTCTTTTGCTTCCAGTGCTTCATGTGCTGGGAAATGCTGTGCACTCCTAAACCCAGCTTCTGGCAAGACAGAGAAATCAGAATAAATGAGTGTAAATTAGCAGACTCTGCTAGCAATTAAGTGTTTCTGAAGCTTGAAAACGGTACCACATACACAGGTATTCAGTAAACCAGCTCCACAAAGTCACTCATTAAAGGCAGAAAGCTTGCAAGTTATGCCTTGAAACCAAAGCCCTAGCATCCAATAAAAACTCACAGCCTGCCCTAAAATCAGTGGCCAGGAGGCTTGTGTTTGTCCAAGATGAATGAACAAATGACTGGAGAGCTGAGAAATAAAAATCAGTGCAAGGACTGAGACATAACTCATGACACAGCACGTCTGTCCATTTGCTACAGAAACTATGTTTGGCAAGTATCAGGTGTCTGAATTTTTGCTTATGTACATCTTCCAGGACAGCAGTATATTAATAACACAGGCAGCCTAAAAACAGAAGCTATCACCAAGAAAAGCTACACTTCTGCTGAGAGTTCCTTGCTGTAGCCTGAGTATTGTTGTGCTTTACTCAAACAGCACAGAATTTTGTTTCCTTGCTTTTCAGATTTGCCATCCAAACTGATCTCAATTGAAGGAAGACCAGTAAACAAAAGGAAGGGAAAGGAAAATTACAGCAGGAAGCAAACCTTATTGTAAGCACAGCTTTCTTGAACATCTTCCCATCAAGGCGAGCGCTGCCAATGTGAATACGGAGAGTAAGCAGCGAGCAGGGTGCTAGCTTAAAGGCACAAACCTTTATCAAGAGATCTGCAGAAGCAGAAGTCCCTGGAAGCTCATGCAGCTCTACAGGAGAGCTCAGGCATGGCAAGCAGCATGGACAGAAGCCACAGAGCCAAACACAGAAGAAAGCAGCAAGCAGACACAGGCTTCCAGGCAAGGGCAGAACTGGGGCACAGAGAGGAACACAGTGACAGAAGCAGAGTAGGAAAAAAGCAACACCAGGTTCAAAATGCAGGCCACAAGGTTGGAACGGGAAGCAGAGGAAGAGAGCTGCTCAGACTTCAGTGAACACAGAGCTGCACTGGAGAGGTTACTTTAGATAAACTAAGTTTTCTTAAGTGCAGCTTTAACTCAACAGCCTTAGAAGAAGTATTTGTGGCAGCACCAAGGAAATGGGCATATTTGATTAAGAACCATACCAGCTTTCTCCCGTATTCTTAAATCATGTTAGAGATGCGTTAGTCACACCAGTGCAGCCAGTCACTCCGAAGAGCGTGGACTAGGCAGGCTTCTTTCTAAACCCGGGAGGTCATTTCCCAGGAAACATTGTGCGGCGTTTGTCAGAGGGCAGCGTGTCCCCACACAGCTGAAGCGTGCTGCCCCCCAGCGTCAGAGTGCGCCCAAGAGATTCAGCTCCAGACAGGAGAAAGCGCAGCCACGTTTCCAGATCTTGACCCAACAGCCGTCCTATTTGCACAACACAGAGTTAGGAATATGGATTTTAAAATAAAACTCTCCATTCTGGGTAGATAAATTTTGCTTCTCTTCTGCTGCTCTCTGCTGTATGAAGTCAAGGTAGAAAAGGTTTTTTTCAGAGCTGCATGTCAGTTACTAAAAGATAAGCAATTTCTGCCAACCACTGTGATCACATTTATCTCAAACCTTAGCTGAGGATGTATTTTCCACGGGTTTGAGGTGTAAACACTACCTGTTTCACATCAAATAATGCACAAAGAAGAAAGCCTGCAGATGTACACAGCAACACTGCTACTAAAAGGCAGGGATTGTCAGTGACCAGTGGGCTGGTCAACAGATTTCTCTAGCATGCTTAAGATGACAAGCATTTGATATAGACCCACTTGGACAAGTGGCTTCCCTGACAGTTTAGAGAGAAAAAGAGAATGATCTAATTTGAGTCACCAAGAGAATGTCATTACGATCACATGATTATTCAAGTGATCAGGCCAGATAGGACAGAATTAGCCAAGCCAATGGTTCAGATTTCTCTGCCAGAAGTCCGAGTCTTAAAATAGCCAAGGCACTAGTGCCAGCCACCTACCTGAACAGCCGGTTATCATCACCTGCACTTTCCTCTGAAATCTTCTGCCAAGCCTGACCTACAGCCAACAGCAGTAGAGAGTGTCTCATCTCAGACAGTAGATGAAGATTAAATGCATGCCACCAAACTGGAATTTCTGCAGGTCTCAGATGTGCAATATAATCCAAATTCCAATTGCACAGTCAAACTGCATCTTCAAACAGGACTGGCTATCTGCAATCAGCTATGACAGGCTATGTTGCCACAAGAGTAAATCTTGAGACACAACAAAAAGCTACACTCAGTTCTCTGAACTCGTACTACTGGTAACAAAACCCTGCCTTCCCATTCCTCGCTCACCCACCCAGAGGCTTACCACAATACTGCAATGTGCTTATCACCCCCTGAAGCAGAAGATATCCTTGCTTCATGCAGGCAGTAAAACTACAATACAGTGACAAGATACTGCAGGGCCCAAAGGACAACAGAATTCCTAATGCAACCCAGACTACTCTGATAACTGATGCATCTTCTCAAAGAGCCTTGCTCACTGTGAGAACAGCTGCACCTAAGCTAGTTTTCACCATTTGCTCCTCTCCACAGTTCAGCAAGAAGCCCCCCTAAAAGTAGCCACACTTTGCAAGTCCTCGAGCACTTTCTGAACCAGACAACAGCACATTTATGGCACACAAAACCCCAGAGAATTACCGAGTTACCTTTGCCTGGTCAGCCCACAGGTAAAGCAGTACATCAGTATGTGCACACCTGGGACCTCTGCAGCATGAAAAGCCTTTCACATAAGCGTCTGAGGAATTAAAGCATGCCACCAGCCAACAGAAGTCACCCTATGTCCTCCACAGTAGGCTACACTCTCAAACACAAATCTTTTGCCTGCACAGGGAAAAGAATGGGAATCTTGAACACGAGTGACTTCAGCCATCTTCCTCCATCTCTTCTCACCACCTTCCTAACCCCAGTCCCTTCCAAGTCCTCCTCCGCAACCACTCCCCATCCTGTCAAAGGCTGAATTTCCCAGTCACTGCTGAGAGCAAGGCTGAAAGGCACTGGCTTGCTCAAGCAGTGTGGTACTCTGCCTCTTCCTTGGACAGTACAGGCAGATCTTGACTGATCACAAACAGATGAAATTCAAGGTACGTCTTCCTTGGGGAAAAAAATCCCGCACCCTGTATTTGTGTAACTATGTGAGAACTCGCATGAAACACAGACATTCAGTTAAACAGAAGAACCACTACAAAGAGCCAACACAGCTGTAAAATGTTTTGGTTTTTTTTTATAACCCATCATTAATGAGAAACATAAGATACAGCCCGCATCAGCAAATTCTGAATGGACAGCCTCACATTTTCTTTCAAAAGAGTGAGTGATAGAGCCAAGATACAGAATTAACTGAAGGTTCTGGCATGACTGTAGGCATGTCACAGCACGGGCACTTGTGAGCACAAAGTCAAGCACATCTTCAAAGGCAGAGAAGACCATAGATCCCCCGATGGCTAAACAGGAAGGGGGGGGGGGGGATTTGTGAGTAGATTCCTTGCCTAGGAAAGGCTGAAACAGTCTAATCAAGATGAACAGACCCAGGGCAGTGGAACCACTAGAAGCTCCACCTCACCAGTTTTTGAGTTGAGGAAAATCACGGCTACAACCATCAAAATCCTAAGCCTCTTTCTGTTTCTTCAGGTTCGGTCTTTTTCTTGGCTGTTTCTTTGGTCTCTGCACAGCATTCTTAACACTGGCAGGGGGCAGTCTGAGAGTTATTTCATTGTCCTCTGCGTCGTGATCCACCTGAGAAGCTTTCCGGCGCTCAAGCACTGTTGGAGTACAGACTGGAGTAGGATCCTGAAGAGATCAGAAAAACATGATTCATTGCAAAGCATCTGCCAGAGAAAAGTTGTCACTGCCACTGTGGTACCACAAGGCACCTCAGTCCAGCTCTCCTTCAGAACTTCGATGTTAGGGAAAACTGTTTTCTTTTTAACTAGCTATTTTTGTAGACAGTATTCCTTCAGACAAAAGCATCATCTTCAAAAAAGTGTATGTGAAAGGCAAGTGTAAATTAATCCACATTTTCATTAACACATCATTATGCACATTTGCTTTCTAAACTTTGTACTTCCTGACTTAAAGCACTAAGAAAGCCAAGAGGAAAAGAAACAGGTAAAAAAAAAGTGTATTTGAGACTGGCATACAGAAATGCCGCATTCAAGCCCAAAACCAAGCTGAAACATCCTAGCTTCATTCTCTCAGTGTGAGTTCTCAGAACTCAGTTGACTGAATATATGAATTACCCTGTCTTGTTCACAATCAGCCTTGTCCCAATTATCACAAGTAAATCCAGTAACATTAAAAAAAAAACCAACAACAAAAAAACCAAACTCACAACAGTGATGAAGCAAAACAGAAATGTTAATACCTGACAGACTTTTCAGATTGTCAGTGCCCCATATCTCAGCCCTGATTGCCTGAGCCTTCCTTTCATCCTACTGCTAGTTTTACTGGCCTTCGTTTTCAAAATACTGGAATACCATCCTGGGAGAGCATGAGGGAGGAGGGACAGTATAGTATATAAATGGGGACAGGCAGCACTGGACAGTTCAATTGCCTTTTTGTCAAAACAGGCTGGTATTATAATGTAGCGCAGACCAACAGGAGGATGCCAGCAAGACCATTTTGTACCAGCTTAAAGCACAGGTGTAGGTGGTGTACAGGCGACTGTCCCCAGCACCCTGCATTTCTCCAGCCTCCAGTTAGTGCTGCATAGCAGAGGCTGACAGCAGACACATCGCTGCCTAGATGCACCTCAGGACAAGCACTGCTAGTTAACAACACACTGAGCGGAATCCTTTGCTCCTAAATACTCCCACAGGAAAAAGAACTGAGAGGATCCAACCACCCTCCTGCGCTCAAGAGTGTTAATCTGTCTCAAAGGCGCTACTTTTGGCATAAAAATCTCTCAAGCAAATACCTTCCAGGTACCGAAATGAACACAAAGAAAACAGCTACAGACCTGAAACATCTGCCTCAGTATGAACAGTGAGGCGTGGTGCTGGGCACCACCAGGACTGTTCAGTCTTACCTGGCTGCTCAAAGAAAGGTTCAGTTTTGACTTCTTGGATGTTTTAACTTTTTTTCTCTTTATGGAAAGCTCCTGTGCAGCCTAGGAAGGAAGACAGGTCAGGTGGATCACTACAAACTTCCTTGTGTGCAGATGCAAACAGTCACTTAACGGTCCATTAGGTTTCTTTGCTTCATAGCTACAAAATCTTTGCTACAGCAATTAGGTTTGAATTAATAAAATTACTTACAGTGCCACAGAGGTGATCTGGTTTGAATAAAACCACCCAAAACAACGTAAAAAAAGCTGCTACTGTGCATTTTAAAAAAATGCCATGTTAAACAGTCTTGCTTAAAATTCAACTACTTCACCCAAGCACTCTGCAAACAAGCAACACGCTTGGTTAGCGTAGGCAGGGTCAATGGATGGAAGCTCTAGTCTTGGGAGCTGCCTTCAAATACCTACCCTGCCAAAGCCTCCCCCCACAGGGCTTGGGCAAAGGCCCTGTCACTCTTCTGTGATCTGCAGACAAACATGAAAACCACAGACTATCCAACCATTTATATTAACAGAAGAAAAGGAATATCTTCTCTTTGCTGTTACTTATTTATTTCTCCAAAAGCAAACCCACACGCACATACAGCACAACCCAGCAACAGCACTACACTAATTTCCAGGAGATAAGTCTCCCTGGTGCTCCAGCTCTTTTACCAGTTCCACAAAAAACACACGACTTTCTTGTATTTAGCACAACCTTAGAAACATGTTGTGCATAAAACACTTATCAAAAGGATGCCAAACTTACAAATCCTGGGAAGTCATAATCGAATCCCTTTTCAGCCAGCCTCTTCCGTAAAAGTTTCTCCTTTCGCAGCAATCGCTTTGTCATCTTTGCCTTCTGAACAAGTGAACGTATCCTATTGTACCGCCTGACCGCGGGCTGAGAAGGCTTCCGAAATATTTTGTTACTGTTTTTGAAGAGGTTTTCATGGACCCTTTCAGGAGATATGAACTGACCTGTATCATAAACATAGGACATGAAGTTATAGCAGAGCTACTCTTCTCACCAAATGTACTCACATAATGCGATTCAGTTCTTGTTATAACACTATCCACTCCTACGGCAGAGCAATAGTACAGGATTTTATGAACCCAGAAGATGGAAAGTAACCAAATACTCATTAATAAGAGAACTGATAATGAATGGATGGAAGAAAAGAATGCTTTTTCAGTTTCACCCAGAAAACAGAGAAACTTGTTTTTCAAAAGCTGATGCATATGTATCTCATAATCCTTTACAAAGCAAGTGTTACTGTCACCATGTCTGAGAAACTCACTCAATTAATCTTTTAATCAAAAAAGCCCCTTATGTCTAACTACACAGACAGGAGCTGCAACAGTTACAAATGACAAAGAATTTCCATGTTAAAGGAACTGCTTCCACAGCAAAGCCCACCGCTCCCTGAGACCTCGTGTTATGCGATTACATAACCAGCATTATCAGCCTAGAATAAAAACAGCAGTAGGGACCAAAAGGCTGCTGAGGATGTTCTTTACACATGAAGAAAAGGAAGATGAGCTCAGCCTCACAGAAAATCCTTTGGGGATAAAACTTTGTAAAAAAACCTAGAGATTCTCCAGACAGTCAAAAAAACCCCACACAAATAATGATGAATTCCCTTTGCATGTTAGAAGACTTATACTTACACTTTAGCAGCCTTTCAGAAAACAGGTAGTTGTTCATTGTGTCTGCAACAATCTTAGCCACGTCATCGGACTCGAACTCTATAAATCCGTAGCCTTTGCTAGCTCCAGTCTGCAAGCAGCGACAGAAAAAAATCTGAAACGATGCTTCAATAACTGAAAAACTATATTAAAATTATTTTATGCTTCTGAAGTCATAGCCCGTTCTCTGCTAAACACAACTCATTTCATAAGTTTCAGTGAAATCATGAAAAGCACCAGTTTAGCCCTAAATTGGTATGGCATTATTCATAATTATATATTTGCATATGAAACAAACCACTCACCAAGAAAAGAAAAAGCTGCCCTGCATTGGTGCTGTTCTGTTGTTGTTACGAACCTTATATAGCAATATTATAATGGGATAATCAATCCAGAAATGAGAAGTTAAATTTGTTGAGCACAAAGCAAGAAGAAAGCTAAAACTGAGTCTCTTCTGTGACATCTCATGTTCTACCTTGAATTAGTGTGTTCTGGCAACGCTTCTCATGTAAGCGTATCTACTTACAAGGACAAAAGGGGCTACATTAACTGGCGCTGAAGCTGCCTTTCTGCAGTCCAGAGACAATGCCTTGCATGGTATCCCTCTGCCCGACAGTCGGTTTGGGAATTTTAAGACAAGCACGGTGCCCCCTCTGCCCACTCCAGAGACTGCAGCCGGGCTTTCCCCGACGGCGGAGCAGCAGGCTGGGGGGGCAACGACAGACGGAGCTGCCGACGGCGCCGGAGGGAGGAGCTCGCTCCGTGCATCTCCCCCAGCGGGTGGCGTGTGCAAGGAGGCAGGGACTGCCCGGCCCGAGGAACTCGGACGCGAACGCAAGGCTGCCTCTCGGGCACGACCCTGGCGGCGGCAGCAACAGGAGCAAACGGGCCCGTTCGGAGGCGCCCGGGTCTGTCTCCCGGCGAGGGGCGGAGACCAAGCGCCCAGGGCTGGGCCGGGGTTTTACCTTCTTACTCCTCGACAGCCGGAGCCGCTTCACCGTCCCGAACTGCTCGAAGTACTCGTAGATCTGCGGCTCGCAGAGTCCCCGCGGGAGGTGCCCCACGTACACCACGCCCGGCGTCAGCTCCTCCTGCGGGCACAAGGCGGCCGCGTCAGGGCAGGCACGGAAAGGCCAGGCTGGGCCGGGCCGGGCCAGGCCGCCCCCGGCCGCCCCCGCCCCGGGCAGGACCCTGCTCACCTTGGCTGCCCGCTTGTTGCGAACGCGCTGCACCTTCTGCTGGAACTCGTGCTGCAGCCGCGGCTCCAAGGCCAGGAACGCCTGTGCGGCTGCCGGCGCGGGCGCGACCACCTCGGCCGCCATGCTGCGCTCACCGCCGCCGGAAGCGGGTCACTCCCCTAGCACGCGGTCTGGCGCGGCAGCAAGGACACGCAGGCGCAGAGCAGCGGGGCGCTGTCTCCTAACAACGGGGCGCGGCGCTGCCTACAGGCCCCCACCCGTACGACGTCGCGTAGCAACGCGGCGCCGTCACCAGGCGGCGGGTTGGGGCGGGGCAGGAGGCTGAAACGCGGAGACACACACACACACACGCCCCGCTTGGGGGCGAGCAGCTCCCTGCGGGCACCCGCCCGCCCCGTCCTGGCTCCTCCGGCCACTCAGGCACCGCGCGGGGCAGGCCGGCGCGGCGCGGTCAGGCACCGCACGGGGCAGTCCCCCTGCCTCCCGCGCCGGCGGCACAGAAGGCCCCCTGCGGGCGCGGGAGGCCCCAGAGGCGGCGGCAGGCACCATGTCGGTGAGCGAGATGTTCATCGCGCTGCAGGGCGTCCTCACCGCCGACCAGGACATCCGCGAGGTGGGTGTGCGGCTGGGCCGGAGCCGCGGGGCCCGGCCTGGCCCGGCCCGGCCTGGCCCAGCCCGGCCCGGCCTGGCGTGACGGCGCCCTGCCTGTGTCCGTAGGAGATCCGGAAGGTGGTGCAGGCGCTGGAGCAGACGGCCCGGGAGATCCTTACGCTGCTGCAGGGCGTGCACCAGGGAGCCGGCTTCCAGCACAGTGAGTCCCGCATGGCTGCCTGCAGCCGGCGGCAGCGCCGCGCTCCGCCTTCCCCGGGGGAGCGGGGAGAAGCCAGTGGGGCGGGGAGCACCCCCGGCGCACGCCGGTCCCTCCCTCGCGGGCGCCCTTTTTCTGCCTGTCGGTCGCGCGTGGGCGCTTCTGGGGTGCCCTGTCCTGCGTGGGCTGCCGAGACATCGCGGGCGGTGGGCGCAGCTGGGAGGCTTCGAGCCGGACTGACGGGAAAGCTGCCGTCCCGTCCCTCCCCGGCTCGGTGCTCCCCGCCCCAGCGCAGAAGAGCGCCTGCTGCCTCCATCTGGGGCTGCCGAATCGGCCCGTAGGCTTCCCTCGAAGGGGTGTGCACGAAGGTCTTTACATTCTGCTAGTTTTACCATCGCCTGTTGGGCTTTTGTGTCTGTATCCCCTTCCTCCTCTCTTCATCCCACCCCCCAAAAAGGCATGATCCTGAACGCTCCGGGGGTGTTCAGGGTGGTGTGGGAACCCGGGGGGAAGGCTTTAGTCAGGTTTGTACGAGACTGGCTCCATGTGTGTGTGTATAAAACATGCTTAATGTTGCAAAATACAGAGGGGATTTGGAAAGGCTGATAAAGCAGGAGCTGTCCTTGATGTGTGCTTGAGTGGCAACTGGAATTGCTCTGCTATTTTTCAGGTTTGGGTTGTAGCTAGCCTGGTTACTTGCTTTCAGTCCAAATTTGTTTAAGATGCTTGATAGAATGTTCCTGGGCATTCATTTGCTCCAGGGCATGGGAACAGGACTGCAGACCTAGATGTCAGATGTGCTTTTTCTGCTCTCCCATCCCCATTTTTCAACTTATGGGTGAAACTATTGGAGTAAACAGGGTTTGATTTTTTTTTTTTCCTTAAATATGCGTTATTTTTTTTCAAGTCAATTAATATCTTCTGAGAAGAAGCAACCATTCTGACTTTCCTGGAAGCTCTGGAGAGGAATTTGGGAAGGGGAGAAATCTGTCAGGCCACCCTGTAAGGGTGAATAGAGGACTAAACCTCACTGGGTGCTGTTTTATTCACCTGCAGAGCTGACTGGTTGTAACCAGCATGGTGACATTCACCAGCACACTGGTGCTGGAGGCCTGAGATCTCTCTGGCCTCTGACAGGGTACGTGTTTAGCAACATGCAACACCTGAGGTTTGACCTCTGCTGGCAAGTGCAACTTCCACCTACTTAGAAAAATGTGGCAGTGCTAAAAATTAGAACTGCTAATTGGTGAATTTACACAAGCATGCACTCATTTTTCTAAGCTGAGTAAACCTGTGGATGTTGTCACAGTTGCTTTTTGTGGGTATCAACTTCAGGAGTTGCTTTCCAGCATTTAATGTTAGAGACCTGTGTCTGGCTTGGTGTATTTTCACTTGATTTTTAATTCCAGGAGATAGCTGGTCCTGGAACTTGCAAAGTCTGAGAAGAGATTTGGAATAGTGGGAAAAAAAAAAAGATCAGTTTATAATTTTTGTAATACCAAAGATAATGAATACATGCTTAATAGGTTAGGATTTTACTCATGATAATAGACCTGTCAGTTTGTCATCAATTACAAGCATAATAAAGTCAGTCAATAAATGTTTAGATTAATAAAGGTTTATAGCATAATAATCCTATGCCAATTAACGGAAGGATTGTTGGGGGATAAGTAGCACTTGTCAGTTGTCACATATTTAGACTACAGTTTTATTTGATAATGGTTGTAGTTTGGCAGTGTAGTGTGCTTAAATGGCTTACTACAGCATCTCATCATTTGCGTCGTTACAGCATTTTTGCTAAGAAACTAGAATGATTCTTCCTTAGTAGATAAAAAGGGATAAAAGATGACTCTTGTAACTGTGAAAGAGAGGATTATTCATTGCGACAGAGTTCTGGCTAGACTTAGTAGCATCAAGATTTTTTTAGCCTTACATTTCTTTACTCCAAGATGTAAGAAAAAATATTAAGTCTTAATAAACTATATTGCACTATAAAAATATTAAATTATAAATAAACTAGTAACTAATTAAAAAAGCAGAAATACTATTAATTATGGCAAGTTCATAGGTGACAGTAACTAATGATGCTTGGTGGCTGCAGCTGTATTGCTGAGGATGGTTTAAGCTGGTGCTGCTGCCAGCAGAAGCTGTACTGCTTGTTGTGCCCCCTCCC
The DNA here is from genome assembly GCA_026212715.1 of Elanus axillaris. Taxonomy (NCBI): domain Eukaryota; kingdom Metazoa; phylum Chordata; class Aves; order Accipitriformes; family Accipitridae; genus Elanus; species Elanus axillaris. Next base: position 40,323,735 of record JANZLQ010000001.1, read on the forward strand.
TTGTGCCAGCCTAAGTGGGAGACGACTTACTTTCTCCTGCAGCCTGCTGGTTGATCCTTTGTAATTATTCTTGCATCACCAGCTGAGGTAGAGTGATGAAAACTCAAGAAGACAACAGAGAGGCAGTGGAAATGGGGAAAGGATTTGCACCAGGCTGAGCAATTCATCCTACCAAAGAGAATGGTCGGGTGGTGTGAGCTCTGTTGATAGAACTACGAGGTAGTTGGAAGTTCGATGGAGGGCAATTTCCTGTACTGTCAGTGGTATTTAAAACATTATCTCACACAACGCCTTTCTTCTGTTCTCCGCAGACTTAAAATACCTCTTGGCTAAACCTGTTGACATCAAGTTTTTCACCTAACCGCTTTTCCTGTGGGGCAGCCACCTACCCACAGACAACAGCTGTTTCATGGTGCCGGCTTCTCTGTGGTCTCTCCCTGCACGGAGCCTGGGACTGCATTTAGCTCTGGGATAAGCGCTTTTGGTTGTAGCCTTTATTCAGCGGTGGGGAAGGGAAGGAAAACCAGCAGAGCCTCAGGCCAGCAGCCTCCGTATAGGTTTAGAGGATCTCCCTTTCAGCTCCTTCTGCTTCCTGTCCAAAATGGAGTTTGAGAACTGCTCAGAAAGCTGTTCGGGGCAGCGTGTACCGCAGCCTGCACTGCAGCCTGTTGTTAGCTGACATGAGTCTGAGTGACAGGTAGGGTCTTCAGAGGCTCAAAGTCAACTTAGTATGTCTTTGCTCATTAATCACGTTGTGTTAAGTTTAGGAAAATATCAGTGGTGATATGCAAGGACGCATGAGGATAGTTTGGGGGGAGGTTATGTGTGTATCGTTGGGTGCTGTTGTCTGAAAAGTTACAGTAAAGATTGTTCATTTTTGTCACAAGTTCCTTTGGCAGAAGCCAAAATGCAAGTCTATGCCTTACTCTGTCCCCAGCTGCCACGTGACAGCTTACATGACTGACACAGAGACTGTAGTGTGAGGATGGTGTTCAAAGGGCAGCTGCCAGTGAGCTTCACACATTTCCTTTATTCTGGCTGTCGCACAGAGCACTTTCACCTTCTGCTTCTAGAAGCTTTTATTTTGAAGTGTTCACTTTGTTTTGGTTTTTTTTTTGTTTTTTTTTTTTTTACATGGAATTAATGTTTTATTAATTGAAAGCAGCTTTTAAACACACTTAAGTGACTCCTGGTAGGGCTTGTTTGATAAAAATCATTCATTCATTCATTGTAGCTTTCAGATTTAGCTTCTATGGATTTTGTATAGAAGCTAGGATTGTTTAAATATTAAGATGCAGGAGGGCCTGTAAGGTTGATCTTCTGCCTTCCTTGGGTTGTGACCAGGATTTCTGAGAAGGCTGCAGTTAAGAAGTACTGGTTGATTAGTTCTATCATACCCTGGTACTGCGGGTGCAGTGTGGCTGTAACTCGTATCAATAAATGGGAGGTGGCAGTGGGTGGTACGTAAACAAGAGACCATTTATCTGCAGAGGTGTAACATATATTGGACAGTTTCTTCAAATACATCGCTTGAAAGCAGGAAATGCAGTTTCCTGAAGGGACGTTGCGCCTCATCTAACCTAACTCTGATTGATAAGAAAAAATATTGCAAGATTTTAAAATGGAGAAAGAACAGTTGCTTTTCCTTTGACTATACGGGTCGTTTTGCAGCACTGCTTGGTGTGTGTGTGCTTTCTTTGGGGCCAGCTCTGTGCAGTGCTCTTCTGTTGCATGTGATCTGGTTGTTGCCATTTTTTCTAAACCACTGTATTAGGGTGATCTACAGAACATCTTATTTCTCTCTTTACAACATCTGTACAACCCAACTAGCTGCCCCTTTCTCTTACTCCATCCACACAGCTAAAACTAAAAACATCCCATTATCAGCTCACGTCTGATCTCTGCTGCATCCCTCCTCCTGCAGTGCCACTCCAGAGTGTTGCTGCGTGGGTGAGCTTTCAGCATTGGGCTTTAACTGTGTCACTGCTCTTGCTGGCTTCCTCCCTTGTTCCCAGTATCTGTTGCCATAGTGTCAGCTCTTCTACGTTTACAGACCCTCAGACGAAATTGCCCCTCTGCTACCTTAGATAAGGTCTTACATTCCCCACATTTTTCAGCCTTTCTCCATCTCTTCTTGTCATCTCTCCTTCAGCATTGCCTGTTTGTTGCCCTGCTTAGCGCGTCACCAGGCTCCTTTGCTCGTTGATTCATTCCACAGACAAACACCACATCAACTCTGTGTTCCTCTGTTCCTGCCTCCATCCGTTTGTATCCCCTGTTGCCTCTTGGTCTGTAGGTTGTGTGACCTTTCCAGTGTTTTCCTCTGTCGGTGCCCATTACAGAACAGGTTCTTCGTCCATGACATAAGTTCTTTAGCAACAGTAGTTAGTCATGATTAGCAATGATTCTTAAACAGCATTGGGGCATCTTGGCTGAAGTTTGAAAGTACGGACTGGAGCAGATTAGACAGCCCAAAACTCAGGAGTATTTCTTCTCTACCTGTGTGACTCCTGGTGTGACAATGAATATTTCTTAGATTGATTCCAGTGTCAGCAGACTATCTTGGAGAATGAAGGAGCATATACAGCACTGTCTAGGCTAGAAAACTCTCTGTTCACAAAACCCTGTTCTCTGTCAAGTATTTAATGTTGCACTGTTTCTTTTTCAGTACCAAAGAAATGCCAGAAGGCTCGTGAACACTTTGGTACAGTGAGAACACAGCTGGAATCTCTGAAGACCAAGTTTCCTGCTGATCAGTATTACAGGTGTGCAGGATCACACGCAGCCAAACCATGGATATGGGAATTGTCTGGGTATATTTGGCATCATAACTTTGGAAGAATGATTTCAAGATTTATAGGCTGAATGCTTCTTTCCATTTGAAAAGTAAACCATGGTAGAGAAGTGTGAGGCTTTTTATCAGCCTAAATAAAATATGGTTTTGTTCAAACCCTCTATTCATAACTTTTCCAAAAAATATCCAGTATTTAATTCTTTTTTCTAGAAACTTTTTTAAAAAAGAAAAAGGAGACTTTAAGAAATTGATACTCTATTGGAACTGTCCTTGTTTCTGGGAGCAGTGCATTTGCTGCTCCATTAAATTCAGTTAAGTTGTTAGGTTTGGAGCATTTCTGAAAACAGAGCTCTAAATCTGTCATGAAATGGCTGCTTGATACTGCAGATACTAAATGAAGTTGTCACCTTTGTGTTTTGTTGCTGCCAGAAGGGGACAGTGTCTAGCAAGAACATTTCAAAGAACAAGAATCTTGTCAGCTCAAATCTGCTGAGGGAAGACAGGAGGGAAAACCCTGGTTGTCTTGTGGGCACGACAACCTGAAAAACTCCACAAACTGAGTAGGTGTGTGAGATGTGCAAACAACACTAGTGTCCAGCATAGTATGCAGGGGGTGAAGTTCTGGAGGACCAAGGAGATCGCTTTAAGCTGGTGTCGTTTTGATAATCCAAAAATACTGCAAAGTGCTATGTGTAAGGGTGGAAAATATAATGTATACATAATGTATGCTTGTTGCCTAACTCTTCAGTAATAGCTGTTACTTATTTATACCTTGACTTGGTGTTTTCTTCAACAGATTTCATGAGCACTGGAGGTTTGTGCTTCAGCGGTTGGTGTTTCTGGCAGCATTTGTAGTCTACTTGGAGTCAGAAACGTTAGTGACCCGAGAAGCTGTTGCAGAAATACTTGGGAGTAAGTTGATGTTTTTAGATGTCGTAGCTTTCAGAGGTACAGGGAAACAGCAGAACTTCATTTCTCCCAAGAAACAGGTTCCAAAATTTATCTGGTATTTGATTTCATTATATAAATAACAAATTCCTTTAGAAGGTGGAAATCAGCAAACCTAATGTGAACAAAAGTATTTATTAATTAATAAATTCTTTGTCAATGAAGGTTATTCATGCAAATTGTGTAAATCTACCAAAAGAATAATACAAAGATGAGAGCCTATTTTTCTTGCTTTTGGCATTTTAAAAGTGTGGGAAAAAGATTAAATTTTTATGCTGCAAGAGAATTGTGTCCTCCCAGAGCAAAGGATTTGAAAAAAAGATGAGGAAAATATTTTTCTAAAAAAAAAGATTACAGCTGCCTCTCCTGTATATTGATGTAAATTCAGTTATTTTGTTGGATCAGTTATAAGCTGTTGCACATCCAGTTGAGGATGTGTGAGTTGCTAAATCAAAATGCAGTAATTACATCACATACAGGAAAAGGCTGACTTTTATTTTGTAGTAGTATCTCATAAATTTGATATTTCAAATTAGCTCCAGTAAACAAATGCAATGTCAACTTGCTGGTTTTGCTCTTGTTCAGTACCACCTGATTTCCACTTTGTTTTTCATCTTAGTTGAAGCTGATCGAGAGCGGGGTTTTCACCTGGACATTGAAGACTATCTTTCTGGTGTATTAACTCTTGCCAGTGAGCTGGTAAGGAAGATATTCATGCCTGTATTTGGATTGAAACTGACCTAAGAAAAAAACTACTGTGTTTTCTAACTTTCCCAAGTTGTTCCTGGAAGTATATGCAACACCTTGGTCTGAACTTCTAGAAAACTGCCTCACTGTATGCCAGAGTTGTTCCTCACTGGTATTTTAAGATTTAAACTAGTCGCTTGATTGAAAATCCACGATTGTTGTCAATAAACAAGTGGATCCAAGTATAAATAATCTGACTTCCTTGAACACAACTGCTTCATTTAGCAAAGTGAGTGATGGAATAGTGATTTGATTGGGGTGGATTCCTCTGCTGATGTTCTGCTGTGTGTCTTCCTCTCGTAGGCCAGACTGGCAGTGAACAGCGTCACGGCTGGTGACTATTCTCGCCCTCTCCGCATCTCAACTTTTATCAATGAGCTGGATTCTGGCTTCCGTCTCCTCAACCTGAAGAATGACTCCCTGAGGAAACGTTACGATGGCCTGAAATACGACGTCAAGAAAATTGAGGAAGTGGTTTATGACCTGTCGATCAGAGGACTCAATAAGGAGGCAACAGTTGGTATGGGTGGAGAGAAATGAAAGATGCTCATTTTAACAGCATCATTGATTACCTCAGATGGTTGCCAATTTAGGAAGCATGTTAGCAAAGCCTTCCTACAGTAGTTTAGAAGAACTGCAGCTGAAAGCTGCTCTCTATTTTCTTACAAAAGGTGTAGTACGGGTGTTAGATCTCAAAAAGTTTTGTAAAGTCATGTCTAGATTAGGGCAGGAGGCTCTGTTTCCAGTGGAATTCCTCTGTCAAAACACACAGTGCCGTTCTGTGCACAGCAGCAATAGCAGTCTAACTCCCACGCACTGAAATTCTCATTAGTTCTGTAGTGTTGCTTCACTGCTTTGGCAGTGATGTGCTTCAGCTGTCTCTGTTCACACACCTTTAAAGATGTGTGCACAGACACAGCTCAGTGCAGATACATGTGATGTTTTAGAAAACACAGTGTGTAAATATCTATACATTTTTTAAAGACACTGATTTTTTTCTTGCCTTTTTGTTTCTTAAATTACCACCTGTGTCAGTAAGTTGAACAGATTTGCATAACTGTTTATTAACCAGACCTTTTAAAATGCCTTCTGTTAGTGTATCCCCCCTTAATTGAGAAATTAGTGAAAATATTAATGATAATTTCTCCACTGGAACTGGTGTATTGCACCTGAGCAAGCACACCTCTTGCTCTCCCCCCCCCCCCCTTTCCTTTCCTCCAAGATTTCTGTTTCTAGGGAGAGCAAGGTTTTCTCAAACATCTGCTTTCACTGGCTGGTATTTGTTTTACTGACATGAGTAAATGTTGAGTTTTAATATGATCGTTTGCCTTGAGAACTTAGTGTAACAAATTTGTTTTTTTTTTTTAAACTACCAAGGTTTCCAAATAGAGAAGTATTAGCTGATAAACCGCAGGTCATGTCTGAGTTTTAACAACCTATATAGGCCACAACTGTACCTGTGTCCTGGGATTAAAAAAGAAAGACACCAAAATTATCATTCATGTAGAAAAATGCTTGTATCTTCAGAAAAGGGGAAATTACTTGTTTCAGATCCATTGCATGTAAGATGCTTGCAAACACCAACAGCCTCTTTCATTTGTGTAAATGGACAGACTCATACCTCCCAGTGTGTTTGTTCTCTTGTCCTAAATGACTTCTGAGTTTTGCCATTCTTTTCCTACTTCTGGTGGTGCAGGAGGGTTAAGAAGAAAAACTAACTTAGGAGGAGGAATATTTCCAGAGGATGAACACGAACAGTCAAGTTTACATGGGGTTTGTTAGTGCTTCATTTTGTTAGCAAAGATTTCCCACTGTTTCAGTTAGGGTTTTGTTTTGTTTATTGGAAGAAAATGGTTTCTTGGTTATTTTGGCCAATAAAAGCTGTTCTTTGATTTTGGCCATTTGGTAACTCTGCCTGTTGTCTGATTATCTCTTGTTATTTGCTTCCCTTCCTGAGACCCTACTCTCAAGTATCACAGTTTAAATTCAGCCTTGAGCTGTACTTGGACAGTAACAGAATTCCTCACTTTGGCTGTATGCTGTTCAATGGTATACTCTTACCCACTGGCAAGTGGAGCCTAAGTCAAGCTGCAAACAGATTTCATGGGCTTTTTTTATTTTTAACTTTGACCTATTTCACCAAGTAAAACAGGAGAGGTATGGAGGAATTTATCATTACCAAATCCAAGATGTGGCAAGATCCATCCCCAGAGTGTCTCATACTCTTATGTTTGTCCTCATCCTTTGTATCTTATATCATATAACATAGGGAGATGGTAATAACCCTCTCACAGCTGAAGAAAATGAGGGTCTAACTTCCTGAGCCCCATGGCAATGAGACCAGCTTTCAAAGTAATTCTTTGTTCTTGCCTTGTGCCACTGTTTGCTTCTTTCTCACTTTAACACTGTGGAGGTGGGAGGAGGGAAGGAGCTTAAGCCATTTCTGCTGCCAAAACGGAGACACATGAAGCAGCACCTTCAGGCTCTGAGGCACAGCCATGCAGACCAAGGTCTCACAGGAAATGCATGGGAGCAGGGGAATTGGAGAAAGGTTTCCTGAGCATCAGCCTGGTGTCTCTCAGGTTGGGGGCTCCCTGGCATGCGGAACTGGGATGTGAGGCCATCTGGTGGGGCAGGTTTCTGATTGCTGGGCAGGTGTGTGTTGAGGTTTTGTGCTGGCTTTTGTCCCAGGTGCTCCAGTTGCATTTGATGATGCAACAGGTCCGCTTCCTGACGTGGGATCCCATATGCTTAATGCAGCTTTTCAGTAGATCCTACATCTGCCAGCTCTTGCACCTGACACAGTTTCTGAGAGCTTGTGGAGATACAACTGCGCTGTGCCACAGGTGCAGCAGCGCACATGCTGTGGGAGGGACAACTGGAAGAGCAAGTTGCTTACTTAGGGCTTGTGAAGTCTACAAGGTGCAGGATGCTTCTGTCTAAGGCTCTGTGAAGAGCAAGTGCCTGAGTAATAGACAAGCCAGTGTTGTGTTTCTGGAGGGTGTTTAGCAAACACCCCATTCTTTTGTGTTCCTAGGTTTTGGAGAGCCTAGCATCTTCCTCTGGAAAAGCATTGTTTGTAAGAATAGGCCTCATAGTGCATTCCCAAGCTGGGTCTGGGGAAGGGAAAAGAAAACCACAAACTTTCTCCCTAAGCTGCAGCAGGGAAGGTTGGGGACATGCTTTTTGTAGCTTCTTCTGCACAGAGGTAGCCTGTAGGACCTTGTGGCCGTGATTGTGAATCTGCACATTACTCTGGTCCTAAATGGCAAGCTGCATTTCTGCGCCAGAGCTGGGAGCAGACGGAAGAAAGGAAGACCTAGAGGGACTTGAGTAGGGAAGGTCTCTCTTCTCTGACCCTTCCCTCTCCCAGGGGTAAGGTGAGCAGGTTAGCCAGCAGGGGATGGCAGTGAGGGAGGGAGCTCTGAGGACTGCAGATTATTACATATCAAAACGGAGTAGGGTAGTGAGAAATAAAACCAGATCTCACAACATCTTCCCTCCACCCCTCCCTTCCCAGGCATAACTTCACTCCTGGCTTCTTCACCTACCCTCCCCCAGCAGCACAGGGGGACAGGGAATGGAGGTTGAGGTCAGTTCATCACAGGTTGTCTCTGCCGCTTCATCCTCCTCAGGGGCAGGACTCATCACACTCTTCCCCT
>JANZLQ010000001.1:40331985-40368186 GCA_026212715.1 Elanus axillaris
TTCCAGCAGCTTCTCACAGAAGCCACCCCTGTAACCCCCCCACTACCAAAACCTTGCCACAGAAACCCAATACAAGCTTGATGGCTCATGATGAATCAGATGCACTTGAACTCTGAACAAGTAACTCCTGTCAGTACTGAATGGACTGCCATCATGTGCACTGGCAGCTGGGAGGGGAGTGAGTCAGCGCAGGAGCACTGGAGAGTCTGACTCAACAGCCAGCACGGATATTCTCTGAGCCACTTCAGCCTGAAGTGTGTTCCAGGGAGTGCTCTCTTGGATTGTCTTTGTATTCACTGATTGGTTTGGTTTGGGGTTTTTTGTCCCATCTTGACATCATTTCTGTGGGTTTTCTTTATTTCAGTAAAAAGGGTACTTAAATAGTTGATTAACTGCTCTTTATTTATAGCACTGCCTGTACAACCCCTGCAGATCAATGAAAATGCTGACCTGTAACTGTCTGGGGAAATAGGGGTGAGCAGAGCTCTGTGGCACAGGATGCAGAATAGACGTTGGGGCTGACTGTTGAACTGGGCTCTGTCTGCTAGAATTGATTAACTGCAGACGGAGTCCATCCACCTCTTTACACTAGCACTTGTTAAAGGACACATTATCACTTCCAGACTGCTGGTTTCTGGTGCCAGCACAGGTCTTAGTGCAGTGAACTGGATAAGGAAACTGACCTAGCTGAAACAATCTTTATTTTTCAGCAGTGTTTGCTCCCAATCTGGTTCACTGCACAGTCCCGCACATGCTGTGCCAGTGTGTGGATGGAGGCTTCTTCCTCTCCCTGTGGTGCAAGCTTTAAGCGTTCACTGAGCTGTTAATGCTGCGTGGTAAACTGTCTGATTTTTCTTGCTTCTCATTTTGTTGGGATTGCCAAGGATTTTCTCTTTGGGTAAATAATTTGCCTTCATTTTCTGCGAAGTGATGACTCGGGTGCTATAGAGCCTCACTCACATTTTTCAGCCAGTAAGGTCATTACACACCGAGGCAATTAAGGAGAGCAGAAAGTGAACATGTGTGACTCCTGGGGTCTCTGTGTGGGTATTGACCTGTTACTCATCAGCAGTCCATCTTCCCTCATTATAGTACTGTCTGTTGCTGGATGCTGCAGTGCAACTGTACTGAAGTGTGTGTAGGCGCTGTTGAGAGAGCCTCCTGCCTGCTGAATTCATGGAGTGTCATTAAACAAGTGTTTGATTTTTGAAAGGAATAGTCCGTTACAGTATGTATCTCCTGTACACATGCTATGTCTCAGGTATGAATTCCTTGAAGATGGGTATCTCCTTGCAGGTTTCTCTGCCCATTTGTTTTCACTTCAAATGGCGGCATTTTTGGCTTGCACTGGTTAGCTGTCACAGGAGGATTGCCCTGCCCGAGGGGAAAATGGCTGTCTGAAAACCAACCCTTTATTGAAAGAAGGGGAATACACTCCTTGTTTGAATGCTTGTTAATCTGCACATTCACATTATGAGGGTCCAAATGTCTAACCTGCTCCTGTGGGGGAAAATGTAAGAGCCTGCACCCTGCAAGGGTGCTGTCTGCTCCCCAGGAAGCCTGCTGGCTCCCATCCTGGTAGGGAGAGGTGTCTGTCTGCCCTGGGGCCCTGTGCAGCTCTCACAGGCTTCTGTGAAGTCTGATCACCACCACAGCCTGTTGGAGACTTCAGCAGGGACTGCAGAAAGCCTAAAGGGAGAAGCAGCCTGAGATTTCAGCCTTTTGCTTTTTGCATGTTTCGGTTAACCCAGCATTAGTCATGGGATCTGCTCCGTGACTTTCTTGTGACCTCCAGGCTTTTGACTCTCATCTGCTAGCCCTCCCCACAACACCCAGAGAGACATTTGATGTGGGTCCTCCCAAGGATGTGACTCTAGCATTGCAAGGGAGGTTCCTGTGCTAGGAAGGAAGCATTCAAAAATACCTGGGGCTCCACCGCCACTGAAAGAAAGGGTTCCTCTGCCTGCCTCTATGCAGGGCACCTTCCCTGGGAGGGCTGTTTGCAGTCTGGGTTTGCTCACCTGCAGCTGAGATAATTTCTCACAGATGCAAAGCCTGTGCCAGTGGAGATCACAGTGGGGCAGGATTTGAGCTGGAGAGTTGCAAATTATCATTACATTCACCCCTGTTCATGGACCTAGAGCATAATGCCTGCTTTTCAACTTTTTCCAGACATGCAACTGCTCCCAGTCAAGCCTTGGCAGAAACCAGTGCTGGCAGATGCTCTGCCTGGGGTCTCATTCCTCGTTAGGGTTCTTCACTCTGTTGAAGAGGACCCTCTATGTTCTTTTCACTGAACTTTTCCATCCATGTTGTAGAAAGGTTTTCCTTAGGGAACCACCTTCAGCTTCCTGAGGGACCTCTCTTTTTTCTAATGAGTGTCCTTGGGGCTTGCCTGGAGTTTTTGGACTGTGCAGCGTTATTGTAAAAACTTTGATTTTATTTGGATTTTTTTAAATTGCTTGTACCTGTCTCCAGTCATACTGATATTCTGCACCAGCCTTTGTGAGAAATAAGGCAGTTCCTTTGTCTGCCTGATCAGTAAGACTTTTTGCTCTGTCATATTCCACTGTAGTGACAGAAGGTCACTCAACGATGACAGTGAGATCTTTGAATACTTATCTGATCTCTGGCAGGAAGACAGTTCCCTCCATTGCTTTTGGTTCCAAGTTTTTCCAATTTCAAGTCAGAGAATGTCAGCCTAATTCCAGATGAATCTCACCTGGTTCCCCAGCATGCATGGAAGAGATATAGCTGACATTACAAAATGAGAGTTACTACAGCTGCCTCGACCATGAGTCCTGAAGGGATACCTTTGACATGGTGCTAGAAGGTTTGAATTGTCTTTCCTTTGAGCATGTCATGGTCAAGCAAGAGAGTGCAAGATTCACCAGAATCTCCTGCTGGAGATCTGCCTTCCTAGGACTTCAGCTCCATAGTAGATTCATGTGCATTGAATGACTGAAGTTCCCCAAGGCAGGAGATCTGAGATGATCTCAGAGCTTTTTTTCAGTATTTGGGACGTGCTGAGGTCAATCTCTCCATCTCCAGGGACAGCTATGATAGCTTCCTGCTGCCAGGCCAAACCTGGTGCTCCCTTTCAGATGTGTTCTTGATCACATAGCGGAGACCCACACTGAATGCCCCTTTCTGCTCCTCACTTCTATTATGGACAACCAGGAATGTACAAAATCACCATAAAAAAGAAGATCTCTGTTCACTAAAGCAGAAGTCTCTGCCTTCTAAAGTATTTGCTCTTCATCTCCCTGTGTTTTTTTCAGGCTTTCCCACCCAGCCTGCTGACTCTTAAAGTAGCTTATTCCTTCTTTCCCTGGGACCTGATCTCACAGGGGACTCTTAATCCAGTGTTGTGTCTTCTTGCGCATCTGCCTTCTGAGCTCAAAACTACATGGACTCTATGACAAAGACTGTCTTTTATTGTGTTCCTGGTAAATAACCAGTAAGACTCATCCTAAATTCTTGTTAAAGGTCATTCTGATAAATCAAGGGAGTAATTGACTTTCTCTTTTTTCCCCCTAATGTGGTACTTCCAGAGAGGTCTGCTTGTACTAGCCAGGTAAATTCAGTGGGCAGGAATGTTGAAAAGTAATCTTAGTATTGTCTGTCGTGACAATGAGAGGTGTAAAAATATTACGGAGCCCTACGATGGATTTGTTTGTAACAAATAATTGCTTTCTTGGCTTGCAGACAACCCTGTTCCTAAGTACCCTGTGTTATAATAGCATTTTGTCAGGTTTCTTAATCAGAAATGGAAAAATACAGCACAGCTAATCCCCAGGGCTGCCAAGTAAGATGTGTACATGTGATACTGAAAGACCTGGAGATGCCCAGGAGAGGGAGGGTTCATCGAGTTCAGAAAGGTGCCTGGGGATTATGCAAACCTAGTGCCTTGTCAGTGTGGTGACACTCCTCGCCGCTCCGGTGCAGGCTCACCCCATGGCACAAGCGCTAGTGGGGCCACAGAGACTGTTCTGTGCTCACGTTCCCTTTCAACACCTGTCATTTAAAGGCAGGTGAGCAGCTGGGTACACACTGGATACATAAAAGATAAATAACATTGCACAACCTCTGTCTAGTTTGACAGGTTCAACAATCAGGCTGTCACTTTCCATAGCAGGCTGTCCCAGATCAAAGAGCTTATACTGTTCCCTGGCCACAGGTTTTTTAGGACAGAGCTAGAGCAACAAGTACATGTCCTACTCATAACTCAACACTCAGCGATTATGGACCTTCTTTTGGGGAGACTTTGCCTGGTTCAGAGGAAATACGCCATGATTAGTAGGAGCCTGGCAGGCAGGTGTTTCCTGTGATACCTAGAAAATCCCTGCATCTGACAAACAGAACAATCACCCAAACACAAGACTGATGCTAAATATCAGACCTTTTACATATACTTACTGTTCTCTAATCTTTTTGAACAGCCAGGGTGTCTGAAGGTATCTTGATTTAAAGACATGACTGCACAAAGTCCTCAGCTGGTTTTCAGCATGAATTGATGTGGAAAAAATCACTGTGCTGGAAAGTAATTGAAAACTTTCCAGAAAGCCGCAGCTTTCTGTGGCTGTGAAAACCACTTGCTGTTTGGATAAATTAAGCTATTAGGCTTACTGTACTTGCACCTTCCCTTATCAAAACTGCCACTGGAGGTAATGAAGAGATGGTAGCTGTGCCATATTGATCTTGGGAGAGAAAACAAAGATGCTATGAGCTGTTGCTTTTTGCATGTTAGGTGAATAGGGCTTGAAGTCTGTTAGGTGCAGATCTGTCAAGACAGCATAACAGAAATCTTCCTCCAGAAGCTGCTCTGCTTAGGCATCCATCTATTTGAAAAACAAACTAAAAGCAATGCGCCTGCTCTTCACTGGCTGTTCAGTGCATATTTTGGGGTAACAATTTATTGTGTAATGACTAGAAATAGCTGGAGGGAATTCCAAGTCACATGAGGGAGTTGGGGTGCTGCCCCAGCAAGCATTTTGCTAGCTATTGCTTGCTACAGCGCTCAGCTGTGTGCTGCCACCCTCACATCTTGGGTAAGTGTTTGTAAAGCCTCCGGATGATGCACAGCCCCCCATTCCCTCAGGGACAAAATGAAACACTAAAATACTAGATGGCACAGATGAAGAGAAAATACAGCCAGTACGCACATGTCTCAGTGCTGGTGTCTGCCTCAGTGCCTGCAGCAGTGTAACAAGCTCTGGCAGCTGTGGCAAGATGACAAAGCACTGGGTACAGTTTGGAGGCCTGCTCAGGCCCTGGGTCAGTGGTGACTTTACAAGACTAGGGCTACCTATGTGAGGGTAGCCTCTGTCCACCTTTGTTTGTGCACTCACTGATGCTGGTTGATCTCTGGAGAAATATGCAAATATGCTTCTGTGAATTGTCCTGTAAAATAAACGCCTGTAACAGAAATATTTTGTTGGTAGTAAATAATACTTATTGGCTTTGTCTTTACCCTGGGGGGCTGAAAGAACATTTACAGGCTGTACTCCGAGATCCACCAACCAAAATTCAGGCTCCTTTAATTTAGCCTCTAGGGCTGTAATCTGGCCTTTGCTGTGTAAGTCACAGCATGACATTTTGCTGATCTTGTAATCGCAAGGCCACGGTCAGTGGTAATGTCAGGTTGAAAAGGTTAAACCCTGTATGCCTTTTTACCATTGTTCAGCTTCAAGTCGTTTCCCTGCTGAAGACCTGAGAGAGGCTGGACCTTACGGGGGAATGCTTTGTGGCCTCAGTTTTGGCTCTCACGTCTGGTCTGCTGGGGCCTGGCCTGCCCAGGCAGGACTGCTGCCAGAGCTTAAGATTTTGTGCCAGTCTGTTGTTATCTAGTGAGAATTAGGGTAGCAGGCTTGTACCCTTGTCCCAGTCTCATTAGAAGTAGCCCCTGAATTCTGTTCAGGAGATCCAAAGAACAGACGTAGGCACATTGTTCACCTGAATGCCACCCAGGCTAAATGAAATATCTACTTCCAGAATACAAATATTTAAAAAAATACCCACCTAAAGTCATTGAAACATAGTTATTAAAACCTTTTATGTTACTCTACAGTTCAATGTAAATTGTTCATTTCAATTAAATTCTGAAATACACTAGATTACATAATTTAAATAATTGCAAACTTTTAAGTTCACTATTAGTGGTAGCAGAGCTATATTTACATACACTTCTGAGATATTTCAGATGCAGCGTTATGTTCTAGTCCCTAAGTCAGTTAAATAACAGACTTTCAGTGGGGGTGTACTGCTCTTCCACAGGTTCTACGCATATTTGGGGTGTATGTGTCAGAGAGCAAGAGCTCCTTTTATTCTTGTTTGCTTTTTTTCTTTTGCTGTGTGCATGCAGCTGAATCTGAGGAAATTGATACCTACTTGATTTGGATTAAAGATGAAAGACCTTTCTTTTTAAACAAGTATTTTGACTGAATATACAGAGGTGAATAATGAAATACAGTCCTCAAGAGTAGTGGTGGAAATCGTAATTGCCTCCAACTTTCATCCTCTGTTGCATAATACTGCACCTAATTTTGACCCTGACTTTACCTAATGCTGATGAAAAACAGTCAATGGTGGAAACCTCTCCCATGTTGTCAAGACTGGCTTTCAACACGATCCATGCAATGGCAAGCATCATACATCATTCTCCTGCAGTGCAATATTAACAAGTTAAACTCAGTATTTTCCTCCAGAGATTGGCTCCTTGAGGGAAGCCCATCTCTGTATGTACTTCAACCACAAACAGGTTGTGAGTCCTGAGCCTGGAGACCGGAATTAGGCTGTGATGCTTGCTTCCAGTGCTGCTAAGAGTCTTTGTGGGCCAGGCTCCTCCCTGTGTCATTCATGGAGCAGAGCAAGTTCAAGCCACCAAGGCTCTAGATGGTACTTGCACGTGGCACTGGTCAAGCCAAGTCTCCCTGTGTGCTGCCTGTGCAGGACTCAGGGCCTGGTGTGAGGGGTGCTGATCATGATGTTGGGCAGTGCATTCCGCCGCTTCTTCCAGGAGCCCAGCTCCCTCGAGTACCGCCTGATCTGCCTGAACCAGTGGTGAGTCCGTGCCCGGTCACTGTCCCGGAACACAAAAGCCTCCCGCCTGATCTCAATGAGTTCAAAAGTGTCGTCACAGTCAGGATCAGTGGAGACAATGCAATTACTCAGCCTCAAGGGGTCCCTGAGCAAATGGAACTTCCCATTATTTTTGTCCCTGATGAGTACCAGCACAGCGTCCTTCACAGGCCCTGGCTCAGCTGACTCCAGGCTGGACTCAGACACACGCTTCATGTTCACCAGGAGGAGGACCTGCATGTTTTGAAACTTCAGGGTCTTGCTGCCTTTTTTCACCCACTGGCCGTCGGGGGGCTGGGCCAACTGCAGGGACCCCTCCATTACAAATCGTGTTTCCTCCCGCAGCCAGCCTACAGTTTTGAGGGCAGTTTCTCTCATCTCAATGTTGATGACTTCCCTCTTCTTCTTGCTGTCCTGGCGAAAGGATCGGAGGGTCCACGTGTTCCCCTCCTGCTTGGTTTTCATGTTGATGTGCTCCAGGTGGGACTCGATGCGGCTCTTGGCCTCCCGCAGGCTGCCATGATCTGGGTGGTACTCAGTGGTGGCCTTGATGATTCTGCTGAGCAGCAGTGGGTACTTAGTGACTCTTTGCAAAGGGGCCATCAGGAAGGACCTCAAGTTCATCCGCCTCAGTGCTGTGTTGTCATTCTGGGAGACATTGAGGAATATTCTGCAGGGATTTAAGAAGAGAGAATGAAATGGTGGCTGTTCTGCCAGCAGATGCTGCAATCCTAAATGCAAATGGACAATGTGGTGCTGACAGCTGCTGGGCACTGCAGCTCCCCCTCTGGTTTTAACAGCCTTGTGAATTCTGTCTTCTCAAAAACTGACAACAATTTCTGCAGCTGTGTTCAGCTGCAGAACAGCAATGAGGTGCCTGGGACACTAGCATATAACATCCTAGCAGTCTTCTATTAAATTGTTGTAAAATAACGAGGGTGTGATCCTTCTCTGGTACACAGTGATGTAGGCTTGAGGCAGATACAGCAGCTTCTATCAGATTACATTCATTTGTAGCTCCTTTCATCATCAGATTACAAAGCACTCCAAACAAGAATTTGGTACTGCCATCGTTTTAAGCTGTTGCAGTGGAAAGATAAGTGACTCACCTGACGCCCAACAGGGCTACAAATGGGAAACAAATTCAAATCATGCATACTTCACAGAGAGGCTTTCCCCAGTGGAAATCCAAATCGTGCTCTGGTGCAGCGACTAAGAGCTGTTCTCAGCTGGGTGTTACCTGGTGATAGTTCAGCGCAGTGGTCAGTGGGCAAACACTGCTACCACAAAATACAGTATACCACTGGGAACCAACTGGCTGCCTCAGTGGAGATAACAAGGAGTATCTTTTGGAGAATAAATTACTCTCCTCACTCCAAGAGAGAGCAGCTCATCACTGAAGAACATTAGCATCAAAACTTGGATCTAGTTGAGCTGACAAAGGCTTCACCCTCAGCCTGGTGCCTTCCTGTCCCCAAAGCCTGGGAGAATACGCTCAGCCCTTTTCTCACCTGAGCAACTCTTTTTCTTTCTCCAGTGCGTTGAGCATATTCACAGAGGAGGACTGCTGAAGACAGTAGGTCTGAAAGGCTGGCAGCATGTTGACGAACTCTAGAAATACTTCACCAATGCACACGGTCATCAGGTCATCATCACCCTGCAAGCATGCAATACAGCCCCTGCTGGGTTAGCTCAGGAGGGGCGCAAACACAGAGCCTGTATTCAGTCTTATCAGCATGCACCTACTACAGGATCTGGTGAACACCAGACCAAAGGTGGAACTGGGCTCACCCCTCCTGGTGGAAAGGCAGTCCCTGCAGGTCTGGAGGGAAGCAGTGCATGGGGAGGGGAAGGAAGGCTGGTCTAGCTGCATCTATGCATACAGAGATGTCCTCTGCTTCTGTGCACTCTGCCAGCTCACCAGAATATGGGCTCAAAAGCCAGAGGCCAGAGTGAGCCTGCTAGTCAGGAGGGTGTACTGGGTCCCTTCTTGCTGGCAGGTCTGCCATATAAATTAACAGTGAGTGTTTAAGAGTAAATGGCCAGAAGAGGCATGTAACTCAAGTTACAGACATAGCACATAACAACTTCTGCAGCTGATCCCAGCAACTGGCCTGGCCAGGAAGCAGTCTTCTTCAGTTGTGCTCTTACTGGCTACTTTGATGCCTAAATGAAAAATAAATTTCATGGTAAATTGTTCTCTGATTTCTGGATGTGTAATAAAATAAGGGCATAGAATAAGAATCTGGTGCCATATAATGCTCTCAGCTTTGTCTAGGTGTATGCTGACATGCTCTGCAATCCCTACTCATTTGAGCAGTGAGAGAAGGAGCAGTTCTCTGGCTGCTGCAGCTTTTTGGTGCAGTACTGAGCTCTCACTGCAAACGGCAACATGGAGGAGGAGATAGGGAAACAAATGGCTGTTTGTAGAAGACATTTTCTCAATAAATTAAGCACAGGGGATATCACACCCACAGTGCACATCTGTCTTCACCGTGCCAGGTGCATGAGAGTGGTTGTCAAAGTTGCCAGTTTTTGAGACGTGTTGCTCAGTCTGACATGCAGGGTTTCAGAGAGGAAAAGGAGGGATGTGTTTCCTAGAGAGCAAAACATCCTGGTGGGTTTTAGGTTTCTTGAAGAAAGGAGGCTGTGGAGCTGTTTATATGTCCTTTGCAGTGATTGCCTGCTGCTCTAGAGTCTTATTTCCATTTCTCTGCCCTCTGACCACGATGCTGGTGGGGCAGGGAAGTTCCTTGTGCAAGGCAGGGTGCATCAGTAGAAACAACTGGTACACAGAGCTGTAAGGGCCAATTGTCACCACAGCAGGGGACAGCATGTGCTGCCCAGCACCTCAGCCAGCCTAGGGGCAAGCTGCAATAAACTGCAACCCAAGGCAAATACACCCAAGCCAGCCTGAAGCAAGCCAGCTCAGGGCTGTGAGAGCATGGCTTATGAGCCAGACCAAGCTGAGCTCTGTGCCCCCATGGTCACACTCTTATCAGTGTCCAAGGTAACTGGCTTAAAGCTAACTTTGGTAATGGAACAGCTAGGTCATGTTAATGGGATAAAAGAACTAGACTGCTGATGGCCTGCTAATGTCAGTGGCATTACCACAGCAGAGAATGAGACCAGCAGCTGTGACCTGGCACAGGCCTACTGAGATCACTGGTTTACAACAGCTGAGGGAGCAAGGCACCAGGTAGATGACCAGAACCCAGGAGTCCTACCCCCTTATCCTCTGCTCCACCTACGCTGCCTCACTAATACAAAACCTATTCCTGTCTGCCCAGTCTGGCCCCTTTAGAGCACACAGCATCATACCTGGTCAAAGGCCTGATCAATCTCTTCCTGGAGTATCTCCAGGAAGTTCTCATTGAGATCAATGAGCTCCTGGATGTTGCTGAAGATGCCCAGGAGCTGTTCCTGGCTCAGCAGCCCAGCTGCCTGCATGGGGAGGTAGAACTCCTCTTTGATGATGCGCAGGTCCTCTCCATAGCTGGCCTCTGTATTGACGAACTCCAGCACAGACTCCTTGCGCTCCGTCCTGCGCTTGCGGCACTTCTCACAGAGGTCAGGCCGCCTCTGATTGCAGTTTTGCACATCTGTCTCCACTGGGAGGTCTCTTTCTCCACAGTCAGTGCAGGGACGGTGGGCTTCCCAGGCCTGCAGTGAGCTCAGCATTTCAGATGCCCTGTTCCTCCACTTTCTGGCTGGCATCTGGCCAATGCCACTATCTGCCCTCCCCACATCCGTTGACTTAATTCGCGTGGCCTCGCTGGGATCCAGGTCATCCCGGACATCATTCACACCAACAATCCCACTGTCCGTGCTTAGGCTGCTGACATTGCTCCAATGATGTCTGGAGCGGAGGGAGCCACGTGGGGCACGGTGGGTCTCATCAAAGCTGCCACCATGGCCAAGGTTGGCTTTTGCTACCACTGGACCTGAGAACAGACACAAATCATTTACAGGCATTGCCAGCTGTCCAGAGCTTACCTGGGGAACTCAAGCTGGCACAGCCATGAGTGGCAGGAACTCTGTAGGAGGGGGGGATCGGGTGAAATCAGGGCTGTTAGCCCTTCCTTCCCTCCTGTTTTGCTGCTGGGAAGGGCAGAGGTCAGAAGTAAATGGCTCCCAGGTAAAGCCTGGGGCCTGTCATCCCTGTACTGCCCATACCTGTGAACTCATTTGGGCTCTCTCTTCCCCTGCCATCTGTCAGTCAGGGACAGACACAGCAGAGTAGATCCTGATTTCTTGCACGCCTGGGTTAAACCCAGAATGCTTCCCTCCCCCAGGTCAGTAGAGCTACTCCATATTTATACCAGCATAGCAGGGTTCAGCATCTGGCCCATCAACCCCTTCTGAGTGTGCAGAAATGTGGATACCATAGTCCCGCTCCTGCCGGCGCTTCTGTGCGTGCTGCCGTGCTGCAGCTGCAATCTTCAGCTCCAGCTGCTTCCTCTTCACCGAGTCTGTCGGCATAGGGTCACTGAAGTGTGGCCGCAGCCGGCACTCCCGCTGGGCCTTGGCACCATCTGTGCTCTCATGAACGATGTCAGAGCTGGATCGGCGGCAGCCGGGACTGGGGGTCTGCAAGAAAAGCAAGTGGGTTTGGAGCAAGGAGGTGGTCAAACCAGCACCTGGTTTGCAGGCACTGGACTTCGGTTGCCAAAGGAGTGAAAAGGCAACTCATCAGCTGTGGAACTGTAAATGCAGCTCTGCTACATGATCATTAGGAAATCTGTCAACCCAGGTCCCTCTGTCTTGCTTAGTCCTAACAGCAAGGACTCCTCTCCCTCTGCTGTTGTGTAGCTCTGAATACAGTGGCTTCGTGGTGGCTGGATCACGGCTGTCAAATAACCATGAATTAGTCAACAGCATACTCCTGGCTAAAGGCCTAAAGGGGCGGCTAAGCCTGTCCTCCAAGGATCTAAGCTAGCTTGCCTCTGTTCTGTGAACATTTCAGTGCTGCAGGGTCAGGAACTCCAGCCTCTATGCCTTAGCTACATTAGTGTTTGACTAAGTGGGGTCCAGGAAGGGAGTCTGTGATCTCCCAGGCAGTCCAGCAATGAGGGGCTGGTGGCACAGTGAAAGCCATAGGCCATAAAGGAGTTACTGCTGAACTCTCTGCAAGAGATGCAGCGGCAGATAGGCAGGGGCACAAAACTGACTCCTTTTTCATTAACTGTAATAAAAAAGGCACTAGTAATGCTTCTAACAGAGTTTAATCACTCGTGGGAGTTGGTGCGATTTCAGATCCCAGGCTCCCAGTCTGCCCAGTTCCTACAACGAAGGGATCCTTTAGAACTTCTGAGAAGAAAAAAATCCTAAACACATGCTCAAGATGAGAGGGGAATTCCTCTCCCTTACATTCCCCGTAGGCGGAGTATCGCTGGATGTCTCATTGCTTGGCTTGTCCTCCCAGGTCTCTGTTGCCATGGACATCGCTGTGGGCTGCTGGCTGTCCTCTGGAGGTGGGAGATCAGCTTCCCTCAGACCACACTGTCCCTTGGAGGGGGATTTGGCAGCGGTCTCAGCATTGCAGCTGCAGGGGAAGAAGCAGACTCTCATGAACATCATGTATGCAGTTCACCTGCCATTCCTGACACAGATGAGACTAAGCAGCAAAGCCCAGGTTCGAAGAACCAGCTGCACCAGTTCAGGAAAAGTGCAGGCAGGAATCTAGACTGGTCAGCATGGATGGCTGTACGTGTGCTTCAGGGGCTCTAAACATAGCTCAATTACAGCAGTGCAAATTGGGTAATTGCACTCATGGCAGCATCAGTCTGGGATATCAAAACTTGGGCGTTCTCAGGGCATTTCTGTGTCCATAAAGTATGAGGTTCTCCCATAGGGACCAGAAAAACCTTTCAAAGTAGGCCATATCCATGTCTGCTGCTATTTAAAGAGATGCTGTCAACACAGAAACCATATTGCTCATCTGGAAGAAAATCACCTGCTAAAAACCGTAATACTCTGACGAGATTAGAAGATTAAAGGAGCTTTCTCTCTGTTCTTCATCTCATATGATCCCAAGCCCGCTGAAACCACTGGAAAGATTCCCTCTGCTTTCAGTGAACTCAGGATCAGCCTTTTTGGTGGACTTAAGAGTCCTGAAAAGATTGGCAGTCTGTTGTTCTCACCTGGCAATTCTGGGATGCTCTTATTCATGGCTGTCTGGTGATAACAAGGGCCTGGCCTGGCTGATACAGGCAGCCTGTTCCAACCCCATGTTCCCCTCTCTGTAGATACTACCACTCTCCAGACAGACAGTCTGGTACAAAACCACTGACTTGACAGAATAGTTGGCAGGCTGTAGTTTGTAATATTACTTGTGATGCATTCTTTTTTAACAGACTTTCTAAGATACCTTATTTCCATGCATAATGAAGCCTGCTTGGAAGAATATGAATTTTTTCATTTTGGATTTACTTAATTTTTATGGGCTTGGATTCCTTTAAAAAGAAAGGTTATGGGGACTGGATATGGATGCTTGTACATACAGGAAGCCAGTGTCTGGAACACATTTCAGGTTATGCATGTATTTTATGCTTAACAAAAGCCTCCTATGACAAAAGTCTGCTTCTTCTTAAAGGCTTCATTTGTGAACTTACGCTGGTAGGTCATACTGCTAATGTGCAATTCTAACACTGTCAGCTACAAGCAAACACATGGGACAGATGGGCATTTTCCTTACAATGAATGACAGTTGGCTCCAATAACAAACCATCAGCCAATAGTGAAATCGCTGAAGAGGGAACAAATCTCCCAGAACTCAAACTGGCTCTGTTGTCAGGCCAGAAAAGTTGGTTTCAACTTTCCAGCTGATGCTTTTTCATCTTCCTTTATGCTTCCAGATCCCAGCTGACACTACCAGAGGATTTACCAACTTTAAAAGAGTGTAGCCATGGCTTTGCAGGAACAACACGGTGCTAACAGCAGACTCCTAGCTTTTACTTTTTGCTGTGCTAACTCCCTGCCATGTGGATTTGGAAGCGTCACTTCACCCCTCCCAGGGCTCTGCTCCCCAGCCTGTACAAAGGGGATACCAACATCAGCGCTGTCATGGAGCAGTCTGCAGTACGGACTGCATTAGTCCCCTTACAGGCTTGCAGTAAGAGCAGCGCAGGCACACAGCAAGGCTGTGGTCCCACCCTGGTACTGTCCTGGCCTGGTCCAGCTTAAAAGATTCCTGTCTCCTTCCTCTCTTTCATCCCCAGCCACATTTGGAGTACTACACCTTCAGCCAGTCCAGTGTAACTGTCTGTGTGGCCATGATCTAAAATCAGTCTTGAAATCATCTGAGTTTAAAAAAATACCCTCCCTCATGTATTTGCAGCCAGATAATTTCATTGATGTTTCACTGAGTTGGGTAAAGTATGAACAGTTCAGCTGGGAGGGGTGGCAGAGGTTAGGGAGCAAGAAAGCTCTTGAAGAGGATCTGCCATTGCCAGAAAACCACCATTTCCAAAAGCTGCTCCTACTCAAACAGTTTCTGGTTGAAACAGGCAGAAAGAAGGGACCATGCTGACGTAGAGAGAGAGAGGCAACAGGATGTGTCCAAGGTCAGTAGCAGAGCTCAGAACTGGAATATTATCTTCTCTTGGTCACCACCATACAGACCATACTCTCAGAGAGAAGCTGAGCTTTCATTTGTCATTTTTACAGTGCTTCATGATCATCCAATTAAACACGGAAAGTACTCCAGAGTATATTACTGCTCCTCTAAGTGAAGCTGACAGCAGCTCTCTGCTGATAAGGTCTGTAGACCAGATGCCATTGCTTATTGTGGCTTCCATAACCTAATAGGGATATTTTTTAAAAATCTCCAGATGTGACCTGCAGTGGGAATAAGAGCCAATACTACACAGAGGGCTGAGCTAAGGAATTGTGACTGGAGACTGAGAAATTCAACCTACCCCACGGCTGGTCAGCTAGAGGTAAGAAAGGCAATGATGCAGAGCCCACATCATGCGAGAGATTTCCTCATCCCTGGTTTGACTGCTCTACTTCTAGCTGTGATTAGATCCCTCCTGCATTATGTACTGGCCATGCCATGTCGGGGTAAGTGCTGCTCCACAGGGCAGTCACTGTGCACCGCACCACTGGTGTGATCAGAGGGATGTTGACAAAACAGGGAGGATACAAGCAGTTTTGTAGAACCAAAACTTAGGGCTGCTCCTTTAACTTTTACCCCTGGGTTACGAAGAAGAGGAGATATTGCCAAGAAAAACGGATATTGCCCCTTCCTCCAGTCCTCTCTCCCTGGCAGAGATCTGGGCTGCCAGCATGTCCTCCACCCCAATGCCTGCTCAAGCAGTCCCCTCGGCTCTCACGCAGAACTGCAGAAGGGAGCACTCTGGCATGTTTCCTTCTATGGGATCAAATCACTTATTGGGATAGGATTTTTCTGCCTGTTTTCCCTGTTCTCTCCAAGATGGATAATGCGCTTGGGTCAGCACAGGCAGGACAGGTTCTTTCTGAATGTCCTTTTAAACCTCTGGGCCATCATCTCTGAATCTCATGGAAGCAAAGGCAGTGAGTGTGTGATGTACAACTGGAAATGCTTTGCTTCGTGGCCTCTATGGGCCTCTTCATGGTTGTATCATTGTCCAGGCCAGCAGTTCTCAGCCCTTTCCACATGTTCCTGGCTCTTTCTGACCAATGGAAACATTTCTGATCATTGCTGGCACCTGCATTCCAGACTTGGAGTCCTCTGCTATGGGAAGCTGTTATTGTACCCACCGTCCTGGTATCATCCCAAATACTCCCCATCATCACTCTTTTCAGGAAGCCTTTTTTCTTAGTCATGTCCTTGGCTTCCTTGTGCAGGTTTTTATTGTCACCTTGTCCCCCATTTCATAGACAGGAAGCCCAGGTCCTTGCATGTCCTTATCCTGAGCAATTAGCTGCTTAAACAATTTCAGAAATTGGACTATTGAAATGCCTACAGGATTTCCACCTAGATCTCAACACCCCTTCCCACCCAGGACTACAACCTAAGTTAAAGATATCCAGTGACCTATGAGGGGGCTAAAGCCACCATAATTATGAAGCTGAAAATCAAATCTTCACTGATGAAATACTAAGCCATTTGCACGAGTCTTAAGTAATTAACTATGAACCACTAGGGAGGCAATTAACTTACCAGACAAAACTGCTTTGCAAAACTGTAGTACTTACACAGAACCACTAGAAAGAGAAGACAATGTCAGCTATCTTATTCTGTGATGCTCCATCACAACATCTCTATCAAAAGCTTGCTGAACTCAGTATCTGGAAATGAGACCAAATCCTCAGCTTTCAGCTCATTTCATTGGAGACTTAGAAAAAAACATGGCCTGGATGTCAATGATCATAATTTAGGACCTCAAAACATCCAGACAAAATGTCTCCCACCTCTGCAGTGAGAATCAGCTTGAGTTATAAATGAATATACAGGCACATTACAGTCTCAGGTGAAAACCATGGAAAATCAAGAAATTTCCAGACAAAGGAAACTGGAGTTTCCCACTCAACAGTATTCTGGCACTGCCACAGATTTGTTTTCCTCCTGCTATCCTGAAGTAATGACAATCTTTATCAGTAATTGTTATTACTATGGAAAATATAGAGGCCAGGGTGGTTCCTTCACATGAAGCAACTTTTCTAATACTGGAACCACTGTCATTCTCATTTTTAGATCAATTACCATTTTGGTGTTAATAAAATAATCTCAAATATTTTAACAAATCCAACTAGGGAGACTGACCACATTCACAGAAACAAAAAAACACTGTGGATATTAAAAACACAGAAACCACACTGAACCATAAAGGCCCTGGGCAGAAAGTGTTTGGAGGCTTGGAAAGTAGTGGGAAGGAAGATCATATGCACCACCCATTTCCTGTATACTTTGCTATGCTTGCACCTTGGGCTCCAGATACTAGTCAAATCTTTCATCTGCCTGGAGACAGCTGTTCTTATGCTCTTACTCATGGCTTGTGCCATTCTGTGTATTTCATTTCACATCAGTGATAAAAATAGCCTACTCATTGAAAATGGATGTATACCATAACTTTCTCATCTGTTTCTTCTTTGGGTTTTCATACTCTAGAACAAAAGCACAAAGGCTGGGCTGGACAGCTGAAGGAAGCATTTAGGGCTCTGACACCACCTACTTCCCTTTGGATTATAAAGTTGCAGAAGTACTTCTGCTTGTCTCTCTAGCTCTGCCTACATGGGGACCTTCAGCTCCACAGAAGTTCTTTCAGATGATTCTCATTCCTGTGCAGAAGTTACTATCATCTCTAGAACCTCAGTCCAGTCTCAGAGCTCTAGCATTCCAGAAATACCAAGCTGGTGTACAAGGTTGATGCCCAGGCATTTCACACACAGCACCTGTGGATATCGGAAGCAGCCAGGAACCAAGTCAAATGTAATTCTTTGCAAAGTCAGTCCTGAAAGCCAAGCATATGGAAACAAACCACTCCACCAACATTTACTCCTTTTCCCATCAGCCTTATCTAGTGATAAGACAGTGATAACAGCCCCAAATTCTAGCTTCCAGAACTTTGCTGATTCCTGTTGAGCCACCTGCCTGCATAGAAAAGGATCTCCATTTCTTTGGCAGGAGGGAGATACAGGACTGCAGTGACCAAACCAGGATAGAGAAAGCAGTCCTTGTGAACATCTTACCCAGAGAAGGGGAAAACACTAGTAGGAAAAGAGGGAGGAAGGCTTTACGCAAGTATTTTCTCTCATGGCTTACACTGTCTGAGTTGGCAGAAGGAGAGCATTTGCAAGTACTTTCACTCGCTGCCTGTGCTAGTGTCCAGAGGATGGTTAAAGATCTGTAGCAGCCATCTTGCTCTTATTTGCTAGCTCACTACATACAGGCAGCAAGTGAAAGCACTTGTTGCTGCATGTCACACTACCTAAATTCATGTCCTGCAGTGGTGGGACAGATTCTGCATCTTTTTTTCAAAGGAATGTTATTAGGACTTTGTATCTCTCAGCTGTCCTCTACTTTTAACAGGTGTTAAAAAAAGAAAAGAGACATTTCAGCAATTTATTACAGAAATAAAATGGGTGGGAAATTGGGTGTCAGGACTACTAATTGCTGCTGTCTTGATAGGATTAAGATGTACAAAAAGGCAAAGTCTAGATGAAAATACTTCTTGATGTTTAATCCCACACAAAGATGGAGTTTAAGCTCAACAGCTTAAAGACACGTCCATGTGGCTATCACAGACCCTAAGATGAAAAGCTCTGCCAACAGCGTATTTATACAGGAGTTAAATGTACATATCAGGAGAGAGCCCAGATTGTTAACAAGGGAACTGCTTTCAGGTGACCCCACAGAGCATGTTACCTTTTCTTAATAAGTTCCAGGGCTGAGCCTATGAATTCATCCTTCATTTTCTGTAGTTTAGCTCCATAGCTGGATAAGTCTGTGGCTTCTAACAGCAGCGATGAACAGCAAGAGGACTGGGCTTCAGAAGCCAGCGACTGCCCTGCAAGGTGGAGGACATCACTTAATTGTCTTGTCTCTCCTTTCTGCTGCTCATCACTGAAGATCTCCTGCCCAGCTCTGTGTATTGCTACTGCCTGTAAAGGTGATCGTGGAATAGGGCTAGAGCAAATGGGGACTGGCCATCTATCCAGGCTGGAGATCTGGAAGGTTCTGTCTTTCACTTCAGGGCTGCTTATTCTGAAACTATCCCATGTGGCTGGATACTGGGAAAAGCCAGCAGAGGTGTAGTTTTCATGGAACACATCATCGTCATTCTCTGCTGTGGCAGTGGCTTCGTTCACAGCTTTGGTGACCAGAGCTTCTGGACAGATATTCTTATTGCTTTCCTCCTCCAGGATCCGGTTTGCAGGCAGATGCTTACTCAGGCAATCTGTTGGCCCACTGCTGCTGGCAGATGAATTTGCCTCCTTACTTCTCATTTGCTTGAATTCCTCAAAGGTGGGTATGTAGACCCTCCCTTTGCAGCGGCCTTTCTTGCTCTGTCCCAGTGTGCCTTTGACATCTGTTTCCCCACTATATTGTTCCAGGGTTTCTGCTGTTCTGGATTTGGCCATCTCATGGCTTTCCCCAGCATGCTGAAGGGGCAAATTGGGGGAGCTATTCTGCCTTCGGAGCTGAAGCCTCCTCTGAGCCTCCTGCTTGATGTCTTCTGGACTGATGATCCTGTGTGCAAAACATAGTCTCTGCCTTCCTGTGAGGCTGTGCCTGAAAGCAGTGTGTTCCACCAAAACCGTACAGCAGTTGACAGCACAACTGTTCTTGTACTGCCGGCACATCTGGCATTCAAAGAACTCCTGGGCCATCAGGTCAGGCACCTGTGGACGCACTGGCTTACAGGGCTCTGCCATCTTACTGCTCTGCAGTCTCAGCTTCTCCTTCAGCTCTTTTTTGGCATCTCCATGTAGGGCTCTTTCCTCTGCAGAAGGGAAGAGCCACTGAGGCACTTTGGCAAAGGGAGGGAGGAGCACATTCTGTGCTGACCGAGATGTCTGTTTAGCACGGAGAGAAAGGTTTCTCAGAGAGTCCGATGTGCTCTGTACTGGGGCCACATCCACACAGCCTTCTGTCCACTGACTGGTGCCTCTATAGCGAAAGATTATCTCATTATCCAGGCTCCGGCAATGAGAATACAGCCCAGAGTCAGCAACTGTTGCCCAGTGAAGGTTCTCCACACTCCGATACATCCGGTTTTCCACAGGACTGGCCAAAGGTGCCTTGCCTGTGTGGCAGTAGTCTAGAGTGTGGAAGTCCCCAGAAAAAATATGAGTGTCTAGGTTCTTTAGTGGATGCATGCTGCTAACTGAAAAATCCTTTAAGCCATGTTGTGCATAGAGCTGATTATTTTGGCAGCTCAAGATCACCCGGCAGTGTTCCTGTCTCTCATCAACACTGATGTATGTCATAGCAAATGCACATGGAGGCTCTAAGACAGTGGCGTCTAGGGGGAGAGGAGGGAGCTGGGGTGTCGCTTAGATGCCAGTCAATGTCCACAGACCACAGACAGCAAAGTATGCTGCTGGGTACTCACATAAGAGAGCTCTCACATGGGTTGAGTCGCCATGCGTAGAAGACCTGTGAATGGAAGGAAAGATGAGTTACTGAAGCAGCCTGGTGATGACTTGCAGGATGCAACAGCAGGTCTGCTTCCAGGGAATGCAGAAGCCAAACACCAAAAGCTTGAGTAGAAACAGAGCAGTATATCTAGGAGATGAGCTGTGGGGCTTGGGGCACGGAATCTTTTCCATCTCTAGTCAAGCCAACAGTGGCCTTATGCTGCCCATCTGAATTTGGAGAAGTTTATCCTACCTACCCTCAGCAATTCCCTCACAATAACACTGCTCAACTGTAGTAACGAATGCTGAGAAGTGCTTGCTTGCAGGCTCAGCTTACTCACACGGCAGTGCTAAGGAGATTGGAGGTTTACAAGAGATAGTGAGGTTCTTTCCCTTAAATGGGGTGCAGACAACAGGGTATAGGTTAAGGAGGAGGCTGGGGGTGGGAAAGGATGACATGACAGTGTGGTGTCCTGGAAGGCTCAAATTGCAAGGAGGAAGAAGAAGCCCTACTGGTGCTGGTTTTGTCCCCAAGAGTCACACTGCAGGCCTTTAACGTTCTGATTTACCCTTCACAGGGAAGATGCATATGGTTTAGTGACTGGTAGCCAAGCATTTCCAAGGCCTTTTCAGTGCAGAGACAAAGGTACCTCACAGACTTTCACCAAAGTGCCCTTCTGACCCCTTAGCAATAGGCCCAAATGATCACCCCCCCATTACAGCTCAGCGGAGGCCTAGAAAGAGAATGTGTGGTTTCCAAGGCTGTTCCTATGATCTGTGTTCAGCATTGTAAGGCCCAGTGAATGTAAGTAGCTAAATCACATGTTCAGAGCAATGCAGAGAATACAATACCAAAACTTCAGTTTGGGCCAGCAGGATGAAGGCTAAGTGTTTAAGTCATCCTTGGAAGTAGAAGGACCTCTTTACATTGAATGGAGAGGCTCCAAATTTCTCTTAAGGATTTAGGCCTCATGGACTTGCTAGCAGACACATAAGACGTCAGTGTCTGCTACAGCCCTGTCCACTCCCTCCCTTGGCAACCAGAGCAAAGGCAACGAGGGACTGCCATAGGTAAAGGAGAATAAGATTGGGCAGGGGATATGGGGTTAGCCTGAGATTTGGAAGGGAAACATAGAGGTGGGATGGTGGGGCATCAGCCTCTAATAATAAGCCAGGCAAGAACCAACCAGGTTGAACACCCAGGAAGGGGTCTTGGTAAAGCAAGACAGGACCACATAAGTTACAGACCAGACTGTTTGCTTTGTAGTGCAGCTGGGTTCTCCACACACTGCCAACCATTCAGGCAGCACAAACCACCTTGCCCAGGAGGGGAATGAAGAGGCTTGTTACTCCCTGAAGGCTAAGACACCTCAGGTATCTAACCATGTGAGGCACCAACAGACATCTTCCACCTGAGGAGAAGTCTGAGGCAGTGTATTGCCTGGAAGCCAATCTTGGTAACTTGCTGGTAGCTTGATTCACCCCTTGCTTAGAGTGGTTCAAATTAGCATACTTTCCCTGCATTACTGAAACTCTCCCTAATCTAATCCCAGAGAGGGAAGGCAGAGCTGCTCCTGTGGATCACTGCTGAATGGAGAACATTATTTCTGTCCTTCATAATTGCTAAAAATAAAAATTAAAACTAGCTCTCAAAGTGTGGCTGTTCCCCAAGATGTCACAGGCACTTCTCACCCAGTCTCCTCATGGTGGGGCTCGAGTTTCCCCTTCTTCGCGGCTCTGGAGGAGCCCACAGGTGACAGCAGAGAAACGTGAGGATCAGGACTTTCTGTGATCATAGGTTATAACATGATCTGTCAAGAAAGAGAGAATGAGATGATGTGAGAGCCAGTCACTGAGTAGGGAACAGGGCTCCTGGTAGCGCTGAAGGGCTCCTGTGAGAAAGCGCTGTTAATGAGAGATGCTGTGGCCTGTCAGGTTGTTCTGTGATCAGGTCACAGCCACAGGACTAAAAGCCACCATGTATTTTCTGCATTCTGCTTTCAGACCAAGTAGAAAGAGAAAACCCTTGCTGTAGTGAGAGCTGAGAGTAAAGCTGTCCTTGCCCAAGGCAGGGAGCTACATATGGTAAGGCCTGAAGAGAAACCAATGCCCCTGTGAGGCAGGTTCTTGGGCTACATGCTTGCTTGGCAAGCCCTGTGTGTACGCATGTGAGAGCAAGGGAGCCAGAGAAGAAAGCACACAGGCAGAGGGAGAAGCAGTCACAAGAAGAGCAGGGAAGCAGAGGCACAGAAACAGTGGGGTGGGATCTGTCTGTGGCTGCTCCCTTCATCAACAGACAGGGCAGCACTGAAAATACAATTGACTTGTGGCCTCACATTCTCTCTTCAGGTGGAAGTTCACTGCTGGGGCCCACAGCACTGACACCTCTTTGGGCAGCAGGACAGCTGCAGTGACACCAGGCATGGGTGGCCATGGGCCACTCTGCCCCTGCCTGCTCAGGTGCGTGGCACAGACCACGCAGGGGGGTTTGCATCCCTCCATTACATGGGGGAATGCCTCAAGCCCTCCAGCAGGAGAGGGTACCGCCTTGCACCGCAGGAGAGCAGAGGCCCATTTCCTCAGCAGGTGTGTAAGGTGCCAGCGCAGCGGGGACTTGTTGCTGCTCTGCCAGGACAGGATTTTCCAGAAGATGTGTGTGGGGCAGCGGAAGTTGCTTTTAGGGAAGGAGCAGCTGGGAGAAACCTCCTGTGGGCAGAGTAGGGCAGGCAGAGAGTGAGGGACAGAGACAGGGAGACAGAGGCAGGTTTGCAGAGTGGAGGACCCAGAGAAGACAGAGAAGAGCCAGAGACGGCTGTGAGAGACAGGAGGAGACAGAGACTTTCCAGAGGAGGCTGTGCAGAGTTTGCTGACACGTAGGCAGGCACTAAAAATTACTGGATTAAGTGGAGGAAAAGGGGAATTTTGTTTCCACATAATTTATTTTAATCTTTGTCACCCATCAGAGCTTAGTTTTCTTTCTCTAAAAAGTCAATTTTTGCTCTAAGAAAATACTTCAGCATGGGAAGTCCCTTTGGTACTTTCAGGAGAGCTCAGAGCAAAGGTCTGAGCACATGGATGGAGCTCACAGATAGGTGTGCAAGGGGGTTTGGTGCCCTGGCTGGAGTGAGAGGGAGCATCAGAAATTGGTGAGCTCTGTTTCGCCTCATGCCTGCAAGGCAGCTGTGGAGATCTCGTAACAGCCAGCTTGGACAGGAGCACCTTTCTTCCCTGTCACTCCATCCTTGAAAGGACCATCTCTTCCCTACTGAACTCTTCTAATCTTGCCCATTCCCCTCATGTCACTACCCTGAGGGCTGTGCACAGCATGTCAGGTAGCTAAGCTTAATTTTGCTGAGCACCCAGGCCAACTGCTGCCCGAGTCATGACCTGTGAAGGGGCACCGGCTGTGCCGAGGCACAGCCTGCTTCCCCCACTGCCCAGGGATGTTTGGAGCAGCAAGAAAGCAGGGGTCTCTCTACAACACCAGATAATACTGACCTGGCCTAGGAAACACTAGGAAACAGGAAACACTAAGCCCTTCTCCATCCTTCCACTGTTCTTGTGCTCCATTCCTTGTGGCACATAGCAACAGCATCACAGTTTCAGCTCAGATGCCTGCATTTGTCAGGTCAGTGACACTGTAATATAAAGCATCTGTCTACACACTCAGCTCTAAATTAACATGTCCACAAGCATGTTCTAGGCACTCTGCTGAAGAGTACAAGATGGAGACAGAAAAAACCCATCTGAGTTAATATGCTTATGGTTGATATGCTAAAGATGATCTTTCAGCACATCCTTGCAGGCTTACTGTACATACAGAATATTTAGCTGCAGTCTTACACAGTCACCATCGAAGAAACACCGGGAACTACAGAAGCATGAAAGAGTTTGCCCTCCCACCACCTCAGAGCTATAACTACCATCTATAGCTGCAGCAGGTGATCCCAGGTATGGAAACTACCAAATACCACAGAAGAGTGAGGTAATGGAGAGAAGTGAATGCTGATCTCTCACATGTGACCCAACTCTGGGTCCTAATTCACCCCATCCTAAAGGTACACAGCAGTCCCTGCCTCTTCCAGTTAAACCAAGCAGTGACTTGCCAGTTCTTTGTTGCTTCCTGGTGTATGTGAGCACTGTGGGTTGATGCTGCATGCTGTTTACCCACCTGGGTACTTCCAGGCAGTCCTGTCCATACTTCCCCAAAGCTAGGGTGTTATTCAAGTTCAGCAGTCCTCCAGGCCAATGGTGATTTATTCCAGACCAAATAATAAAAAGGAGCTTAGTGTTGGCTGCCACTGTGGTAATGGCACATCATCATCACTCTTTGATCATGTTGTCTGTGCAACATTTGCCTGTTCCCTGGCTCAGGGTCTGAAAAGCTCCTGGTGGTTATGAGCCTTACGCCTTAAATAAGCATAAGACTAAAGGCATCGTGTGCTCAGCTTATTTTCTACCATGTGATTCTGTTTAGTCAACTTCTTCACTACTCTGATAAGTGCCTGCTTGGAGACTTGCCACTAACCTTCATTTTCCTGCAAAATCCCCCCAAAGAACTTATTTCTCAAGGATTAAAGCTTGAAGGATAAATTATTTCTTCCCATACACATAAGAACCATTCTGCCTGGCTGACCTTCCCAGCAAAGCACCAAAGTGTCAGGAGGATAAAGCAGGCAAGCACAGGAGAAGTTGTTAAGTGCTGGTAAAAAGCACTGTGGAGAGGACCAGCCATGTCCAGGGACTCCAGAGACATCAGGACAGGGGACCACAGAGCCTCACAAGGCCTCAGGAAAAGAGGTCACCAAATCTGGCAGGGCTGAGTAGGTTTGCCAGTGCTGCTCCACAGAGCTCACTGCAGCAAGATTTGCTTGATACACTTGTCAAACAGGGAAGCCTTGTTTCATGAGATGGTGGAGAGCAGCTTGCTATTGTCTGGCTTATCCTGCCTTGATCAGAGAGATCGAGTGAGTCTTGTACATTTTTCACTTTCCACATTTGCAACATCTCAGTCACAAGCAAATTAACTTCTGAGTCATGTCCATTGCACCAAACCTGTTTCCAGGGGAGGGGAATAACCAGAGTCACTCTACTCCATCTTGAAATAAGAGATCAAACTAACCTTCAGGTCTTATTCTAATTTCCCTACATTAGGTTTTGCAAATTGCACCACAGAACAGAGGTTGGTTTATTCTGGAGTACAGTCTCCCTTTTATTTCAGAGATCTAACCAGCTAGAGGGATGTGAAAGGCACATTTCAAAGAGCTGTACAAAGGATTTTAGCAAGCTACGATAATGCTGCGAGTTTTCTGCTATTTGATATGGCAAACCTCATGGACACAGCATGATCTGTCTACTGCCATGATATGCACATCACTTCAGCTGCTTAGCAGAACACCAGCAATCTCAAGGGAAAGAACGCCAGATACATCTATTTTTTTAAGTTAAAGGTTAACAAGAAAAATAAAGGAGCCTTGGCTGTATTTGCTTTCTTAGCTGTTCATTTAACCAGAGCTGTGCTGCAGGAACTAGCTGATGCAGTAGGATGATTAGGTGTATTCCTTGGGTTTTTTAGACTGTTCTAGCAACTGAAACAGGAATGGGGCTTATATAGTGTCTGTTAATTGCAGCAGGAGAGGTACAGCCACAGTAGTTATCTAAACCAGTGCAATTTCCTGGGTTTCTTTTCCTTCCGAGGGTAAACAGCTGAGCATAACTTCCCTTGAGTTTACAGTATTATCACTGCTCTCATTATCTACTCTATGGCATAAATCAGGATCGCGAACAAGAGGAACAACTGTCATCTTGGTTTCAAAACTAGGTAATATAGAGAAAACTATAACTTCTATAGTCTGCTCACTGTATTTATAGTCCTTGTGTTCTCAGCTTAATCGTAACCATGGACCATGTAATCTCAGACACAGCTTGGCATGGGGAACAAAGTCTCTCTTGAACCTCTGAAGATCCAGTGCAACCTAGGGTCTAGGGGGTTGCTGAGAGCACAGGCAATGGCATTAAATTTCTGCTGTGCAATGAGCTGCTTGCCCTGTCACATGATATTGTCTAACCATTTTCCTCCTTTCATATCTCTTCTCCTCATTCTTTCAGGTTTTTTTTCCCTGCTTCCCCCACTCTTCCTCCATCCCACTGCATTCAACACAAGTTTACACAGTCCATCTGTTGCTGCTGCTTAACAGGTTCTAATTCTGAAGCATCACCACCATTACCATTGCCTCCAGAAAAAGAACTGGTCTTGGCCATAGTCCAGGCTGGCTGACCAGAGCAGCCCAAAGGTATACACCTGCCAACCAGATGTGCCAGAGGAAAATCTGCCCATATTATCTGTTGATCATCATGGGAACATCCTGCTACGTACACACAGTTCCACCAGGGAGCATATAGGAATCGCCATAATTTCATGTGAATTTCTATTTTGGTCAGATTGGCTCCTATATAGTCTCAAGGCAGTGGAAAAGCTAATCTCAAAATTTTATGGAATCACATAAGGTCTTAAGCATTCTTGGCTCCCTTTCTGTGGGATTTTTAAGCTATTTGGGAACTTTGCTTTATTGACATGAGAGGTTTCACCTGAGAAGCCCTACTGCTCCACACATCTGTGCACTTGGCAGCAGTGCCTTTGATGAATTTCTTTGGCTGCTCTCTAAGTCTGAGCAGCTTCTCGTTCTTGTGTCACAGCATGGTTTTCTCCTTGTGTTCCTCCTTCAGAAAGGCTGTGATGACATAATACTTCCAGCCTACCTCTAAGGGCAGGCATTCCAGTGCACTGATTTCAGGCAGCATACTTTCAAGGTGACCTGCATTCCTTCTCTCTCTATTCCTTGCTTTGGGAAAGCATTTCACCAATGCAACATTCAACCTCTTGGACAATACTGCTCCTACAGGCCTGCTGACAATGCAGCAGAGAGAATGGAGCTTGAGAGGATTAGCATTCACCTTGCAGCAAGGGAAGGCCGAGCATCTTGGTTATTGTAACAAATGTTCCTGGATACACCAATGTGACACTCCCATCAGGTGTCCTAGCTAGAGCTGCTTGGCAGCATTGGCTGTGAAGTGCCGCAGGAGATGGCATCACCCATCATCTGCCAAACTTTCAATGAGTCAACATGCTGATTGGCCACAAAGCTCTTTTCTTCCTCCTCAGGAGGAAGAAAGTCCTATTTGCAATAAAGTCCTCTCCTGGGACAGATCACCCACAGAACCTATGAACCTGCAGGGTGCCTCTGATCGATAGATTCTGCACTTGTCTGTAACACCATGAGCCATTCTGCTCCCCTCTTATAGCTGGAGAAAGAGCCCATGGGGGTTATAACCAAG
The DNA here is from genome assembly GCA_026212715.1 of Elanus axillaris. Classification (NCBI taxonomy): domain Eukaryota; kingdom Metazoa; phylum Chordata; class Aves; order Accipitriformes; family Accipitridae; genus Elanus; species Elanus axillaris. The sequence continues at coordinate 40,359,469 of JANZLQ010000001.1, forward strand.
AAGAGTGAATGCTTAGGCTTGAGTTAGCTGATATTTAGGACTCAGGTGGTTTCCCCCGTCCTGTGTACACACCATGAACCAAGCATTCCCATGCATTTGGGTTATGCAGAGCAGATCCTGCCCACCAGCCACCTTGGTCTTGGCACACACACACACAGCGAGCACTATTAGCCTTGTGAGGAAGAGATTTGAGTGGAGCACAGCCTCCATACCTGGCTCCAAGCTCCCTGTCTCAGACACATGCAGTTCTTGGAGGCAAACCTGAGCCAGGAAAACCTATCCAGCCTCCTGTGAGATCTGGGAAGTATAAAGCCATATGTGAGCCCACTTTACAGCCTGGCACCTCCACTCCTCCTTCAAATTCCTAGTTTGCATAGATATAACATCAGCACTAACTGCAGAAAATGGTTGCAATACGGCTACAAGTGAATTTATTATTCCTTTGGGGGAGAGGGGGCAGAAAAGGTCAAAGCTGTGACTTGAAGCTCAGCTCCAGCAAAGGGTCCAACATCAATCATAAATTCCCAGTGCCAGCTCTAGATGGTTCTCCTCTGGCTTCCAGCTGACAGAGGTGCACCCCCAGCACAATCCCGCCAAGCTCAGTCCATTGCTAGACATGCCTTTGTGAGCCAGCCCAGTACTGCCAGCCTAGATGCCTGTCTCCAGCACTAATCAGCAGCAGATATTTTGGAAAGAGCAGACAAAGACAGAGCACGTCTGCAGCAGGTAGCTGATGAGGTGGAGAACTACATCTCAGATCATCTAAAACCATCTTGATCCTCTGCATGTGTTTTATGAAGGCAGAGGCGACAGTGCAAAAAATGCAGGGGGCATGTTGGGTTAGGTGAACATGAGAACTAAGAAAGAGAAGTAAATCAAGCCAGTAGCAGGGAAGAGCTGGCCACTCCCTTGTGCTTGCAGCATGTGATGAGTATCAACAGAGCCTTCACCTAAGCACTCAGCTGAACGTTTTCTTCTGTGCACTGAAGACTGGCTTTTCAACCACAATTTTCACTCACTCTCTGGCAAGAAAGAGGTAAAAACCAAATCATACTAAATGGGGAAGAAAAAACTAGTCTTTTTTTTAACATCATCATTTAACCCATGATTTAATCTCACGATTTGCAGGGCATGAGTCATGATGCTCGATTTTTTCAAGCTGGAAGTATTCCTGGCTGGACTAGCAATACATGACCAACAGGAAATACAGAAACACAGCTTTTCCCATGTCCTGTTACACTGACTCCACCGGTCCCAAAAAGGCAACAGAAAACCAGTCCTATACAGTTGGATCCATCAGGGTTGCTGAAGGGATTCTTAATTCCCTGTTCTAAGATTGCCCCAAGAGTGTCAACCCAATCCTTAAAATGCATAGGGCAGCAGAAAGACATCATACATTAAGTCTAAGAATAAGCTGTAGGTCAAAAGTTTCTGCTCCCTTCCTTATACCAGGAAGATGTATTTTGCAGCACACCCATAAACCTCAAACTTTGAGTGCACTAGTGGCTTGCTGCACTGGTCTTCCCAAAAAGGCAGTATGAACCCTGACTCTCATCTCACTAGCGGGGAAAAAAATTCCCCAACCTAACTCTGTTGATCTCAGTTCATTAACTTTGCACTGGAACCTAGTCCAGCACCCCCAAAGCCAATGGGAAGTGGATAAGCAGAGAACTTCCAAGCCAGCAATGCACACCTCATTGGTGAGCTCAGAGAGAGGCCTGGGGGAGGAAGGAGGTGTTCAGGAGGGTGAGGGAGATGGATGATCTCACCCTACACCTTGTTTGGTCACATCCCAAAGCTGTCAGGCACTTTGGCATATTGCTAGTGGAGGCAGGTTTGGCGTGAGGAAATGTGGATGGCAGTAGTGTCAGCAGTCCTGGCTGGGGCGTGGATAACCACAAGCAGTCACACTTCCCATTCCTCCGAGTGTGGGGGTACTTAGCAATGCTTGTACATAAAACCTGGGATGATTGTACCCATCAGCTGGCTCAGTTGAGGGATTTGTCCTCTGAAGGTCCAGAGACACATGTTGCCTCCTACCAGGCAGCGAGAGTCCTGACAGGCAGCTGATGCAGCTGGCCAGGCTCGGCCTCTGCATCAGCCCCAGGGAACATCACAAGCTTTTCCCTACCTACCTAGGAGAACTCCTCAATCCCCAACTCCTCCTACAGGCCTCTCTAAACAACCCCCTCCCTTTCAGATGCTGATGCTTTTCAGCTGATTAGACAGTGGGCCAGACCACGAGCTGGGTGTAAATCAGTATAGCTTGTCAATGCTAATTTACACCCGCCGAGAATTTCCCTTCCTTCACCATTTAGCAGAATTCTATGACATGTCTTTTATTGCTCCTCACAGTTTAGCCTGCCGTTCCCCTTCCCTGGCCCCCAAGCCTCCTGCTTTGCTCTGAACTCCCTGTAGGTTTGCAGGATAAGTTGCTTATTTGCAATGTAAAGTGTCTCTCAGTGCCACAGCCCCGTGCAAACAAACAGAAGAGAGGCACATTTATCCTTACTCGTGCAGCAAATCCAGCCCTATCTTTTCCTGGCAGCAGTTCCCTACAACACACACTGCACATGACTGGCTAAGGGAAGAAATATGTCCCTTATTGCTACTACACAATGCAGGACCCCTCTGGGGACATGTAGGGGTGGGAGTACAAGAGGACTGATCCCAGAGAGACCCTGAGCTCTAGCCTTTCTCCTTGAAGCTGATGGCAATGGCTTGTCACCCAGCTCAGCGCTGTGTAGACTCTGACTGTCAATAGGCAGGATACCTAATGACTCCTTGTTGCTATGGTGATATTGATAGATAGTCCCTGGGGTTGGTGGGAATTCACAGAAAGCTAGAAAAAAAAAAAAAAAAGGTCAAAAAAATCCCCCAGGAAAATGTGAGTTTGCCTACAAATGGGCAGTTGTGTGACATCCTAGACTAATTCATTGGCACTTCACACTTCCTGACTTAGCCTCCCTCTTACAAGAACGACATGGTGTTCTTTAGAGCCAGTGCAAACACTCCTGCTCACAGCAGGGCTCTGGCGCATAGGCGCACTGCTGCAAGTGGATTTCATTACCAGACGTTATTTTTGCAGCTTCACCCTGGCAATTCATTTCACATACAGAGTAATCTTGGCTCCAGTGAAATCACTTGGACCTGTGCCAGTGGGCACAGAGCCAGGATTTTCCCCAGCTCTCAGGATGTCTTATCACAAGTGACAATTTCATTCAACTGCCACGATAGCCACTGGAAACCCCCTGCCTCTCCAGAGTTGTTTCAAGCGTGGAAAAGCTGCAGTTGCAGAGTTTTTTGTTCAGGTTCAGCACTGTGCACTCTCCCAAGGTGATGGTGTGGGCTCTCTCACAGCTTTCTACTCTGCACTATGCAGTTTAGAGTAATCTTTTACCCCTCATTCTAGCTGAGTAATGACCACTGGCAAGGACAGGCTGTGCTCCACTCACAATTGGGCCCTCTCACCTTGCACAAGTGTTCTAAGGATTTGGGGATACAGGAACCACCTTCCTAAAATACCATTTCTCTCTTTGGCCTTGCTTTCTCTGGGAAAAACATTTCTAATTCAGGTTGGTGACATATTAATGAAGAAGTGATAAGTCCCAGTGGAACTCCCTCTTCCTCTGCACATGCTGTTTATCTAAGCCCACCAAGGGTGTACAAACTGCAAGATGCCTTGTTTTAGGGGGAATTTTAGTATGATTACTAAATTTCAGAGTATGCTTTTTTTTCTAGCAAAGACTCATCTTTTCTGCTGTGTTTTATGTCTAGGAGTTGCCCTACACACATACAAACTTACTAGAGAACTTTTTACTCCAACCAGTGGTACCACTCCAGGCATGTACCACTCCATCACATGACGGGCACTCTTACTCCACAAAGCTGTTATTGGTTTGGATCTGTTATTACGGAAGAAGTATATCCACAGGAGAGCAGTATCTATAGCACTATCATTACACAGACAATTTTACTAGTAAATGCCCTAGTAATTTTACTAGTAAATGCACATCCGACTGATGTGCCAGCTTTTCCATCTACCTGTGTGTCCAGATCCTTCGCCTCCATGTGAACTCAGGAACTGGAGACAAAATTACACTGCCCCTCTCTTTTGCATCTTTTGATAAATGTAGTTTTAATGGACTATGGAGTCTGAAAGCACTTTACATCAGGAACAGATCCCAAGAGCAAAATTCAGTTAGTTTCTTGTACATTACATGTAGCTGTTCATCAAATTTATTGGGCAAGGTTCATAAGAACATGGAGGCTGGACCAGCACTGACAGAGGCTCTCTTTTATATAGCAACCCTTTGATCAGACTGTCAGCATCATTTATTTGCTTGTGTTTCATATTCTTCAATGGTCCAGTAAGTTATTTTTCCCAGTTGACTATCAGAGGAAAAGGCCGCTCTTTCAAGTTGGATTTGCACCTCCTCCCTTCCCCTCCATTTCAATTAGCTATGGAAATTATTTATTTGGTTGTTTTTTTTCCCTAGCTCCTTTTGCCTGTCTGTCTGTATTAGAAGCTTTGGAACACCAATGGCTGGTGAAGACTCCAGTTGGTGTCTTCCCTGTAGGAAATGTTGTGGCTTGCAATTAGCATGCCTAATTTCTCTGCTTGACCTGCTGCTGGCCAGGGTGGAGAGCACAGAACCAGCTGCAGTGTCCTGCCTTTCCCCCAGCTAGGAGCAAGGGGATGTGGGGGCTGTGAGTGGAAGAAAGGAGGTATCACCACAAGCAGGTGGGGCCAGACAGGGGCAGGAACTGGTTTATTGCACTGAGAGACAGAGAAGGCTACAGGACATAATAGCTTCTTGAAATTGGATCTCTGCCTGTGAGGAACTGTTGTTCTACAGCGTAGGCAGCTATTATTTTTCTGCTAACGACTCTGTGACTGCAGAGACATGGCAGGTGGTGAACTGCTCAGAGCAGCTCAGGGCTGAACAGAAGTGGCCAGTTTGGACTGGGCTAGAGCTCTGGGTTCCTCCACTTGCACCAGGGTAAATGCCTTTAGGCACAAATCCCAGCACACTGGGAACAGCACATATTCCAGAAGGCAGCCCTCAAGCTGGTCACCAAAGGTTTCTCAGAGTTGATCCCTTATATCAAGATATTTAACTTAGAATGATACCAGATGCATTCAAGATAGGAGAATCTCCCTGGGCTGTCTTTGACCCCAGCTGGGCATTAACTCCTAGGTGACCTGACAGGAATGGGATTTGGAGAGATCAAACTGGAGGCAATAAACATCCATGGGATTTCTCACCATGCACAAACGTGGCTTCACCTGCCTCCACACGTATCACATCATGCATGGTTTACTGGCAGTGGTTTTAAAGTTGCCATTAAGAAACAAATTCTAAGACTGATTAATACCAATGCATATGCTCTTGGGATGCTCCTAACCACATCTATATAACTTATCAATATTGCCAAGGGACTCTTTCTTTTTGGTGCTCCACCAGTTCCTACTCTATAGTGAAAGGTGATGGAGGAGGAGGCAGGATATGCCCCTTTGTTTAGAGCCAGCTGTAAGAAAATGGTTTTGTTTGCTCAAATGCACTGGATACTCTGTGCAAGTAAGCTGCATCTCCTTGCAGTGCAGGTTAGCCATTGCACATGTACAGTTGGGAAGGAAAGTAAGAACAAATGCAGAACTTCTGCAGCCCTTTCTAAATGAGTGAGGGAGAAGGACAGTAAACCAGACCACTTCTCTCTGTGCTGTGATCTCAGATATTAGCTACATCACATAGTCCCCATGACATTAAGTGTGAAGAAGACCCACCCTGGATCCAGAGTCACAAGATACCCCACGCCCCTTCCTATGCCACTGACTTGCTGGCAGGGTCTGAAGCTGGCTGCTCCCAACCAGCTCTGGGCTCTGTATTTCCCTCTCAATCAGAGTCAGGTATCTTTATGTTCATGCCATTTTGCAAAACACTCCAAGTGTCTCATGGAGGTTGCTACATTCTTGTTAACCTTTTTTTTTTTGTAATTGGGAAAAAATAAGACACAGATCATAGCAGCTGATGAGAGCCCTTGCATGCACATTTATATTACCAAAGCAGTGCTAAGAGCTGAACTAATAGCATCCCAGCTGAGCCACAGGCAAACAACCAGCTTTCTTCTAATAACATGGCTCCTGGACAGCACTGAAAGTTGGCAGCCTTTGTGGGTGTCTCGAAGTACCCACGCATACCCAAAGCTGAACACTCTACAGCAAGGAGAGACAAAACCACTCTATGGATACAACCTGATAATATCAATCAAAAGAAGGGAAATACTGTCTATGCAGACACACAATCACTCGTGGGAAACAGATATGAATCCTCCATAAACACCTGTTTTTAAGGAGTACTCCGAGAAGATAATGGTGGGGATGCTGAAGCCAATGTGATGGTAAGAGTCTCATGCAATACAGCACCTCAGAAAAGGATTTAACCTCAACTTCATAAATACTGCCCATCAACAATTCCTGCATGTAGCTATAACACCTCAGAAAATTTAATTACCACTTAAGAAATGGAAGACAAAATGAGCTATGTGACCTTTCCCACCCCAGATCCTGTAGGTCAGCGTTATTTAAGACAACTGGGAGCCTGAAAAGCTAAACATTAGTGTTGGCAGATGAACAGATGGATGGATCACTGCCAGCATAATCCATCTTCCCACTTGCCTCTGTAGGTCTGGGTGACATTAAAAACTAACTACGTCCCTATGCAAAGAGAAATGCATGCAATGCAATGAGCTGGCTTTAAAATGGACTCATCAGCTGGCAGGACCAGTGGTAAAATGCTTTATGGCTGCTATTTAATGTTGCAGGCAAGGCTGTAAACAAGAGGCATAAGGCTGTGACGGAAGTGGGGAACATAGTGACCACAGTGGATTTGCTATAAGTCAACCCCTGAGCAAGTGATAAAAAAGTCAGAATGCCGTCATTTTCCCTTTGTGTATAAATGCTCTAAATCTAATTAACCTTTTAATCAGAGCAGATAAAATTATGGTATTATCATCAAAGGGGATGCTCTATCTACAGTTTAATGAAAAACTTCTATCTCTGCTCAACTTGTTTTTTTGGGTTTTTTTTTTGCTTGAGGCTCTATGAGTAAATTCCCTGAACACTGAAAAATAGAAAAGAGTAAAGACCATTTTGTAGGAGATTTCTTAATACAGCCAGTTACTGTGCAGACATCAGCTTGCCTGATGCCAGATGGGACTCAGTCCAGAGCTTTGAGATTCAGCTCAAATACCTGTTGCCTGAGCACAGAGAACACTCCTGCTTCCTGACCATGGCAGGCACAACAGCAGCTGTGACGCACCACACCAGCATGAATCACATTACCCTCCCTAACAGAGAGGGCACTTAAGTCCACAGAGTCCTACATATCCCATGACTTTCTGGTGATCAGCAAGGATTCAAAAGTAAAATAATTTCCTTCATGTACTAGCTATAGCAGACTGTTATGTCAGCTACTAGACTACAATGTGACTTTTCTAAATTGAACAAGTAACTCCTAATGTGTACCTTTTTACCTATAATACTCCAAAGGGCAGTGATCTCTGTCTGACTGGTCTACAATATGACCCAGATCAGGCTGTATGTTGTGGGGTTTTATTAGAACAGCTTAAGTCTTCAGGATTTTCTACATCTGCTGGCAAACATCAGGACTGCTGACCAAGTCAGCCAGCACAGCCAAGTGCTGAAATAACCCCAATCAAGATCTGAACCTGGGACTCCAGGTGAATGAAGCTTCCTGACTAACACATTGCAGCATCTGGCTTCACTGAACTTGCCTGTGTAATGTGAACCAAAAAAAAGCACTCATCTCCATTTACCATTGCCCTTATGCCATCTTTAAATATACTTAACATATTAGCATTTATGCAACATTCAGTACAAAATCCATATGGCTCCTTTCAGGAAGCAGCAACAGCAAGAAAGGCTAGTGGCAAAGAAAGCTTGGAGATGGAACTTGTAAAGATTTTTTTTCTAAGCACCATATAACATTCATTGCAGATGGACAGTGATGGAAGAGTTGTTACGACCTGCTCCAGATGGGCTGTGTTTTCTTTTTTGCATGAAGCTAAACTGGATTTCTTTTATATGAGGTGTCTACTAGCAATCCCTCTGGAACAGAAATTGGGTAGCAGAGCAGATCCAGGCCTAGGCTAAGGAGTGTCAGAGCCTGTAGTACAACAGCCTTTAATTACCTTGACCAGCCTCATATGGAATCTCCACCCTTGCTCCTGCCACCCACTGGCCTGGGAGCTGCACTCAAGTCCTTACCCTGGTCCTTGCCTGAGCTAGGCTGCATATATACTGGTTCTGGTCTCACCAGCTTAACTTCTTGGGTGACATCAGAGCCGTGTTGGGACTATGACTTTCTCTGGGGCTTGTTGGATTGTTGGCTGAACCAAGGTATAGTCAATGGGGCGCACTTTGCTCTTCCCATTTGGGTGCAGTGGGACCATACGCCTTGTCCAAGAGGGCTGTCTCAACCTGCCCTGCTGCCTGGCTTCCACCACACCTTCTGTCGTGGTTTAACACCAGCGAGCAACTAAACACCACGCAGCCGCTCACCCCTTCTGCCCCAGCGGGATGGGGGAGAAAATCAGGAAAAGAAGTAAAACTCGTGGCCTGAGATAAGAACAGTTTAATAGAACAGAAAAGAAGAAAGTAATTATAATGATAACAACACTAATAAAATGACAACA
>JANZLQ010000001.1:40368286-40389444 GCA_026212715.1 Elanus axillaris
CTGAACTCAAAACACAGCACTGTACCAGCTACTAGGAAGACACTTAACTCTATCCCAGCTGAAACCAGGACACCTTCCTTTCCAGAGACATCAATCCTTACTTGCTCCCTGACAAGGGGTTTTCTGAGCCCTTGAGTTTGGTGAGTGTTACTTCCCCAGGTTAAACAGAAGAAAGAAATGTTCACATGGAACAAGAGAGTAGAAAATCAAGAATTTTCAAACGTCCCATGCAGAAACCACTGCCAGGAATCCTTTCAGGATGTAGGAGCAAAGCAACTCAAGCCTCTCACAAGTGGCCTTCTGACTTCTGAACGGCAAACCACCCAAATGAGAGCCTTTGAATGTTAGCAATTTGCTTTAACAGATAAAGAGTAAAAATGTGGTTGCTGTCACTGCCTAAATCACAGAAAAAAATGTGGTTGACAATTAACTACTTCTGGATAATGCTTACCTTAACCATCAAGACTACAGGACCATTAAACTTTCACATGCACTGAAAGAGAGAAAGGCTACATGCATGTAAGAGACTGCAGAGTGGTAAATCAGAGGCCTCATGCTACTATTACTCCCAATCTTATAGATGATGGGTTCTTAACTCCAAAGATTGTTGTATTCCTTGTGAACACACACTGTGTTAGACTTAATCTTGACAGATAGCAAGGAATTGATCACAGAATTAAAAAAATAACTGGTTGCTTAGCTACCAATGATCACTACATAGTTATATTTGCTGTGTGCAAACAGAGCCCAGTGCAAACCAATTATCCATCATTACGACTCTAAAAATGTCAATTTCAGAGAGCTGAAAACAACTGTGAGCCAGGTAATAAAGGAAATTTGAGTAGAAAAATAAAAATTATAATTGGGAGCCTATTTTTTTTTTTTCTAAATGTTCAAATACCCACAATCTTGTGGCTGAGGAAAGTGAATACACTGGTTTGGAAAAAAATAGGATTCTTATTTACTGGGAAAGTGAAAGCAAGCATGTGTATAAACACTGGGAAAATAGAAAGTAGTAAATAAAAATGACAAGCTAAGAATTGCACAAAACTGATAAAGGAAAAAAGACACAGGAAGAATTAAAGAGCTTCAGGATTAATGATCACATGAAGGAGCTGAAATACATTAGGTCCTGAAAACAGCATAGTGTCATTCCAGAAATGAAGTGCAGCTACAGCCAGTAGCAGTGCCATGAATGTAGAGTAAGTAGAAAGCTACCTGTCAGCTGCTCAGCAATAACTGTCTTGGGAGCTCTGCAACATTAATCTCAGGTGATTCATATAATTTTTTCTTTGAATACCAAAACATGAGATAAGAGTGGCCTTAGATTTAGGTCCATTTGGAAAATGTATTTCATAAGAGCAGCACATTCCTGTTGGTTGGGAACAGAAGCTAAACTAAAGCAGACTACAGAAAGGTGCATGATTTCGTAGTGAAGACATTTAACCTCTAGAACACTTTTCTGGGGGCTGTGATGATTAGGAGGAATAGCTCGGGCACAGGAAACAGCCCTATGTCTGTGTGAGGCAGACTAGGAGAGCCAGCAGGTGCAATGGTTGCAGGGATCTGCGTATGTCCCTCCTGCTTCTTGAAACATAGATATATGGATACTGCTATTCGATACACTGTAAGGAGCCACACTCTTTATTTCTCACAATTAAGTGCTATTCTTTCGTGTTCCATCCCCAAAGATCAAATCATTAAATCTCCCATAACTCTGACCTTCCTTTAGCAAGGTTTGTCTTTCATCTATCTATCAAACTGATCTGCAGATAAGCTGCTGTACTTGGATGCCTTACCAGTACCACGTTCTTGAGAGCATGCACCACATAGATGCTGGCAGGTTGGGCTAACCCACGCACTGAATTTATCACCACAGCTGTTCATGCTCAGCATCGCTGGTGTCCAGCTTCTCTTCCCCTCAGCAGTTCATCCTCCCTCTCCTAAAATACATAACAAAAGCAGCTACAGAGATTTCTGTCTTCCTTGCACGTGCTGTAAAGTGCAGCTATGCTATATCCACTCATGTCCTCATGACAATTCAAGCTCTCTGAAGATAGGAATAGGCAGGCTGGATGCAGTCACAGCAGAAATGGGTTTGTGCTGAACACTCTGCTATTCTCCAGTAAAAAACTGCATGTCCTGTGTATATGACGGATAAGGGCCATAAGTGCTACACTCTATATGAGACCTGGGTTGGAAAAATCCCCTGCCCTGAGTAACCTGCAGTTTACAGAGGAAAGAAAGGAGGAAATAGGTCAATCTGACTTTATGCAACACAGCACAATACAGTAAAAATAAATTCTATAGGCAACATAGAGCATCTTTTTGCCTTTGACTCCATTTTGAGATTGATTCTTATTTGGCCAGGAAATTGGAATCAAAGAACAGATTGAGAAATTTTGAGGTTGATAGCAAACGAACAGATAAGTGTGTTCCTGCATATTAAAGAGATGTAGACAAAGTGCCGATAGTGCTTCAGTGTCAGTAAGTACTTTCTGTTGTTGAGTTTGAGTAGAAGCTGAGGGAAGGATAGGTTACAAGAGTCACCAGATCAACATTGCATTTGCTGTGGCAGCTATTGCACTGTGAGGTTTATCAGCAGGACAGGACATACACAGTGTTCTCAGAGATGCTTCTCACATATGTATTAACAGTTGTGCATGGCAGTGCATGCATGTGTTACATATAAGATCGATCCACGTAGACGCTTAGTATATGGGACTAGTTCATAAACACCACAATCTGCCTGCTCTGGAGAAATACTAGAGATCTAGGAACAATTTCATGAGGCAGCCTGTGTGAAAGATGGGAAGTGCCTCTCTCAACTGCTGTGGTGTCCAGGCCATCTGTCTGAAGGGTTATACTCTGCCCTGGAGGTCAGCTTTTAGCAGCTGTTTCTGTACATGCAAAGCCATCTTCCCTGTGTAAAGACAGGGCTTTGCCACCTCCTGAGAGATGGGGGAGTTCTGTTGCCTTTTCTGCCCACTGTAGATCTACCCCAAATTAGCAGTCTGCTACTAATCTCTTGTTAACTGTAAAGGCCCTCAGGTATGTAAAGCTGGACCAAATGAAAAAGGCCCCAGGAAACAATGGGTTTACCTCATCATATCCCAGCCAGCAGCACTGCCTAGAACATGGTGGAAAACTTGATTTATTAAAATTAATGAAGGAACTGGCTAGTCTTGAATAATTCATTAGATATCAGCTGCTGCTGAGGTAACAGGAGCTCAGCAAGATCCTCTTCAGCACTGCACAGTGCCTAAAATCTTTAAATAAAATGAAGTCAAAGATTGGCTAGTTAGAGATTGAAGGGCTTTCTCCATGCAAAGTGGGAGGCCTTGATTGCTGTCACTGAGGTCATCCAGCTGCCATCTGCAAAAATTGATGAGGTCTCTCAGATGGAAGCCAACCAGCTAACATCACCAATTTTTGACAGGGCACAAAGAATTCTGCCTCAGCCATCAACTTCTGCAGAATATAATGGCTCCACTTTTCATTATTCTTACTGAAATCAAGTTTAGACTTCGATATTTACCATAAGCTAGGGATGTCCAAGAGTGTTAGCTTGCTTTTCTGATCATTATGTATGAAAATAAATCAGCCAGACATGCAAAGAAGTAGGCACTACCATCTGCATATGCAGATCTTAAGGCACAATCTCTGCTGCTGCTGCTCAGGGCTTTCATCAGCACCAGCAGAATCAAATTACCCACAGCCTGGGCAGCATAAGGGCTGGATTTTGGAAGCATGTCAGAAGGCCTGGAACAGAATCCCGCTAACTTAATCTGGTACCACTTGATGAAACAAGGTCTCTTTTTCAACTCTGCTGAAGTCAATGGTAAAACCTTTCATAAATGTGTAAAAGCAGCAGCAAAATCAAGCACTGTGATTAGATGGCTGATACTCCTCTTCCTGTATGTCCTCCTTCTGCAGAGGTCAGCAGAATTGCAGTTAATAAAGAAAGAAAAAACAGATAATGCAATGAACACCCTCCTGCCTCCCAGCTGCTGCTATGGGGTCTCCTAATGCAATCACAAAACTCTCCACTAGCCCCAGCTAAACACCCTCCCTGAAGTCCATGACTTTCTCTCCTTCCAACTGGTGATGATGGGAACTGGCCCCACAGGCCACCACCATGTCCAGTGATAGTTCTGTTCTCAGCTCCATCTCTGGTTTGCATTGCCTGTCTTTCTCCCCCACTGGACACCTAGGAATTTCTGATGCTCTGATGGTACAGCAGCTCTGGATCATATTTAAGACAGTTGGACAAGACAGCCTTTGACTCCAGATCCTGATGAATAGAGAGAAATTCTGATGCCTTCTTGATTGCCTCAAGTCAGATTTTATTTCCAGATGCCATTCCTGCTTCAGCCAGAGCAGATGATTTTGGCCAGGCCTCAGTGCCTGAAGTATTTTGGTAGAACTACTCTGATGTAGGCAATTGGCATCGTAAGACTTTTGACCTAGCCCCCAGGAGACTGCCAGTTTCCTCTCCTCTCCAAAAATACTGCTTCATCAATAACTTGTGAAAGTGTTTTAAAAATTAAAGCCAACTCCTCTTGCCTTGAAACGAGGCAGCTCTTTTCCCTCTCGCTGACTGTTAATATCCTCTCTGCGGGAGGTCACAGGACATTGTTTTACGTTCCTGAGCTTTCTGTGGACACAGGCTATGATCATTTGGAGAAGCCACAAACTGACATTGTAACTTCTCAGACTTAAGTGTATGAATGAAGCAAATATTGGATCTCTCACAGCTGCAGAGTGGGAGATGCTGTGAACAGGTTGTAACCTGGTAACATGTGAGACTGATGTCTGGTCCCTGACCTGGTGTCCTCCCAGGCAAGACACTCCAATTCCTGTATTTCAGCTCTGTTATCTGTAAAAGGAGATAATAAAACTACCCTCCAGCATCTGTGGGAACTAGACCCTTCCTCTCCTTGCAGTCTTTAAGCACCAAGGAAAGTTGGGTAAGGTTTCCTAAAACTGAAGCGTAATTATGTGGAACTAACTGAACTCTAGGACCTGTGTTCAAGTGTAACAGCTCCAAGCCACTGTCTGAGCACAAGCTGGCATAGCTCTAGCTACCTCGAGGGATGCAGGTGCCTTCCCCTCTCAAGCTGTAAGGAAATGCAGGTACGTGGGCAAGGACAGTACTGTGGTATCAAAGGACTAGTCCATAAAGTATACATGCCTCTCTTTACACAGCACCAGTGTAACTGTGTGTATGGTTATATCTTTGTGGCTGGTTTTGGCCTTCCACCATTGTTTTCTTCTCCTTTTCCTTGTTTCGCTCTCTTTTGCCCCTTTTTTTTTTTTTTTTTTTTTTTTAAAGTCATCTGTTATCTTCTGGAAAGGGCACCTGACTAGTGATGATGCACAGCCACTCTGGGAGCTGGTTTAGGAGGCACGGTCCCCCGCTGACTTGCCAGACAACAGCAGTTGCTATGTGGCTTCCTTTGCTTTGTTCCTTCAGGAGACCAGGTGGTATTTACAGCATTTTCTCTAAGCAAGGCATCATCCCTGAGATATGCTCATGTGAGAGGGCTTCAGGGAATTCCAGCTGGGAGGTGACAGTAAAGGATTTCATCGCTAAAAAGAAAAAACAAAACACCACACCACAAAAAAAACCCCAAAGAAATCCTTGAGGAGATGCTGTTTCCTTCCAAGTGATTCTGTGAGGTAGGGACTGTAGGAGAAGTAGGGAAGCAAGAGTTAAACCAGTTCCAACACAATCCCATTTTTTCCAGGAAGATATTAAAAGTCAATTTCAATGCAAACCATTTTGGGGAACAGTGAACGCTGGAGACTGTTCAAACATTCACCTGGTTTCCACTTTCCCCGCCTAAACAGTGAAAAAAAGTTAGAGAAGGGCACAAAGCAGCCTAGTTCTTATACCAGGCAGAAAGGAAGGCAAATTTTGGTGTAAATCAAGAATAGCACAATTTAGATGCTTTCTGTTAAGTCTGTTTGTTCAGGGTTTTTAACCTAAAAGATAGAAAATGGATGTAATTAAGCTGGCTAGGACTTTGGGGACACTGGTATGGCTGGGCTGGGATCACAAAACAGTCTGAAAGTTGCTTGAAGAGGCACATTTGTTTCCCCAGGTGTGACAGTGAGGGAACAAAAGTGCCCTTTGCCTGGTTCTGCTCTCAGTGGTGGTATGCTGAAGGCAATTCAGTGATGCTGATGGGTAAGCCCAGTTGAGTGTTAGACTTGGCTTAGTCTAAGCAGGAAAAAAAAGTTAAATGCTTTTTTAAAATTTTCTCTAAGGATGTGGCGGAACTAAGCCAAAAGTGAGTATTAGTATTGCTTTGCCTAAGGCAGCATAAGCGCCTTCTCTGATGACTCACTAGTTCCCCAAAGCTTTTGCTCCTCCTAAATGAATGCCATGTAGCCTGGGGAAATGCTGCCAGGTACAAGGACACTGCAACACCACTGGGCTAAGGCATGATGGGTGTCTGTAGCTGAGGCTCTGCAGGATTCTGCCCCAAACTCCCTAGGATGATGTTTGGGATCTAATCCCCAGTATCTGACTTTTCACTGTGCCCCAATTTACCTCAGTCTTTCTGCCTAGTGCTATTTTCTAATATTCCAAAAGCATTTTCCCAGTCTGTTGCCCAATATCTCTCAGAAAGCTGGTGACAGCAGTTCCTCACTGTTCAGGGGCCAGCATGAGCAGGATGTTGGCAGGTAGCTGCACAGAATAGCTTTGGAGGTTAAGGAACACAAGAGATGGACAGGAGATTGCTGCCACCACGATGCTATGGACAAGTCACACAGAGCAAGGTTTGGAAACAAAACTTCTGCAAGATGGAGATAAGGGGGGCAGGACAAACCCACTCAGATAAATCTGAGGCTTCTTTGCAGCTACAGCAGCCATGTTAACATGCACTAGATGAAGACCAGGCTCAACTGTTTTGATGTTAATTGCTTGGCTGCTTTAATTGGATATAGGCTTCTGAGTCCTAAAGTCACCTGTGTGACAAGACAAACTGATATTTACCTCATCTCATTTACCTTGGCTTGCCCAGTTCTGCATGGTCAGTACATATGTTCCCATGCATAAGAATTGTCCACAGAGCTGATGGATTTTCTTCCAAGAGGAAAAAGTAATATTTTACATCTGAAGTGACTGGACTCTGAGTTGAGGCAACACTACTCTGGCCTGAGTTCAGTCTGTGCTCCAGGGAATGTCTCTGAGGCACCCATAACCATCATCAGCAACCAGATAATAATCACTGAGCTGCAGGGCGACTTATCTGCAGTGCAATGACTGCATTTGGATAGTCGATGGGCTCTGAAGATGTGACACTTGCATCACTCATGCAGTGCAGGCAATGTCTCTCTGGACTTGCTGAGGGACACACTAGTCTTGTGCTGTAACTACACGCAGAGCCAGAGGATCAGTTACCACAAAGCAAAGTTTTGAGCTGGGAGGTTATGAGTATGGCTGCGGGCTAGGTAGCTTTCTAAGATGGGTCCTGGCACACTGGGCTTCCTGCTGCAGTCTGTGCCAAGGGGCTGGCATGTGGAGGCATGCAGGGCTGCTGAGTCCAACTTCTGTGTTTCTCTTCCCTTTCTCCTTTGGCTCTTTGCTATCCAAGATGACATAGGATAGGAACACCATGGGGGACAGAAAACACCCCCACTGCTTCTGAGCACTGCACTGCCCCATGAGCTAATTTGATTAGGTGGAGCACCAGGTTTGAACCCAGGCCCAGCAAGCCACCAGCCGCAAGCTGTTTGGTGCAGAGCCAGCACATGGTTCCAGACTAGGGCTGGCTGTGCACTTGTACCAATATACTGAGACATCTAGCCCGACTCTACTGGGGTGCCTCTGAGCCTGTGGAGCAAATTCCTGCTAATGTGGCTGCAGGTTATCTTATAGTCACCCCTGTTACAACCAGCAAGCCATTGTCAGACTCCTTATCTCAACCTCTGGTTGGGCTTTTTATTGAGAGAACTCAGGCTGTCTCCCACTGCCATTACAGCTTCAATGACACAAAAACAGAGGAAAAAAGACATTAATTACTCTGCATCAAGGAGTGCAGGGCCTCTCACTAAAGAAAACAGGGGACGATCCTTCAGTAGGGTGTAGTCTCACACCACAAGCTTTGCTGCCAGGTTCCCTCACTGAGAGGGAGGCCCTGAGGCTAAGAGTCTCCCTGCTGCTCCACAACCCCATGGACAATTGGGCAGTGGTGCAGTCTACCATGTGCCCATCAGCCAAGCTTGGCACATGGCGACAGGGGCAAGAGGCTGGCCAGTGCCTTGGAAGGGGCTTCCTGGACAGGCGTGTGCTTGCAGAAGCACTTCCAGAAGACACCTCTGTCTGCAGCTCTCCTCCGTCCTTGCAGGACAATACCCCTCAGTGAGGGCTACCCCCATGTGCTGGGCCTAGAAGCAGGTTCACCTCCATCAAATGACCACAAACCTGTCTTTACACTCAGTACGTCAAACAGAAAGGAAGCTGGGAGACCTGGACTATTGCATATGAAAAAGCAGTACCATTGGCTTGAGTTTATCCTCAGTTACATGGATGTAAATAACCTGATCAGATGCAAGCAAAGGTACCTGATCTTGGCTACTGCCAGAGCAAGGAGGACACTGCATGGGGTACAGATCTACCAAGGGAAGCTGCAGTGCAATTGGCCATCTCTTTGAGCCATTTACCACATCATGAGGCAGGATGAATCAATAATATGTATTGAGCTGGGAAAGTTAATCTGCATCCAGAGCATCATAACAAATTAAAAGGAAATAAAATCAGTACAATTCCACTGTCTCTCATTACTATCACAGTGGAGCATAATTAAAAACCATGGGCCAAATTCAACGTTGGAAGAACTCTCCTGAAGCTAGAGGCACCATACAATGGCATTGCTTTTTCTAGATGCTGTGCGTTTCAAATAGCAGCAGGAATGGCAAAATGGGCAGAGAGGACAGGGCAGGGTAAGAGGGGAACCTATTTAGAAGCCAGGCATTCTGCTTCTCGCTCTTTCTCACCTGGAGTCACACTACCCATCTGCTGCTTTGGTGCTAGATGGGGCTGAACCTCAAAAGCTCCAGGCATTTGTATGTGGGGCTCCTGTTCTGATTACAAGGTCTTCCCAAGCCAATACACAACTGCTGTTCATCAGCCCTGGCTAACACCCCTGTCCTGCCTCCTCCCTGCTCCACTGCCTTGCCTTGCTCCCTCTGAGCTCCTTTCTCCCTCTCACACCTCAGCACAGCCACGCCTGCTACACCCTCTCTTCCTTGCTACAGAAATTCCTTTCTTTACCACAAAGTACCCTCTACTATCCTGTTGCTTGACAAGGCTCTCAACCCATCACCTTTCTGTTCTTTCCTATAAACTCCTTGTCCTTTGGCCCTACCATGTCCCTGAAGAAGCTGAAGAAGGCAATAGCCACTTGCACTCCTATTACAGCTTTGGTCCTACCCTGCATGGATTATGAGCTGAAGCTGTGCTATGAAGCAGGGATTCAACTTGAAGCAGCATCTGCCACCCACACCTTGGTACCCTGCCCCTCTGTGAGGCCCCACTGCCCCACGTGGCTCTGTCTCAGCTCAGTCCAGCAGCTGATTCCCACTGAGGGGAAGGAGATTGCGTGATGCACAGAAAGCACATCCTTCATCACTGCGCACAGCACTGTGTCCAACTAATCAGCACTGCAGCACAAGGTGAGAGTGCAGCCACTACACAAGCACCCAGAGAGGCAGCTGATGGTGATAGCAGTTGCTGACAGCCAGCAGGACTGGTGACGTGAATGCCAAAGTTTGGTTCACAGGGCTCAGGGGTTGGAAACAACAATTAAAGGAGAGAGGCACTGGACAGAAGAAACAAGTTTGGGGAAGTCCTATATCCATGTCTAGCAAACCATTAGATTTCAGCATTCTTGTCCAGCCCTGAAGTTCATGAACCTCTTATCTCTTGTTACCACATCCTGTGCATGGCTTCCACCTATGGAAGCTATGCTGACATCAGCAGGATTAGGCAGCTACTAAACACCACGTGTGGCAAACTCCAGTCTGCACATATACATTACTGCTGAGGACTTTTACACATGGACACATTTACTATGCAATAATTATGATAACCTACAGCAATAATCCAAAGTGGATTGTTAATGCCATTTTACAAATTCAGGTAGAATGGTCCTACAGGTGGAACCATGGACCGAGCGTTACAATTCCAGAAATACCATGCTCTTGTTCACTGTCTGAAAAGGTGGACAGACATCTCACTTGACCTAGCTTTGCCTCAGTATGCCTTTCAAAAGTTCAGTCACTCTACCAAGACATTCCCACCTCTGTAACCACATTCAGATCCACCAATGAACAGCACAAAAGCCTCATTCTTAAAAGTATTCAGCACCAAGATTCATAGCCCTATTATAACAGAACGTGCTATATCATTTCACCAAAAGTAAGTGCTTGCATCTTTCAAAGCAATTCAGCAGGGACTGCAGAGACCCCCTGGAAATCTGCCCCTTAAATAAGTACCTATCTAGGGGCTGATCTCCCTCATTTCTATAATTTCCATCTGAAAATAGCAGATCATCTCTCCCAATCCAGAAAGCCAGGACTTCTCTTCTAGGACACCTTTTTAGCGAGCTCACTGAAAATAAGCAGCATGAGCTTCTGCTGTGTCATGCAAGCAGGTGCACTCACCTTGGCTACTGTGGGAGGGAAAGGCTGGGTCTTGTTCTGGGAGGAAAGCAAAAGGCATGACCAGGTAAGGGGGAGCATTTCTTCCACAGATCCTAAGAAGGGAAAGTATACCTAAATTTTTCTCTTTATGGTGGGCTAGGAACATTATTTTTAATGATGTACTACTTAGCATATATATATATATATATATATATAATCTGCCTTTCTTATTACAACAACTTGAGTTGATTTGTAAACCATTTAGATACTCTCAAAGGGATTACTCCTTATGGTAGCGCTAGTTTAAGCCATAACTGGAGTTTTGTCCTGAATATGACTTTACTAAAAAAGGACTGTGTCTTGACACAGTCTTTATATGAGGTGAGATACAGGTAAAAGCATGGCTTCTAAAGCAAAGAGGAAATAAAGTTGCTGACTCTTATCCCTCTGGACAGGCCAAAAGCCTGTCTTGTCACAAAAGCCATCCTGTACAAAAATATCCAAGCTATGCACTAATGAGCTGCACTGTCATGAGCATGGAGGGGATGGCTGACATGGCTGTGGGCTATGCTAGTGCCTGGAGTTGCTTCTGGCCTGGGCTACCTCTGTTTTACAGATTTACTTCATGCTACTGCTGAAATGAAGAAAAGCCTGAGGAGTGTACTGCGACCCAGGGCAAAAAGTGTTGCAAAATTATTGCTCTACTGTTTGCACGTGACCAGAAATAATGCAGCGCTGTGTACGTGAGCAATGACTGTGCCCCTTGGGGATGTCACCGTATGGCAACCAGGTAGGACAGAACCTGAAATAAAGGGCAGAAGATCCTCCCTGAAAGACACGACTGGCTGTGAAGGCACTTTTGTATTAGCAGAACTGATTCTCAGAGCCAGGAATGGGATGTCAGCTCTTCCCATACCTGCTGGAAGGTGTCCTGAGACCCAAGTGGTAGATCAAACAAGCAAGCTATGCACCTTAATCTTAAAATGCTGATCAGCTCTGGGGCTGCTTATCAGTAAGAAAGGCTTCCCTGGCCTTCTCCTTTCTCTTTCAATAACAGATTTCCTTCTTTTTTCTCCTGTGACTTGCGCTGATGTTTGTTCTCAATGATACTGAGTTTTCAGAGAAGCTGAACGACTGACTTGTGAAGTCTGCCCACTGCAAGTATGGCTTCTGCAAGCATGAAGCACCAATTTCCAAAACCATGTCTGAACCTTAAACTAGGAAGAGGGCTGCTGCACTGGGGCTCGCAGACAGGTTATCTTGTGTTGTGGAAACCTGAACCCTGATTGTCCACAGAGAACAGAGCTGTTGTAACAGCTGTGGTAAAAAATGGGGGCCATCAGTGAAAAACAGTTAAGTACCACAAACCAGAACTCCTGAGGGAGTGTTCCCAGATCTTCTTGTAATTGAGAGGTCTCATCTCAGGCTTGAGGTTTTTCCAGGTTAAACTACCACAGCACAGATTAGCAGTGAAACTGTATTGATCCTTTATGAGAAGCATTTACCTCCCTAGCTCTTGCAAGGCACTTTCTTGAAATTGGTCTTTCAAGAGAGACCTCTTCTTGAAACAGGTTGCTTTTGTCTACTCCTAGAAGCAGGCTGGAAGGGTCAGCCATACCACCATGAGCGACAGGAGTACTTCAGCACAGAGCTGATTGATATCCCCAGGCACTGATGTCCTGTTAGTCCACAGGGCTCAGCTTCAATCCAGTACCAGCCATGGCTGGTGCTAATTCTGCTCCACTCAAACTCTGAACCACTGAGGCCTTTAGACTTCTCTGCAAGGTGGGTTTATCAACCAAGGTGCCCAAGATGCAAAGATCCTTAAGATGAGCAAAGACTTGATTAGAGGGAATGGTAGGTGAGTTGTCCTTGAGACAAGCTACAATGCCAGCAGATAAATCTGTCACAGCAGCTCTGACAGGCTGTGACACTACAAACTAATGTGTATCACTTCTGTACTAGGTCTGAATGGAGCTGTCTCGCTTCAGTGTTTGAGGGTCTTTAATTGCCTTCTTCCTGGGGAAAGAACCTTGCATGAAGAGTTCAGCTGCATGTACTCCAAGTCTTGTGAATCACTCACTTGTGGTCAAAGCCACTGTCATCTTTCAGTCGCTAACTGGCTTCCTAAATAAGCCTGGAGAAACAGTCAGATCGCTGTGTGGCAAACAAATGAGTTTTGACATGACACTGCCAGCACTACTCCCAGATGCCAGGGTAGCCACAAGATAGCTGACTGGAGAAGCTCTAGCACTGGATCCACAGCTACTGCAGTGTCTGGCTGCTTCTGCAAGCACTGACAAAGAACCAAGCCTGTAAACTCCCACTAGCATCTGCTGAAGCTTCATATTCCAAAGGAAAAAAAGGTTTTTGCTTACATGTATCTTTAAGCATTTCAGCAGCAGAGAAGGCATGGGTGTAGACACTTTCTATAGCTAAAAACACAAAGCCATGTTTTTTCTTTATAAGAAAAAATTTACTGCTGCTCCTCAACCTCCTGTCTAGGACAGGAGATGGAGAATGATTTCAAAAGCTTTAGTTCCTTTAGCTCCTTCCTGGAAAGACATCTTTAGGACAGGTACTGTTTGATTCCCAATCAGGTTATTTCTAGAAGGTGAGGGGACTGCCTCAAACCCAGGTTCCAAAAGGTCTGTAGAAGGCCCTGAGTTGTTCCAGGCCCTGAGTTGTTACATGGCAAAAGGAGTATCAGCAGGCAGTGGAGGTTTTTTTTTCCCCTTCTGCTTCACCTTGAAGCAGCTGTCAGCAAAGCCAGAAAACTCTTCTGCCCCTCAGTGCATTTAATACAGCCTTGGCAAAAGGACTCCAGTCTATCATCTCATGAATATGGGAATTGCCTAATTCTCCTGCTATTCTTATTACCTCAGCCTGAGGGTCCCAGCTTTCCATAACTAATTCCTGAAATCACAGTCTTTCCGCTGTCCTTGAGCAGCAAATTGCTGCTCCTCATGTAACTGATGCAGTATCTGCTGTGGTGACACAGGTTTTCCCAGGGCCCTCCCTGTACCAGGATGGCATTGTGGACAAGGCTACTGACCCCAGCACTCCTGAGCAGTTCCTGGAGCTACTCACCCTTTGATGTTGTGACTTACAGCAGGGTGTTTTGAAAATAACAAATGCTGCATGGCACTCTGCAGTGGCTCAGGGCTGGCTGAATAGATCTGAAGCCTGGGCAGCAGGCTGGCAGCAGTAACACAATCCATCCCTGGTAGCAGAGGACATTCCTCGCCCTGTTCCTACAAGCTGCAGAGCTCTCTGCCTCCTTCCATGTCCTACCTCAATCTGGGACTCCTACGAAGTCTAGGGATTTGCAGTGCCTTCCACCTGTCGCTTCATTTTCTCCTCACTAACACGTATGTTCTCAGTCTACCTTCCCTCCCTGTGCCCATGCACCTGTTTTCTGCCCCTTTGTTATTTTTCCTAATATGACTGATCCTGCCAGCCCTGTCTGTCCTCCCAAAGACTCAGAGCTAAAGCTGTTCCTGTGCTGGAAGGTGATAATGGCTGCCAGGAGCCAGCTGTTAGGGCTGCTGCAAACTGCAAAGCAGCTGGAAGCTGAGGCTGAGCTAATTATGAAGCAGCAGGGACTGCAAAACTTGTGGAGATTCTGGCCAGAGGTACCTAGTTTATTCCCAGACACAAATGGGCACATCCTTTGAATGCTGGCAGGTGACATGTGAGCAGGAAAGTCACCGAGCTGTGGACAGCTTTACAACCCTGGCTACGGAGTGCTGCATGTGATGCCTCTTCATCCCACAAACACCCACAACCACTGCTGCCAAGCTGCTCTGGACAAGGAGAACGTGCTCACGCGCTGCAGTGGCAGCTGACGAAAGCTTAATGCTGGTTTCAAGGGCTAGATTCTTACAGAGCATCGGCAGGTAAAAGCTTTTCTCAGAGGCCAAGAAGTAGCTACAGTAGCACAGGCTACTGAATCAGGATCATGGCAAGGTAGAAAAAACATTCAAGTTCTTCCTGTTTCTTTTGTGATACAGCATTTTTTTCCCTAGAGTTTGCCAAAAGGGTAACTACATCAATGGTAAGTAAAAACTGGATTATGTCTTCTAGTAGTTAATTTCTTCTTCATTGTTCAATATTGGCCCATACAGAAGCTGCAGAAGGAATCACCTTGGAAGCCCATGGTTTTGTAATCAGAACCTCCCTTTCAATTAGTCATATTATAGGGCTGTAAATACAATAATTCCATCAATACTATGGAACAGTCATGCTGCATTTGTATTAACATAAACAAGTGCTAATGTGCCATAGAGCTAATCTGATATGACAGTAATTGGCTGATGCCCAGCCATAGAGGCCCTGGAGCTACGCTTGCTCTCTCTTCTCTAAAAGAACTGTCCTCTGAAACACTGGAAAGGAAACAAACTGTGATACCGTATCTTGCCTGCCAGCAATGAACAATGCTTCTTGCAACTGCAGCACCAAGGTGTTTGTGGTTGGGGGGGATTGTTTGTTTTGGGGTGGGCTGTATTTAAAGTGGAACTTGATGTCCTACAAACTTACATATTGAGAAATCAGGATTTCCAGAACACCTTGTAAGGCTAGACCAGACTCAGCAAGCACCCAATGGATACTAAACCCAGAAAAGGCATAAAAGCATTTGATCTGCTCCTTTACCTTCCCTCCCTGACTACTGGGAGCTGTACATCATCACCTAGTCTGCAATAGGCTTTTCTTACACAGATGAAGCTTAAGAAGCTTAAAACTTTGTAAATGCTTTGAGGCTACCGTTGTTGCCTTGTACAATGTTCTACGGACAGGGCAGCAAGGCTTAAATCTGAGACTGCAGCTGTGGTTCTCTGGTTAAGGCCTTAAAGGAGATCAACATAAGCAATGCTTAAGGATGGGAACCAGATCTGAAACACAGCCCATCTCCTGTCTGGGCCATGAAAGGAAGCAGACAGACTCAAAAACAGGCTAGATCAGAAGTCTTCTGAGTTACAGTCACAATAGGAACCACGTATTTTGCTTTGGGAAATATGCCCTTCAAATAGAGTCTTTGTGAGGGATGCTGTCAAAGAAGTCATAGCAGATATCTAGGCTTTCTGTATTTGGCTCACCAGCTCTGTGCACACTTTGCTGTTTGGCGGTACAATGCCTTGCCTAATGCACTCTCACTCATGATGGAGCTCTTGGGTTCTACCCCAGTACAATCCAAAGAACAATCAGAGACTTATTTTAATCAGAAACCATTCTTCTCAACAGTATGGCACTAAAGGCACGTAATTTTTGGCAACATGCAAAAGCAGTGTCTCAGAATCCCAAAGCATACATGTCCGGTCACTGCCCAAAACAGCTCCTGCAGCAGTCAGTAAAATTAAGAGAGAATTTCGTTAGAGGAGGTAGGGAAGAGCACCCTAAACAGAGGATTTAGGATCTGTGAGATGATGGCTTAGGTTCTGGATTTAACTTAAATCTTTCTAGGTCTCTGATCTGCTCCTCCATCTGTAAAATGGGATCAATAAAACCTCCCCGACTTGCAGCAGGGCTCCCAGTCTTAACTGATGTCTGTGAAGCATTTTGAGAGCCATGAATGAAAGAAACCATTACCAAGCCCTCAGGCTTTACTATAATACCAACAAACAATGCAGAGTTGTTTATAATGCTTTTCAGCGCCACAACGACAAGGAAATGAGGGAATGCAAAAGTGTAGATGCACCCAGCGCTATTTTGCTGCAGCATAAATAAAAATGGTAGGAGCAGGTTTTATAGATCTCCCTCTGGGGAATTCTGTCATAGCTACTATTTTCAACAATGCAGTAAAACTTCTACCTCTGTGGATTCAAACAGATGCCCCTGCTAATAGCTCAGGTATCGTAACCTATTATGAATTTGGGAAAACACATTCTGGAGTTGAAAACATTATGAATTACACGGAAACAAATTAAGAAATGACTCACTCACACCCCGCAGATTTAACGAGCTACGTGCTGCTTAGCTACTACCCCTTACAACAATTAAACTCGGGCTAATACCGTACCAGCACACAATATTCCACCTTGCATAGGACAAAAGCTCCCAGGTGTCTAAAAGGCTCTAACCTGCCAATTTGCAAAGTTGCCTCTGCGGTTGCTGTTTTAGGACCCGGGGAGAAAAAGCCGGGGGGCTCACCCGGAGCGAGGGCAGCAGCCTGCAGCCCGGGCGAACAATTTGCCCAGAGCAGAGCGGTTCAGCCCGCTATTCTGCGCCAACAGGAGCCATGGCTGAGGGCTGCAAGTGAGGAGCTAGCGAATGCGGGGGGTGGGAGGCATGCGAAAAACGAGCAGGTGTCAGCCGGGAAAGGGGTGGCAGGGCCTGGGAAGCGTGCATGTGTCCCCCGCTCCCGCAGCGCTCCCCGGGCTGGGCGCGGAGATAGCAGTGGTACCCGAAGAGCCCCGCCGGGGCAGGCAGAAGCACCTGGGGAACGAGACCCAACGACTGAATAAATACATGAAAGGCTGCGCCCGGTTGCGCTCCGTGCGCCGCCCGGCGAGAGGGGCAGGGGCCCGGCAGCGGCAGGGAGGCCGCCGCCAGCCCCGCAGCCCTCCCCGGCGCGCAGCCATTTGCCTTTGTTGCGGCCCCGCGCCCGCAAGGTGCGGCGCGGGGCCGGGGCCGGGCCCGAGGCGGGGGCCCGCGCGGGCTCCGGGTCGCTCTCCCCTGAGGAAGGAGAACGGCCCGCGCAGCGCGGCGGAGGGGACCCGTCCTGCGAGAGGGACCGCCCGCACCTACCTACCTGCGGAGCCCGCCCGGGACGCGTCTCCTCCCGCCTTTGTTGTGCATGCCCCGGCAGCGCCGAGCCGCCGGCCCGCCGCCGCCCGCCCCTCCGTCCGTCTGTCCGTCTGCGCCCGCCGAGCCGCAGCCAGGCCCCAGCTTAGCCCGTCGCCACGGCAACGGCGGGCGCGCGGCGGCGCGTGCGGGGTAACGGTAACGGCCGCGGGGCCCCGCCCGCCCGAGCCGGGTGTGGGGCGGGGGGCAGCGGCTGAGGGGACAGAGCTGTGTGTGTCCCCAGGGCGTGAGGCGGGTGGGGGCCAGGAGGAGGCAGCCCTTCGGCCGCGGCTTTATGGGCACTTGGCTTTGGCGAGAGCTGGGCGAGCGCTTGCGCTGCTGGAAGGGGAGAGGGAGGGTGGCAGCCCCGGCAGCCCCTCGCCGGGGCCGGCGGCACCTCAGCGGTCCCCTGACCCGCCGCGGCCAGGACGGAGAGGAGGAGCCACCCGCCCCGCTCCCCAGCCCTGCTCCCCTCCTTGCCTGGCGTGCCTGGCAGTTTCCGAGCTGGACTAGGGTTAGCTCTCGCCTTCCTCTTAGGGTGCTTGGGATGCTTCATTTTCCATATCCTGTAGCTTTTCTTTAGATTGCCCACCTCGGAAGTCCCTAGCATCTGGTCAGATTGCACGTCCTTTTGTTCTAAAGCAAGGGTGGCTCTGGTGACTTTCATGACTATCTTCCTGTATCAGCCTTCACAGGCTTCTGCATGTGACAGGCAGTCTCGCTGGAACCATAGTAATAAAGAGAATAAAGCCAAGGTGAGGCTAATGCCTCTCTTTTCCCCTGTTCCTGAGCATAGCAATGAGTTGTATCCTGCATTTGCAACTATTTTATTTTAATTTGCCATTCGTTTTAGGGGTAGCAGTGCCAGCTTGAACGCCTCTTCCCTTTCAGTCAGGACTTGATAAACTTAATTGTTGCTTTGATTGTTTCTAGGATTAAGTGTTGCAGCTCACTGGCTCTATCATGTAATGCTGGATTGAGCTGGGTCTTACTATCCATCTTGTACGTGTGTATGTTCATCTTGTTCCAAACAGGCAGGCTCTGGCTTGGTGAGATGTGTTAATGAGGTTTCCCTATCAGAATTGCTCGCTTTCTTAGGTTTTATTAAATGATCAAGCATAGGTAAAGACACTGTTCCTGTTTGAGGATGTAATTAAATAGAGAAGAACTAAACTCTGCAAAGAAAAGCTGCATTCGGAGAGAAATAAATATCATGGCAACCATGAGCTCTTTCTGCATGTTCAACATCTGATTATACAAATGTTTTTTCTTTCTGGGATCTGTCAAACTCCCATTCCACCTTAGTAGAAAGCAATTTCAGTGCCACAGGGCTCACACAGCATCCTCCACTGAAGGCTCTTAAATTACAAATGCAACATACAAAACCTCCTCAGTAAGCCTCAGCTGAGAGAGGAAAAGACAGAGGCAGAGACAGAATGTGCTCAAAGTCAAACAGGAGTTCTCCGGCACAGCTGGGAAAATTTGCCAGAGCCGCGGGTGTCCTGACCTTGGTCCTCACGTGCCAGACTGCCTTTCTGTCCTAAGGCAGCAGCCAGAGCCCAGCCCTGCCTTCAGGGGATGGCAGGCACCCATCCTTTAGTTCTCCTTGGTAAATCTGGGCCCATATATCATTCATTCAGGAATCAATCTCTTTATCACAGAGTTTTTCACTGTACGCAAAGACACCAGGAGGATGACTGGGTGTTACTGTGCTATCAAGAAGGATGGTAAGGAGAACCTGGGAGACCTATTGCGATTATCTTTGCAGCTCCCGCTGCAAAGAGCTGCCTCTGTTTCTGATGCATGCTAATTTATAAATAGCCCTAACCCGCTACTTGGAGAAAGCTTTCATTTCTCCTTGTACTTGATGTATGTGATACTCTGCAGTGGTGAGCAGATGTTTTTACCAGATTCTGCTCCCATGGATATCAGCAGTAGAAGACTTGGAGGCGAGAGGTGAAATAGCATCAGGGTTATCTACTGTCCTCAGCTCAAAGCTCCTGTTACAGCCTGTCTGAAAGGCCAGGAGATGCCCTTGGACTTAGCAGCGTAGTCTCAAGCACACGCCAGTGTCTCTGCTGGCAATCAGCATCCTGTTGTTTGCAGAGTCCAGTTACAGCTAAAGCTGAAAAAAAAGTGTATCTGTCTGCATAAACAGGAATTTTCCTCAATTGCAGGAGCCAGCAGAGGACACTGCTCTGTCTTTGGCTCTGAAAGGGCTGAGCGTTTTGGGGTTGTTTTTTTTTTTTGTTCCTTTTGCTGCCTTCTTCCTGCTCCATGACTTTTGTGGCACCTTCAGCAGAAGAACAGTCACTGTCCCTTCCTTTTTATCCATAACCATCAGAGGATTTTCTTTTGCAGGTTGTTTGCTGCTGCTGAAGCTGTACCAATAATGCTCTTGTATAGCTTTACTTATGAGAGGCAACAAAACCACATGACAAATTGGTCCAATTTATCACAGCAAGAGAAACCTGCAATTCAGCTAAATCGCCCCCACAGGCCAGCTTAGACAGTGTCAATATTTAATGACCTGAGTGCTGCTGCCTTCACAGCTCCAGCTTCACCTCTGCCCCTCCTCACATCACAGCGTGCCCCTCCAGGTTTGTCACTCCCCCGGTGGGGGAGGGCACCCCTGCACTTGCTCTGGAGTGAGCAGGGTCTCTCTCCAGGCTGCGTGGGCAGGCCTGCTTGCTATCCAAAGTGGCACAGCCCAGACTTGCTGGGTACAGCCAAATTCTGCCCCTTTTCCTACCTGGCTGGACTACCTGTGTGGCATGTTTATGCCCAAGTAACAGCTCCCAGCTTTCTGGGTGTGCCTGTGGTCCGTGGCAAGCAGACAAGCAGGAGCAGGACTGGACCCATCTCAGCTCACAATCTCTCCTACAGTCTTTTTTTGGGTGATTGTATAACCCAGACAGGACTGTTCACCTGGTAGCAGGCTGGAGGCAGCTTCCATTCAGGTACCTACATCTGTTCCCATTATTCAGACAGGAGTATTTTATCCCAGAAGGAGCTGCAGTGAAATAAATCACCAGCAACATCCTGCCTGTGGTGCAGGAGGACCTGAAAGGAAGATGTGCCAAGCTATGCCAAAGCCCTCCCACTCATGAGCAAAGGAGAGCAAGCAGGGGAGCACGAGGATCGCTTTTGCTGGGCCCAGGCTCCAAGCTGGCCACAGCAACTGGCATCCAAGAGCATCTCTCAGCTCTGCCCCAGCATGCTGCAGTGGCTCCTTTCTGGCTTGCTCTGCCTGGGACAGTAACAGGAAGAAGCGACAGGTTAGACAGTTATATATGGCCATAGGCATGTTCCCTCACAGCTCTCTCGCCTCGGTTTCCTTTGTAAAATGGAGATGACTGAGATCTGCTGGTGACAAGCACAAAGTAAGAAGAGGCATTTTTATTTATCAGGGCAGTGGTGGGGTGGGGGAATTTGCACTGCTGAACTGGTAAGAAACTTTAACTTCTCCAGCAAGACTGTACCTTCCACCAGGCTCCCCATTCACTTCAAAGCCCCCATTATTCAGCAAATTGCATGTTCCAAAAAAGGAGTTCATTATTGTGGTGGGTTGACCATAGCTGAACACCAGGTGCCCACCAAAGCCGTTCTATCACTCCCCACCCCCCCTCTTCGCTGGACAGGGGAGAGAGAAAAAAAATATAACAAAGGGCTTGTGGGTCAATATAAGGACAGGAGAGATCATTCACTAATCATCGTCACGG
>JANZLQ010000001.1:40389544-40410587 GCA_026212715.1 Elanus axillaris
TTCCAGCAGCTTCTCACAGAAGCCACCCCTGTAACCCCCCCGCTACCAAAACCTTGCCACAGAAACCCAATACATTTATCTACTTCAATGGCAGTGAGTGGCAGACTCTATTACAATAAATGGCTTTTTTGTAAGATGGCTCTACAATGCCCTTGGTATTTAACGCTGGCCAGGGGGGCTCATCTCTTTACATAAAATACATTAAGAAAAGCACCTTTGTGAACATCCCTCTGTGCTAAAGAGCTGTTATAATGACGGTGATTAGGAATAAACATAACAGCAGAGGCTGCTGTCTCAAAATAGTTTGGGTAAGTGGCTGCATGGCAGAGAGGACTATGATGTGCAGAGAGGACTCATATTTGCGAGGGAAGAGCTGGCTTGCTGCAGTTCATCCAGAGACACTGGGCCTTTTCCAGCACCAGAGCTTGGCAGCTGCTGGGGGGCAGCTTCTATCCCGTGGAGCGCTTGGTGACTGTTCCCCCAGCCCCTCCACTTTGGTGGTTGTAGGGGACCTGTCTTGTTATGGGCATGGCCTAAAACTAATAGCAGGGCTGTGCAGAACAATATGTAACTCAATAGACACATGCAAGTGCCCTGGGAAATAGTTAATGGACTATTCTACCAGTTAACTCTCCAAGAAAGGAGCTGAGAGCCAATTCAGTGCCTTCCAAATCACAGTTCTGTTAAAAAAATTAACATACAGCACAGCTCTTCCTCTTGGCAGCTGTCCAGTTATTAATTTCAATGTATCAGCTGCATCTGAATGGGCTTGGGCTTCTGCCCACTATTTCTATTTATTTGTTTTCCATTCATCTCCACTAAAATTAAAACTCAAAACCTTCTAGAAAAAATGGAAAACAAACATGCTGAACCAGTACTGCTGCCCACAAAACTAGCAGAATTCACTGCACTTTCTCCTCGTCTGCAGTGAGGTAAGATCCAATTCTTAAGACTCTCTGGGCCTTTCACCTAAAAACCAGCACAGGCACTTACGGCACCAGCTGCGGCCTTGAGTTCTCTTTGCTTTCTGAGCACATCAGTAAGCAGCAGCCTTTGGCCCTTAACTGTAGGTTTTTACTGTGTACCAGGTCACAGTGACTGCAGAGGCCCTGTGCTGGAGACCTTTCTGGATTAAACAGCACCTGCACAGTTTAAGAAGACAGAGCTGATGGTCCAGATGGTCACACTGAGGCTACAATCCCATGTAACAGTTTGGACTGTGCCCATGTTACAATGCACTGCACTGGCTGTGGAAAAAGCTGCATGCTTTTAAAGGAAGACATAATCCAAGAATATTGGCATTTTTTTTTCCTCCCCTTGCTTTTTTCCTCATTGCTATCAAGAGGCTGGTGTAGGTTCCTCAGGCCAAGCTTTGCCTGTGCTAACAGGAGTTAGCTGTTCTACCCTGCCATAAGCACACAGCCTGCCTAGTGCTTGCTTGACTTCTTATTGGTGTCTTGGTTTGTTCTGGACACATCTTTATCTCAAAGCAGATCACCTGATAAAACGTTTTCCTATAAAATCCAAGGCTTTTACAATGGCATGATTCTTTATGCATCTGAATAAGAGCTTACTTTTAAAGTGATACAAATTACAAAATATCCTCATTTACAACTACAGTATTTAAATCCTATTTGCAACAGCACAATCAATAAGATCTAACTGTTGATGTACAGGAAGAGATTCTTAATAAGTAAAATGCACTAAAATAAGGCTTTGGTCTTTTTCAGTGGTTTGTCTTACAATTCCAGTGTTTTCCTTCCTTAAAAACACACACAAGTGAATGCACAGTGCAAGGTAAGAGTCTAGCTGAGTAAGAAATTCTTCTGCTTGTTACCTAAAATTATTTCCTTCCACCAATAAATAGAGTTCCCAGTTCTGTATTTAGGGCATCATCAGGAATGACATCATCCTCCATAAACTCATCTCCAAGCTTCCTCCACCATGGCCAGCGAGCGTATTTCAACATAGTGTTGTGGGATTGTCTTGCCTTGGTAGCTACAGGGATTGATCGACTTATAAAGACATCAAGATCTTTTTCTGTGGTTTTTGCTAATCCTGGAGCATCTGTAAGAACAAGGAGAAGAGTTTTCTATATTTTGTTTGCAGTTTTACAGGTATTTCAAACAACAAAAAAGGAGCACTACCCTCACACTTCCCACTGTCCTAGGTCACTCTTTTCCCCATGCTAGCATTATAGTTTTATGCCTGCATGATAAACCTGATTGGAGAAGCAATCCAAATCAAGGCTAATCTGAAAAAATACATACATAATGTGGGAATTAGAAGAAAAGGGCAAAGCAGGACTACTTCATTCAAGTGCAGTAGTGGCACCCACCAAAATGACTTCTTGTGAAACTACGACCTAAGAGAAAGAAGACCTCCTGGTCACTACTGCTGGATCAGTGCTCCTGGCACAGGGTGACATCAGCATAATGTTTCCACCACTCTGGCACAGCAGCACTGTGTATTCCCTGCCTGGGGGACCCAGCACAGTGTAAGAGTGTGTTGCTGATTTGCCTGTTCAGGAAGCAATGAGCTGCAATGGCACAGCACGTGACAGACTAAATAATGGAATTCAGTAACTTGCTGAATTTTGTCTGGGTTGGGTGCTCTCTGGTGGCTGCAGTTTGCTATTCTTGCTATTTCATTCCAGGCTACTCGTCTGGAATTAAGATAGCACAATAGTGAATTCCGTTTCAAATAAAGCCAGGCCAGAGAAAATGAAAACATGACTCAGAATTAATCACTCAAAGATTTCTCTCTTTATCTGAAAGAGGTGAGAGCACTTCAACCAGTGGGTTACTTACAACACAAGAAACAGAACAAAGCAAAACAAATGCATAGGAAGAGATTGTGCGAGATCCCCTTCTTAGAAATTTGCATGCTTTTTACAGGGCGATTGCTTTTCTTGTGAACATATCAGACAGAGACTTTTAGTAGAGTAAGATGCTCCTTGAAAAGCAGGTGTGTATACTTAACCTATAGCAACACTCAATAAAGCCTGAATCTCAAGATAAGGCATATGGCAAAAGAAGAAAAATACTTCAGATTTGAAATGAGGCTTTACCACTGTTCCCTCTAATTTTGCCTCTAAATTAGTTTAATTCAAACGGTAATCAAAACTATGACCAGAGCAGACACATACTCATTAGCAGCTCCACATCAGTGTTGACCTGAATCAGTAAGGCCTCTCTTCGCTGCGCTGCTCTCTGATCCAGTCTGCTCCTCAGCAGGAACTGTGCCAGCTTTTCCTGGGCTTGCCTATGTAATTCTTTACTCATTTCTTCTGACATTTGGGAAGCCTGGAGGAAAATAACAGTTTATTACCATTAGGAGCTAGTTGTTTTAAATCTTTTGGAGGCAGAATAATGTCTAAACAAGGAATGCAAATGCTGTTCTTGTTAACTTAGTAATTTTGCTTCCTCTGCAGCCCTCTCCAAAGCTATCAATCATCAAGTATATAAATTTTCAAATTACAGTTTGCTTTGACCCTTTTTATTAGATTAATGGTTAAAATCCCCAATTTCCTAGTGCCTTGCTGTCAAACAAGCAGGGTTAATATATGCATACCTCACATGGATTACCCTGATCAGAATTTATGAAGCTGGATATATTTCATCCCTACAGTGTCTTATGTTGCATCATTAATGCAAATTATGAAATGACTAAGAAACAGACCGGATGCAATTTGATGTAGTCATCCACCTTCTGCTGCAAAGCTAGTCTCTGCTCATCAGTCAGTCCCTTGGGATCTTTCCAAGGAGAGACAAGTCTCCTCCTTCTTCGTTTTTCCAAGAATTTACAAGCCTTTGTAAAGAACATATGAGAATATGACAATCACAGGCAGGAAGTTTGTCTTCTTGCTTTGTTTGTAATCAATCAGTGAAAGAAGAATGTTTCAGTACTGCATCTGTTAAAGCATAAATTTAGCTGTGATGCTGAAAGGCAACATACAACGGTCAGCATGAATACTAAATAGTAAGTAAGAACTCTCATAATACATTACTGACTCATCCATAGTATGAAATTCCAACCTTAGGTTTCAAAGGAGTAGCTCTTGTATTTTAGTTACATGACTGTATTAATCTTTGTAACCTATGCAAGGTTTAACCTGTCTAAGTGCCTTGTGGCTCTAGACTATCATCCTCCGAATAATTTTGTAATAAATTATGGCTACATCAACAGTAAAAGAATAAACAGAGCTTTTTGAGGGATTGCAATAATCCACTCAGTCCTGTCTAATGTTAGAATAAAATATATATACTTACTGCTCTCTGAATGACAACAGCTGCTTTATACTCCTTAAGAGATTGTTTCTGTTGATGAAAATTTCTTCTTGCTCTATACCCTCGCCAGAATCTCTGGATAGTTAATGCTGATTTCCCCTCCATTTCCTCCATGTACTTATTTACCTGACCTATAAATGTTACAAAAATCCAGTTATAAGACCGTGGGTTCGGATCTCTTAACAATTTACATTTTTAATCCTCAAACTAGATAGTACCAAAAAAGCTTGGGTGCTATCAGTTAAAAACCCCTCTTCCTCCAAGGTCCACTAGCTGTGGGCCATGTCTCAGAGACTTGTAGCTGCAATGGAGCTTTGTAACACAAGAAAACTTGGTTTTCCTTTCTCCCGCACCATTTTGAAGGCAGAAGATCCTGATCAGTAGTTACTGAGCCCTTGTAGAATTAGCATGTTCTCTGTCAGATAATTGGGCCAGGAGAAGAGACAGCAAGACTACAGTGCAAACAGTTATGTAAGATTAGGAAATATATTGGCGAAACTGTTCTTAAGGAGACCCAGACAATTTAATCTTCTGATATAGTTTAATATAAATCATACTGGCATGGATTATTTCCAGTAAGGCCAGCTGTCGCTCATGGAAGAGTCTCATGGCCTTCTGTCTCTGAAGTTGCATTTGCAGTTTTAGAGCCTCATCTTCCTTCTGTTTTTTTAAATGCTGCAGCTCCTGTTCCCGTTTAGCTCTGCAATACACAAATATATTAGCAATTAGCTTACATTCTATGTTTCTTAAAAACATCTCTCTCTTTCTGTTAAATGGCCCAGCATCAAGGGAGGAAATCCACAAAATAATCTGCCATCCCAGCTGTTGGCTGCAGGACCACACCAAGCAACAAGATATCACCTGCAAGCTAACAAATTACCATGCTATCTTTCTCCATGAAAAATTTTGAGCCAGTCATTCAATCTGGTATCAAATCAAAGGATATATTTTTACTTAGGATAAAGTTCTAAG
This sequence comes from Elanus axillaris, assembly GCA_026212715.1. NCBI lineage: Eukaryota > Metazoa > Chordata > Aves > Accipitriformes > Accipitridae > Elanus > Elanus axillaris. Next base: position 40,394,806 of record JANZLQ010000001.1, read on the forward strand.
GACCCTGAAGGGAATGACGTTCCATGTGGGACATTCAAGCCAGTATGAACTAGAACAACAATTTTGATTCCATCATCTAGGGAAGAGGTAAAGCAACATTAGCTATCTGCTCCAGTACTCACCTTTTCCAGTGCATCCATCAGCTTGCATGGCATCTGCTTTCCATAATACATTCTATTATTTTTGTACCGACTGCAAGAGTAGATCAGAATGTTGGCTGTTAAGGCTCACCCCCTAGATTTTTTCACAGGAAATCCAGACCGTCACATTTTTTCCATCAATTTTGTTAACAGAACACTAGGAAAGAATTTTCTTGTAAATTCTTCCTGATCTGTACTAGCTGTTGTAATTTGGTGTTAGGATGTTGCCTCGCTGTGCTTGGCATGGGAAAAGCCTCAGCAGATGTTTCATAGATGAGACAATTGAAAACTCTGTAACTGGCCCTGGAGTGTTTAAGCTAGTAATAGCCTGTATATCAATTATATACAGACACTAACATTGAGACTAATATATTAATACTAAGAATACTGATGTATTGATACTGAGACCACTTTGACATGGTTTCAATGAAGCATGAGATGCTGTGAGCTAGGACTCCCCCTCCCTTCACTACCTCTTCTCATCCCAATGGCCCTAACCTCATTAGCAGCTTAACACTTGAGACTTTATGAGTTCACCCTACAATGAGGTAATGATGTGACGACTCCTCTTCTCCTATTGCAGCAAAATCACTTGCCTGCTCAGGACCTGAGTACCCCCACTGGGCCCAGAGCCCTGAGTTCTGCTCTCCTTTAGCACTTTTCCAGGGACAATGAAAGGAGCACCTTAAGCACTAGGAAAGAGAAAAAACAGACAGAGCACAGGCATATGGGGTGTCAGAAAGGGGGAAAAAAGGCAGTAGACTAGAACTAATGTCCAGCAATTTTGGTACTGCTGCATGTCACATACATTTAGACTCACAGTACTATTGAGTTATTTGTGTGTTTCCCATCGCTAGTATAAATTGAGTTGTAAATTTTCCACCAACCATACTTTCTCCTCAGTCTCCATAACTGGGTGGGGAAAGATGGGATGGAACCTATTTTGTAGAAAAGATGGTCTGGATTTAAAGATCTGGCCTTAACTGATAAAACAGCCTCCACTACAGTCTGAGAGACCATAATCCTTTTATGACAGTAATGCAGACTTGAAGTGTGCCCATACATCTACCTACAGAGACAGATCATGATATATGCGATTACATCAGAATGGTCTCAAGGAAACTAGAGGTTTTCTGCCCACACATTTCTGAGAATTAGAGCTGTAAATCTTTGCATTTTTAATCCAGGCAGGCACATATTATATTTCTAGGTGGAATGATGTCACAGGATCAAGCAGGACTTTTGATGACATTTTCTTGATAAAACCATTAATAATTTTCCCTAGAAACTTTTATCAGCTCCACTAGTTGGAAAACTACAATAATGTTTCATGAACTTCTCAGATGTGCATCCATGAAACTACCCATAGCATCTGTCAGGTATTTAAATGTTTCTTTTGATACTGATTCTTTCCTGTGTAGTCTGCAAAACACATGCTCTTCTTCATTCTCTGTTCCTCCTAATGATAAGACATATTTATTTGTACAAAACCACACTGTGAGAGGGAAATGCCTCTGAACACAAGCAAAACACACAGAGAGTAAGATCCAAGCTTCCTTCAGCAGTTCATGGTACTGATCAGCCTCCCTCTGATCATCTCTTTATATATATAAAATGGTTTGATTTTTGATGCATGACTAATACAAATTACTGCTATTTTAACAGTTCTACAATTAGCTATGTAACAGTGAACTAACTTCAAGGAGAGATTACAGGGTTTAATAATCACTGAGGAGACTTTTCTGAAACCACAGAGTTTCAGAAGTTTATAACTTGCAGAGTTTAAGATCTTCCACTGCAGCTGCAGGTCAGCCAAGTTTGGAGTTTCAACCTCAGCAGTATTTAACCACACTTGTTCTAAAATAAATCTGTGAACATAACCAAACCCTGACTGTTAAAAATTAAAAAGTCCTCTTGCAAGCTTTTCTGAAGTCATGCTTACAGTATTCTAAATACTACTTTGCAGAGTAACACTAACTGCAGCTTTTACCTAGATGGAAAAAAACAAACAACACTGGAGCTGTACAGTTACGGAATTTACTCAGTGCGTTGGGACTGACTGAGCCATGAACACACAACTGTAAGGATATTAACAGATTTCCATTCCTCTCCATATTAAGCAACACATTCAAAAGTCAATTTAAATGACTCAAGAACTACTTAAGAGGCATGCACTAACACTTACAATACTGAAAATATAACACAAGAAAGTCAATTATCTTGTTGATTGCCAATAGCTTCACCACCCTTTCCCTTCTGCTTTACCATGTTATGTCTTAGTCCATTATCCAAGTTTTCTGGGCTACGATTTTGGCTTGCAGCCTTGCAAGGTGCCTGATAAGGGCAGGAATATTGGCTCAAAGCGTATAGTGGAGTAAAAAGGAGTGACAAGGATGTCATTCTTGGTGTTTCAGCACAAACGCTGGAGTGGCTGGTGGCCCTCAACAGACACACTGTTTGTCTCTGCAAATCTTCCAGAATTTAAAGATTACACCCTAGATAGTCCAATATCTTCTTAATGCCAGTCTAGATGGCAAATCATAACTGTCTGCTTCCGAACACCTTGATCATAATGCAATGTGATTTGACTAATTGATTTCTAAGATCTAGTTTTAACACAGTAATGCTCAACATGTGCAAAAAAAAAAAGGTTGAAAAAACCTGCTGTGGAGTCTGAACTGGATCTAGATCCCTTAATCTATGTTAAATTTACACTACATTTCTCAAAAGAGTTAGCCTAACATGTGCTAACATCACTGCTGAAATCCTACTTCAATTAAGACAAGCATTATTTATGTAGCTTCATTCTTCTGTCCAAGTCAGACGATACTATTTTTAGGTCACTGAAGTGACTCCACTTCCAAGAGTCAAAGACTTCAAATATTAATGAAGAACAATGTCTTGCAAGGATTATGGCGTGGCAGATTGGAAACTCCAGGACAGGTCCACATTCAAATTATGGTGGAATTTTGTGTCAAGTTAACTGTGAACCAGTTACCTGGTCTACTGCCAGTACATCATCTTCTAGTGCTACTTAGTGCAATCCCATGCTACTGTGTGACATACTTTTAGTTTTCTATATGCCATAATTTTTCACACAGAAACCATATAAAAGCATCATAGAAGTAAAGTTCTTTCATGGAGAAGTTTGGCAGCTGGGAAAATGACAGGTACTGCTGGAAAAGCACGCTGTTTGGATGTCTCTGCTAAAAGAATCTGTAGTGAAACAGCTCATATTGGCATTACATCACCTTTATGCTTCAGAAATAACAGCTGAGTGGAAAGGGGCATCTTCAAGATGAAGGAACTCTTTGGTCAGCCCAAACTTATGCCCTGGGACATGGGAGAAAATCCTCAGGGAAGCTATTTCCAGGAAGGACAGAAAGGTGAATTGGAATAGCCAGCATAAATTTATCACAGGTAAATCATGTTTGACCAGCCTGACTGCCATCTGTGATGAGATGACTGGCTTTGTGGATGAGGGGAGAGCAGTGGATGTCATTTTCCTTGACTTTATCAAGGCTGTCATCATACTTTCCCATGCAGGGCAGGGCTGACACTCAGAGGAACCTCTACAAACACAGAAAATGGGTCACCAGAAACCACATGAAGTTCAAATGGGAAGTTCTACAGCTGGTACAAAATAACCTCATGGACCAGTACAGGTTGGGCACTGACTGCCTGGACAGCAGCTCCAATGAAAAGGACTTGGGGTTTCTGGTGGGTGACAAGTTGAACACGAGCCAGTAGCATGTCCTTGCAGTAACAAAGGCTAACTGTGTAGTGGGCTGCACTAGCAAAAGCAGAGGCAGCAGGTCAAAGAAGATTATTATTTCGCTTTACTTGGCACTCTTGAGGGACATTGGCCACACTCTACTGGCCCCCCCAGTAGAAGACAGATATTAACAAACTGGAGGGATAGAGACTGTCCAAACAGAGACAATTAGGGCTATGGAACATGTGATATACAAGAATAGGTGACAAGATGTGTTTGTTTAGCCTAAAGGATGGGAAATCTAATTTCTGTCTTCCACTACTTAAAGGAAGCATTATAGAGAAGACAGAGCCAGATTCTTAGAGGTGCACATGAAAAGGACAAGAAGCAGTGGTAAAGAGCTGCAACAAGGAAATTCCCACTGGCTGTAATGGAAGAATTCTTCACGAGGCAAGTCATTCAGCACAGGACAAGGACCAAGTGAGATAGCGGGATCTCCATCCTTGGAGGCCTCCAGAACTGGATACAGCCCTGAGCAGCCAGATCCCATTTTGAGGCTGGCCTTACTTCAAACAGGACATTAGATTAGATGGCCTAAATTTTTCCTGTCACTTTGTGACCTGAGAAAAACCAAACCTTCTTACTAGATTTTTCTCTTCAGTGCTTTTTACAAAGCCATACTGTTTACCTGAAGCTTCTCTGTAAAGTGGTCACTGCTTGGGGTAGTTTCTTCAGCCTTTTCCTTGTCTGAAATCCCCTCCACGTAGCCTGGATCATACAAGCTGCTTGATGCTGCCTCTGAAATTAATAAAGCAGTTGGTAGAATATTTTCTCTGCATATAAAACCACTTTTATTACTGCTCGCGTATTTGGAACAATCTTAACATTTGGCCAAAACCCATCAGTTTTCAAATGCATCAAAATCCAGTACTTGTAACAGCTTGGGGAACTTAAGATCTTATAAGACAGTTACTATCATGAACCCTGTACTTGCTCCAAGGCAGCTAATCTGATCACCTGGATCGATGCTCTCTGTGGTAAACAAATGAATCTACAGCACAAATATAAAATATATATTAGCTGCATTAATCAATTTTAGAAATTTGTATTCAAAACACCTGAAGCACTTGGTATTTCAAATGGTGATTCAATCAGATGAATCTACCTACACTAGAGAGAACAGAAAGACAAGTTTGGAGAGGAAAAAATGTTACATTTGCAGTATGATGGGAAGTCACTGAAATGCAAGAAACACGAAAGAAAAATCAATTCTATTCTTAAATGGAATTAAGAAAAAAAACCACCACAAAACACCTTGCTCTGGTGAAGATGAAATCAGGTCTCTACAAACACAACTCCGATTTCCTTTAAAGTATTGTCTCTGAGAAACCTGCATGTAAAAGTTTGTTAAGAAGTTCATAAAACACACATTGTCTCTTTTATTTGGAACACAGCCCAGAAGACATTCTTACTGAACTTTTCTCTATATGACTTAATTCTATGTGAACGCTGCCTAGAATTCAGAGATCTAAATTTGTAATACTGATGTGAGAAAAGCAGATACAGTTATTTTTGGTTTACAGTTAGCAAAACAAAATTGTATTTTTCCTGCCCTGCGGTTGTATAGAAATCTATGCTGAATCCGCAACAGAAAGTCAATGTCTCAAGTCACAGTCCCATACCTTAATCACCAATAATTTCTTGATGTCTTCAAAGATGATGGGGAGGGGAAACTAATAAATAGGAAATTTAAAAATCCATTAATATAGTGAAAAAATAACACAGGCTTTGAAAAGCGTCACCAAAATGATAGAGCAAATCCATTCTAAACACAATAAATCACACATAACTAGGATTTCACATGCAAAAGTCTTATTAAACTTCAGCACCTGCATTTCTCCTTTTCCACTGGATTGTTCCAAGTACATCAGGTCCAAGAGTTGACTGAGATCCCTGTCAAATCCTTTGCCAGTCCATTGTTTACTTAAAAGCCCTTTTAATCCTAAGAGAGAGAGAAGCAGCATGTGATAACACTAACGTAAATTTTTCTTTTCAGGATTTCAAACTAACAATTTTCAAGTAAAAAAATCAAATCTGATTCTACATGCAAAGGAACACTAGAGCTGAACAACATCAGTCATCTTTGAGTTTCAATGCAGAATATTATCAATTAATGTCTGGTGCTCCAACTATCACAGAGAAGTGAATATACAATGATTGTCATTTTGTATGTCCAAGTCACTATCTATTTTGTCTACATAACTGGCAGTTAAATTATCAATGTACGTTCAGTGTCTTATCAGCAAGTCACTGTAAAGTACTAAAAGGATGTAAAGCACCACACAAGTGCTAGGTTTTATTACTATTGCTTTCATATTTTTCGTAATAAAATTTATTTATTTATAACTGGAACTCTTTCATGTCTTATCTGTATAGCATAGTGTAACTGTGAGTATATGTGCATCCAATCACTGAGAAGAAATAGCTTTTTAGGTTCAAAGTAACTAAAAAGCATACTTGTGCTCGCCCCACAAAACACACATACACTCCCTGTGCTGCACACAGGGCACAAGTGGATGCAAAAACATGCTTTTTAGCTTTGTATCAGACAAATCCTAGAGCTTGAGAGTTCTGCAGGGAGTTGGAGAGAAAAGAAAGGAGGGCAGGAAGTAGATATGTGTTTGGATAGCCTCCTGAAGAACTGCAGATTCAAGTAACTTTTCCATCTTCATATCACTGTCCATAAGCAAATTCATACACCAGGCAACTCCAACACTCATATATACTTACAGGATCTGTATATGGAGCACAAAGTCCCTCATGCAAACAGAAGTGGCACCTCTGTTCTATCACACGTGCACCATTTTGGGAAGACAATGATGGTTAAACACTTCAGGAGAGAGACAGGTGAGACTCCAAATGGAGTCAGTCGGTGCTCTCAGGCTGCCTGAGCTCTGCAAAAGTACATAGCCTGGCTACACAAGGCAGTTCCCTCACAGAAGTCCTGTGGGTCTGATGCAACCATTTGCCAGTTTCTGTACAGAGTACACAGCCATATGCACCTTTCAGCTACTGACAGGGAATAGTACATCAAGTGTGCTTCTCAAGATGTGTCAACCCAGGCAGACAAAAAGACCGGGACCTCCTGGAAACCTGATGTAAACACTGTGCTAGTCTTGGAGATGTGAGGTTCAGGTGATGTCCTCACCTCCAGCAGGCTGTCTTTACTGACAGAAAGCTTACATTGAAATACCTCATACTGGCAATGGCTCTGAGCCACTGTGAAGCCAAGTTACTTCAATGAGGCAGCCAGATGGTAGAAAAGCTGTAATGCTTCCTTTGTTGCTGCTGCTCCTCAAACTATCTAAAGGATTCCAAAGCCTGAGTGAAAACTAACATAAGGACTCTAACTTAAAAAAAAAAAAAAGGAAGAAAAAGTGGGGATTTTTTCTTAGTGGAAGCAGGAAATCTGTACAGGAGAGAGATGAAAAGTCTCTAAATGACTGTGGCATATCGTGATTCCAGAGCAAAATAAAGCATAATCCTCTGATGGAGACTTGCACCTCTTCAGATAAACCAGCATTCTACAGCTGGGATGATCAGACCATCACAGCAGCTTCACAAACGTGGTACTAGCCTTAGGCATGTAACGCTTAATTTCATACCAAAAGGAAACCTTGCTCTCTCAATTCTGTAGGCAAAAGCGTGGCAAAGCTGCCCCTCTGGTCCAGAAATTTATCTGGCTAGTACTGCCTAATAAGTAGTCAGGACAAGAGTAAAAAAAATGGAATTGGACATTTTTGTCTAGCATACCCGCTTCTTACTGTCCTTTTCCCCAAAGGACTGAGGCTGCTTATAAGTAGTTTTGACCATCAATAACATCCAGAATACAAAAGTCCTGACAAACATCAAAGCCTCTGCTTTAGTCTCCATGGGCATGAGACAGGACTAAAGGGTTTCCTGGAGCTCCCTGTGAGGCTAGAGGCAGAAACATTAAATAGGACACCTCATTAAATAATGAATAACATAAAGCAAATTATATGCCAACTTGGCCTCCTCACCTAAAGGCATCAAGACAAAACAATAAACTTATTTCATGAATTTTTGGAAAGAGTTCATTCCAATCACTTAGATATCAAAAGACAGTCAGCTCCTCAGTAACAGAACAGCACCTATCAGGTAAGCAGACCTGTAACAGCCAGGGTCAGAAGTTGGTTTTAAGTAAAACTTTCATGCTTCTGGACTAGTGAGCCTTAGCACACTGGCAGATGTCTGACACACAGCTCTTATCGTGGCAGTACAAGCACCCTGCTACTAGGATCTCTCAACATCCAACCTGCACAGGAAAATCAGAGGCAGAACATCACATAGAAAAAAGTAAAGCCCATCAGGTTGGAAGCAACAAACAACAGCTTTAAGAGACAAGTTGCCACATGCAGAGTCCTCAATACACAGAAGATAAGAAACCCAGGAAACAGAAAGAGGCACAGCACCTTAAATTACAATGAAAATGAACAGAAGAGAAGGGAAAAAAACCCAAGACAACACTGCAGTTTCCTTCTGTACTGGATAGTTATTGAACCAAGATGGGAAACCTCCATCTTTATATTTTTACAGTGAATGTAAGAGGAAGCAGAGTGATTGGTCCCATGCATGTTTACAAACCTTTGTAGCGAGCTGTGAGTAACTTCACAAGCTGCTTGCAAAATTTCGCCACCACTAACAGCAGTTTTGTAGCAGCATTCCCTATGACAGGGTTGCTGGCAGATGAAAGCTTATAAACAAGTTCATCCAAAACAGAGTGAAGGGTCTCTTCATCAACCTGAAGCAAGACAGAACTTTAAAAAGAAGAAAAAAGAAAAGATAGGGAGGGGGACAGAATTGAAGTGTTAATTACAGACTACGAGCTTTTTAACAGTGACTTATTTTTAGGTATGTCAGGCATTCTGCAAGCCAACATACCCAGCTAGCTGGACCAGCAATCTGATCCAGGCAGTACTACTGTTTCAATCAACTGATTCCCATTACCTCAATTTAACATGATAAAGAAAATAGCTATTTTTTCTATTTCTACAACAAATATTAGGAAAACAAAAAAAACCTACAATTCTTGTATATGAAAAAGTTCTGTTTTACCAAGCAGTAATGAACTGAGTTTGAAATTTAAAATTCAGAAAAATCAAGGATATGAAAATAACTAACCTATTGACCCTCAAAATATTGTGTAAAACAGACATCATTGTAATTGCTGTTTCAACATCATCTGTTATTAACAACTGCAGGAAGTGATCGTTTTGCAGTACTGCAAAAAAAACAAAAACAAGCAAATAAGAAATCATGCAATCAGAAGCAGACTTGAAAATACCATAAAACAAATAAACTTCATTATGGAACATAAGCCATAGCAAGTAAAACCAGATACTGTTTCTGGAACAATCTCCCTCTTTTATAATTTTTACACTGAAATTTACTGGAATAAGTAAACCACTTCAACATCCAAAAAACATGTTGAGCCCTGTTTTTTCTGCCTTTGGATATCCCTCTGGTGTTGCAATGGAATAAAAGCTTTAAAAACCTTTTATGTTACACTAGTACCAGTTTCTTATTACAACAGTGGAATTATCACTGGGGCAACAATATCTGGAAAAGATAAGGACGTCAACCTTGACGTCTGTTACACCAGGTTTAATGCAAGTCCACTAATGTCATTAAAACACCATCTTTTTTATTCCATATTCAGTATATACAATATACATATTCAGTAATTTTTATGGCCATGTGTGTTTTTAGTTACACTTCTTATGATCTTTAGGGTTTTGTTCTTAGAAACAAAACCAAATTCTGCTTTTTAAAATCAGTGTGATTAACATCAATTTAATTGAAAGGTTATTTTGGTCAGAAGTGTATAGCTAAGTTTGTTAGATATTTGTAAAATTTCCTGGCATGGCAACAAATTCAGAAATCTGTTTTCAAGTCTATCCACCTTTCATGGCCGACAATGTACTCCGGTCAAATTTCTGCATATGTTAATCACACACAGGTAAAAAGGTCAACTGTATCTTATCAGAAAAAAAATCCGATTTTTTTAAGGTATAGAATTACAAAGGGAAATTACAGGAAAACCCTTTTAATGTTTGTCTCTGAAAGACTAGAAGGGGAACTCTAGTTTCCCTTTAGTGGCTCTTTTCTATTTTAGATATTGCTGTTTCTGTTGAGTGGACTACTTGAAGAGATTGATTTAACATCGTCTCCAATTTAGAAAACGAGGTGGAGATTAGCTTAGGAGTGATTCTTGATACCTGTAATTGCCGTAAATAAATTTTAAGGTGTTCTATGGGTTTGCTTTTCCCTTACCGCACGCTGCTAGTTGAATATGGCCACCGAACAGCCAGCAGATGGCATCAGTTACTGTTTGGAACCAGCGTAAAAAATCTTGTTTTTCTTCATCCTAACCAAAAGAGAGGTAGGTAAAAGCATGTGTATGCATCTTCACTGAGGACTTCAGCTTGATGTAGTGGGAAGGTTTGCATGCTTCAGGGATTTGGAGCCCAAAACTCATTCAAATTCCTGGATGAGGTTGGTGAAAACATAGGAAGCAGTCAAAAAAGTAACTTGCAAGTCCTTCCAAGGCTAGAGATCAATCAACCAATGCTAAACATACTAAAAAAAAGCATCCATTCCTGAAAAAATCATAACACAGAGAGAAGTCTTGTTTTCCTCTTAAAAATATTTGATAGGAGGCCTAAGAAGACAAATAATAGCTCAGCACAAATGCATCATAGATTTAATCCACAAAGTGGGAATTATATTATTTAAGATTAAAGCACAGGAAAAAAGGGTACAAAGTGGGCAAGGACACAGTTAAAATGGAAAAGGTTCCTAAAACTGGCATGATGAGGCTTCAGAAGGACCTCCTAGGTGGAGGTCTGGGAGCAAACACCAAACCACTATTAAGCTGAAGTTCAATCAGTCTGCCAAACAGACTATGTTATGTGCTTGCCTGTGATAACACTGGACTGGAAAAAATGACCAGGAAGAATCCAGGTTTAACATGTGAACACACACAGAGACACACAGCCTAGAGTCTATATTCTAGGTATGAGCTACAGGCCACTGGAAATCTAAAATCTTGGTGTGGGGGACAGCAAAGGGGCTTTTGATAGTACTACATTGCTGGAAAATGTTGTTATAAAGCACTTGGCTTGGTATCTCCCACACTAATTGAGCCTCCACAAATGAAACTCTGGAAAGCCTATTCCTAGATCCATGCTGTAAGTTCCAGCCCTCAGTGATGGCTTAACTTTGTATTTGGTTCTTACTGACAATGAGAGAGAGAAAATCACAGTAATAAGTTAAGCTGTAATACTATCTGTTCTGTGTTTTGGCAATATATCAGCTTCTGAAAGCTATTTCAGTACTTCCCTTGACTTCAAAGACTTGTACAAAAGGCAAATGAGGGCAGAATAAACACAGATCTCCACTGGTAGAGTGGGACTTCCAAAGTTCCACTGAGCAAGCACCAAGTCTGGGTGCCCAGTCACCTCTGAGACCACAAGGTTTAAAAGCCAAAGTACTAATTATAACGTAGACTGCATTTGCATTCAAAAGAAATCTTTGCCCACAAGCATGACTCAAGTAGCATGTAGGCTGAGACATAATAAGAAAGTGTGGGGGAAATTACATATTGCGGGTAAGACTTGAGTCTCCTGGGATGTCATTCAGGAAGCTTCCTTCTTAAGCACTAAATGCACTTCTAAAGTACTGAACTAACAGAAAGTATGTTAGTCTACTGATACTTTCTGAGAATTGATTGTGATTGTGGTGCCCATCACAATACTCCACAGGAAAAGTCTGACTAAGTGAGGCAAGAAATGAGATAATACGGGGAAACGGGGATATTAAAATAAACTATCGGAATCCATGAGATTGGTTATTTAAATTATTTGTGGGTTTCATTTGTTGGTTTTTCTCCTTCTCATTCTGGAACTCAGAATGCTTCAAAAGCATGAGGGAACCTAGCCGGGCAAAACCCTTCTTCTCTGCAAAGAGAGAGAGAAAAGTGACAAAGTGTTCAAATCTACAAATTCACACAGTCTGCCTCTGAGGTTCCCAACGGGCAGGTTCAGCAGCAGTGAGCATTTTTGGAATTTTTTTTCCAATTTCATGGCAGAAATTGTATGGCAAAACAAACTTCAACAAATCTGATTTAAAATCTTAAGACTTCCTAAACTTTTTTTTGTAAAACTGAATAAAGCAGTGGGAACATGGCTGTTGCAAAGACTGAACTAATTATATGCAAAGTTAAAAAGACACTGCTATGGCTGGGATGCTGCCTTTTGTAAGGCATTTTTTCTATCATACGGCTCGAATTCTACTATCCTACTTCTATGACATTCCTTCCCCCTACCTTTAGGACTTGTGAAAGGTAGTAGCCAAACTCTGTACACAAACCTATGGTAACAAACTAGCTTTGCACATGTAATGGACTGACTGAATGCTCCACAATAAGAGATTTCAGTTTCAAAGCTCCAAGGCATAAGAAAAACTACTGTAATTTCTGGAAAATAAATCTTCATAATACAGTGTCCCTAGAATAATTTCCTACTTATAGAATATGTAACCTTGGAAAGTGTACAGAGGTTCTCTCCTCTTTTAACTATAAAATTTAAATACCTTGACTGCTCGGATAAATCGTGCTTGCAAGCGTCTTCCCAAAAACAGCAGGTTGTCTATAGCTGAAGGAAGAAATTTCCTGTAGAATTCCTCAGGATCAACTTTCACCTCTAGTCCTACACAACAATGACTGAAATGAGGGGAGAAAAAAAAAGAAAAACATCAACCTGAATAGTCGAGGGCCTGTTTGAACAGCTTTGAATGAATGTCACGTCATAGAGAAGAAATGCTTCACTGGCATGGGACAATGCAACAGTTAACTGCTGTGACTGGCTCCAAGGTAGCTGCGTCAAAAGGAGGAGGAATTACTGACAGGCTGTAGACAGCAAGTATATTACTACTTATTGTAGCATGTCTCAGTTTAAAACATATCCGAGGCACTTTCTCCTTTAGCTTCACAGGATCTGCTCAGGCTTGCTCCACATGCCAGGGAAGGGCTCTGATGGTCATAAAGGAAAAAAAGGCAAAACAGAAAGGTAGACAAAAAAAAAAAACAACTAATAAAGGAAGCCTGATGATGAAGGGGGTGCAGATCAGGCAATGAAAATATGTATAAAAAATATTACCACAAAATCTTCAGCAAGTCTGTCTACAACTTTCCTCCAACTGAGGAATACATGTGGGCTAGAAATCAGTTCTTCAGATCTGAGTTTTCTTATTTTACTCACTGCAAACATGTTGGTCATTTCTGGAAGACTTTTTACAGGAAACTGCACATTTTATAACTGGGAAGTTCTTCATTTCTGTACTCTGCACTGATACTAGTTCAACAAAAGAGTCTTCCTAACTTTTTATGAATTTTACCTTCCGACATCTTATCTAGGCTTTGTTAGCTTTTTGTGAATGCACACACGTAAAGCTTTGCCTACCAAAGCCCTTGGAAAGCAAATTCTAGGCATGATGCTGAGATTCATCTAGTTACAAAAGGACATTTTTATAGCTAAAATAAATTCTAGTTTTCTCTGCAAACTGAAATAGCTTATAGGGGATGATTTAAGTATCACACAACTCTGGTGATAAATCTTGCGTCTCATAGTGAAATTTCTGGCATTAAAAATTCATACTGCAGATATGGCATAAATAAGAGATGGTTGCCTAATTGCTTCATGCCTCGGAATTTTGCTCCCTAGTTAAGCCAGAATCAAGTACAACTTGGGGAAAACTTAAAACTTATTATTTGCCCTGACGTTGAAGATTGAGATTGGATCACTGGGGATTTGAGTTTAAAGTTGTCTTATTCACTAGCTATGCATTAAACTTAATAATGCCATTCTTACAATATCACTACCTCAAGCTATCTAGTCTGTATGAACTGTGTCCTTTATTATGTTTAAAATGTAAACAGATATTTAAAATAGGTGTATTAAACAGATATTTCAACAGAGTCAAGCCAAGAGGTGACTCAATCAGGCTGAAGATTTTTGCGAAATGAAATCTCAGTAAACAAACTTTTTAAAATAACTGCAATTCAAAATCAGCAGCTACTGCATAAGAACTGTGATGCTGATGAGTACTGTTCACAAAAAAAAAGGTAAAGCCAACACGAAAAGTGTTCCCACCAAGCAGTTTACCTAGCTCCATGAAACACAATGCAAATGAATTAAACAGGATCAATTAGGCTATGCCTGACCCCTCTGCTCTTGACTGCTCCCTGCACTTTAACCCCGGCCTTTCCTAACAACAAGCCTTGTTCTGGATGGGAGCCAATATATGACAGCTTGAAAAGAAAAAGAGCAAGATGAAAGGCCAGAAAGAAAACAAGACGAAAACTTCTTAGCAATTTCTTTTTACCTTAGTATCTCTGCTATCTGGGCAGCAGTAGCCCAGCCCCCATGCAGTCGAGAGTGGTCTTGTCTAAGGACCAGCATGCAGTATTGTGTAAGATCATAATCATATATATTTTGCTTAACTCTTTTGGATTCTTCACATCCCAAGGAAGCACTATTTAAAATTTCTGTGGGAAAAAAGCAGGTGAAAAACAAAGAAGAGCATAAGATTCTGATGTGTGAGATTTATTTTTTTGTCTTTTTCCAAAACATATAAGAAATATGTGTACACAGACCCAGGATTAAGGTAATTCTAAAAGTGCTGACAACCGCATAAAGTATTTTGTCAGCATTTTCACTCCTACAGCTACAATCCATTTGTTAGATTTGGGAAGGACAGCTAAACTCAGGTTTCCATTTTCTCATTACACATTTAGTAGTAAAATATACATTACCTGGGATACAACCCATTCATACGAATTTCCTAGGCCAGAAAAAGCCACAACCACTGTGAAACATATAGCTTCCTTATAATTACATCCCAATTTAGAACAGGACCTAACTTGTTTCTACCATTTCTATGAGCAGTGGCTATGTGGCAAAAAGAAAGACAGGGGGACTCACACAGGAGCTCGCGATTGCGCTTCTATGTTAAGACTTAAAAAAATGAGTACCGATGACCACCCCGGCTCTCTGCCCAAAAGCACTAGGAGAAATGGTTTGACCGAGGGTACGATCCTTGCCCACATCATCAGGGGTCTCAAACACGGTGACAGCTGAGAGGGAAAAAAAGACTTCCCCTCCATTTGCTCCCCAGCTCCTCCTCCTTATTGTTGCCAAGCCAAATGCCACTCAATACCACTCTCGGGAAAAGCCGTATTATCAACCTCACAGTTTCCAGCCCTGCCCAAAATACTCAGAAAAACCTTCTGTATGTAAGGAGGCAGAAATGAGCTGTCCAGACTTTACTACCTCATTCTTTTATTTCAGAAACAGTATTAATTACCCTTTAACTTCAGAAGTAGCAGGGGGATGTCCTGTTCTCTGCTCTCAGAGACCTGAGCAGCCAAGGCCAGTACCCGGGGGTCTGCAGCTGCCAGCCCCGCACTGGGCGTGCTGGCCATCGGAAATGAAGAGAGGCCCGCAATACCATCGAGTCGAGCCTCTTTCCCTTTTTAATTGTTTCGATGCGGCCGTGGGGTCCTTAAGCCACTACTTCCACCAAACCTCCAGCTCCCGCACCACCAGCTGGAAGCTGACGCTCCGCGCCTCGGGCTGTGGGTCTCCCCCTGAGGAAGGAAACAAACATGGAGGAAGCCCCATCCACGCTCCCTCCCGTCGCCTCTCGAGGCCGCGGGACTGGCTCCGCCAGCAGCGCAGGGCTCCAGCCCGAGAGAGGCCCCACGGGGCGGGCAGCCGGAGAGGCCTCCCCGAAGGCCGCCAGCATCACCTCAGCCGCCACGGGCGAGGCGGGAGGGGGGCGGGGGT
>JANZLQ010000001.1:40410687-40466330 GCA_026212715.1 Elanus axillaris
GAGGGCTGCCGGCATCACCTCAGACACGGCGGGGAGGGGGAAGGGGCGGCGGAAGGGCGCTGCAGGCCAGCAGGGCGGCGAGGGACAGGTGCCCTCTCCCACCAGAGGGACCTCAGTGCCCACCCCCCACCACGGCCTCCGCTAGCGGCGGTCCCGGTGCCACGGAGCCCCCGGGAGCAGGGTCACCACGGGCCGCACCAGCATGGACGCTCTGAGAGAAGACCCTTTCCCACCCCACCACCCCCGCGACCCCTCTCACCGCCGGGCGGGGGCTCCCCCACTTCGCGGGGGGAGGGGGTATTGGAAGACGGAACCCACCAGCTCTAAGCTGACCGCTCCCCCACACCCCCCTCCCCTCACAGCTGTGTGGTCGCGGCCGCTCTCCACCAACCAGAGCTTTCCCCTGAAGGAGGAGGGTGCATTTGCATATCCGCGTGCGGGCTAGCACCTCCCACCGTTCCACTAGTGGAAATCTACAGAGGGCCATCTCGCCGCCCAATCCGAGCTCACGTTGCCCGTGACGCGTGCTTGAGGAGGCGGGGCTCCGCCGGCGACAGCCTGTAGCAGCCCGGGTGGGCAGGGCCTACCCGGTGGGGGTGTGTCCAGGGTCCGTGGGGGCGGGTGGGCGTGTCCGGGCGGTGTGAGGGATGTTCGGTCGACGGCGGTAGCGGCGGGGGTCGCCCGGGTTCGATCATGGTCTGAGGCGCCGCGATGAACGGAGCGGTCCCGTCGCTTTTCGACCCTAAGGAGCGGGTGTTGAAGCTGGGAGAGAGCTTCGAGAAGCAACCGCGCTGCGCTTTCCACACCGTTCGCTGTGAGTGTGGTGATGGGGTAGACCCTCAGGGGGGCCATCGGGCCCGGCTTGGCCTTGTTGCAGGCCCGGTGGCGGAGAGTGGGTCGAATCAGGCCCGGGCGGGCATTGGTGTGATGGAGGGAGGACATGGCGTTCTGGGTTCACCCCAAAACCTCCGGCTTGGTCAGGTTTTGAAGCTCTGTCCGTGGAGGAGCTTATCCGTGATCTGGAGACTGAAGAGAGCCTGAAACATCAGTTGGTGGGTTGTTCAGGTAGGGCTCGGGAAGCTGAAATGAGTTTGCTGCCTTAGTCCTGGGATTTTGGGGCACACCCATGGTTGGGGTGCTGGTCTGGGGTCTTGCGAGCAAGGCAGCGCAGATCAGTTCAAGTGGCTCCTGAGAGCGTGTTGCTTGGTGAGGTGTACGGCTGTTGTACCCCAGCGCTGCCCCTCGCTTACTTTCTGGGCACAAACTTTGTTTTTTACACCTTTTTGCATCTAGCATTCTGTCTCAACGCAGTTCTGCTGAAAACCAAACCAGCCTGAGCCTCTGGCTTTGCCCTCTTTCTTGGTGCTTAGTTTTTGGAAGTTAAGTACAATTCAGCAACCAAAGGTTAAAGGCAGTATTAATCACAAAGCTAGTATACCCTCCCTGAGTACATAATTACTATCTAGAGAGGTGTGTGCTCAAAGATTCTGAGGGTAGCTAGGAAACAAATGCTCTCAGGATTATAGTTCTGGTAATTTAGGACTGCTGCTTCTGGTTTCGATGTCTCATTATTTATAGACTGATCCCCAAGATTCGTTCTCACGTATGTTCTCTGGAGAATGTCCTGTATGCTTTCGTGCAGTGAGATGGGTAATTTGCTTTCTGTGAGCAAATGGAATGGCACTTAGTAAGATTGTCTGCAGCTGTGGGAGGGGAAGAGAGGGGAGGGAGTGGGCAAAAGCTATAAATGGATTTAAACAAGTGCTGTAACTTGAAATTTACTCTAATTTTAAAGAGGACTAAAAACCATGTCTGGTACCTCCTACCCTTACGATTTCTTGCTGACTCCTGTAATTTGATGATTTATTCTGAAATCTATTTTGAAATCTCTCTTCCTTTCCAACAAATGAGACATAGAAACTGGCAAGTTCATCAGTTCCATGAAAGGCACACACAAAAATATCCTTCCTTGATACCTGAGGTTTTTGTTAACAAATGAGTAAAGGGGAAGACATCTGCTGGTTAAAAGTTAAGATCAGAAGTCTGTTTATGGACACTGGAATCAGTATCTTAATTTTCTAAAGTATTAACCACCCAGTGGCCGTATATTAAAGCAAACATTCTCTAATTCGATCAGAAACGTTGGAACCATTGAATGCTTATTCCTGGAAGACGACATGTGGGGTTTTGCCGTAAACAAGGTTAGCAGGGGCTGTTACCTGTGCTCAAAGCCTTCTTCTGCGTGTGTAGTCCTGCCCACCCGCTCTCGTGGTTTGGTTTTCTTGCCCAGTTGGTGTGCACACTGGACCCACGGTTTCCAGCTGTGGTCTGTGCTGCCTGACCCGTGGGTTGCAGGCAGTGTTACAGAACTGGGAAGCTCCCCAGCCATAACAGCGCTGCCGCCTGCAATGGCAGTGGGTGACGTGACAGGTTGCGCAGCAAGGAGCGCATGCTGTGCTGTGGCTGGTGAATGTGCTGCCTAATGGGTTCCCTTTAGGCACCTGGTCCCTCTGTGCCTCCCTTCCACTGCAGATGGGTGCTGCTCCTCGGCGTGTGAGGCAGGGCACTGGACACCCCCGGGTGTGTTTGCTGGAACCACAGGGTCAAACCCACACATGTTACCATGTGCCTTGCAGAGCCTCTTGATGCCGTCTCATCTCCCTAGATCTGTGCAGGCAGGCCTTTCTAAGCTGTATCCCTTCCCAGTTCATTTGTGAATGAATTGGAATCAATAGATTTGGTGGAAGTTATATATAATGGTAGTATGTTACATAGCTGCAGTGCTTATACCTGAACACATGCTCATTTTCAATGTCTCAGACTTTTGGAAAAGGACCAGAAATTGATATCTTCTTTTGTTTAAAACTTATTTTAATCAATACTTTAGATGTTGAAAAAGACAAAAAGGAAATTAATTGGGAAATAATTTCACTTTTGATAAAAATAAGTATACGGAAACTCAAGTTTTGGTCAGCTTCTGACGTGCATGTTATAGTAAAATGAGAAATGGATATTGAGGGTTGATGTTGTTCTTTGCATTTTCAGTCATTTGTCTATATCTCCCATGTTTGGGATCCACCTTTTCAAGAACTATTTCTTGATTTTTCTGAAAGTAATTATGTGAGGATTTATCTTTCAAAATACAACACAGCTCATTCAGCCTCTTCATCCATTAAGACCTAAAAGCATTTTTCTAATTTTGACCAAAAGTTTTTTAAAACTCATACCAATTCTTGAGAAAACCATCTTGACTTTGAATTCTGATGACTTATGGAATGACCTGCTCAGGGGAATCTAGATGATACGCTAGCAAAAAAGGCTTTAACTTAATACCTTCCAACTGCAATTAAAAGGTGTCTACATTTATAAGATTCCTGAAAAGCCTGTAAATAATCCACTTTGGTTTTTTATTTAGATGACTTTAAGCCTGCATCTATTGATATGTCCTGTGAAGGAGACCTTGAAGTTGGCAAAGGTGAACAGGTGACAATAACACTGCCAAATATTGAGGTGAGTGGGGTGGCTGAAGAGTGGCGGGCCTAAGGGAATGATTTATTTTGTTGTCATAAGTATATATTGAATATAGAAGGATATGAAGTTTCAGTGTTGTTTCAGAGCTGCTTGTGTGAATTTTAGAGTAGAAAAACAGTTGCTCTAAGAATGTAGAATTAGAAAAGATCTAAAGATTAAACAGCTGCACTGTAACTTTAAGTGTGTTCACTGCATTGGAAATATGCTGTAGGATGACCTAGAAGTGTTGCGTACACAGAAAAGCTTCATGTGGATGTTGGCAGTGCAAGTTTCCCCTTGGTATTTATTGCTTTATTGCAGTTCTACAGCAGGAAAGACTGGAAAGGGAAAATTTACTACCTGCTATGCTTTACTGCTCTGCTGATATGGTAACTGAAAACTCTTTTGGTAAAAGGAGTCCTACAGTGAGCATACTCTCATTGGGACGTAAGGATTTAATCAGTTTCAAGCTAAGCTAAGCTGGGTGAAGGCCCATTCCAGCCAAACACCAGCTTCTTTTGGTCCTGGCTACTGTGAATCTAATTTGAATTAACTGATAACATTTTTAAAGGCTAGAAATGATCACTTACAGCGAACTTGTCATCACTGTGATGGGTTGCTGTTTCTAAGAAAAGAAAGACTACAGGAGTAACGCTTACTGGACTTCTGATTTAATAGGGCTCAACTCCACCAGTGACTGTGTTCAAGGGCTCAAAGAAGCCTTACCTAAAAGAATGTATCTTAATTATCAACCACGACACTGGAGAATGCCGCCTAGAGAAACTTAGTAGCAACATCACTGTGAAAAAAACCAGGTGGGTGATCTACAGGAGAAACAACTGTGCTTTACTCATTGTGAAAATTCATTTGTTAATGAGCCTAAATTGAGACACATGACTACCCCTTCCTATTTTTAGCAAAACATCATTTTTAGAAAGTACCTGGCCTTATTTAATAGAGTGAAAAGCCTGCTTTCTCAGCACACTGACTTCACAGCTTTCGAGTCTTAACTGGTGGAAGAAATGGGAATTTCTAAAACTTTATTTTTTTTGTAACTAAAAGATGTCACATTTGTTGAAAGAGATGGTAGCTATTTTCTGATGAGTTGGGGGTACTGTTTGGAAAGAAGCTTGCCTACTCTATTCTGACTTCTAAATGAGGAAATAAAAATAGATACATTCTGTGACATACTTCAGTAATATTAATGGCTTGTTTTTCTCATACCAAGTTTTTGCATGTATTTCTTTTCTTTTTTTTCTGCTGCTGAGTCTATATAAGTAATTTCCAGCAGAATTATTATTAAGTGATCCTGAGTAGCCAGGTATAAAAACAAATCAACTGACAAAGGGTTAAAAAGTTATTAGCACTGTATTAAAAAGCCATTTCTAATATATCTATATACGATTATATGCCAGTATAATAACGTACCGAGAAATCCTATGATGCTGTTTAGAAAGGCATGATGTATAATTCCTTTAAGGTACTGTATCCCCTGTATTCTTGCCTTTTTCCTTGCATCTTGCCTTCTAGTAATTAAAAATCTTTTGCTTTTACACACAGAGCTGAAGGAAGCAGTAAAGTCCAGTCTCGCATGGAGCAGCAACAGCAACAAATGCGAAATGCAACTAAGGTTCCAAACAATGTTAAAAATTCTCCACCGAAAGAAAAGATGTTTCCATCTTCTCCTATGGATGATATTGAACGAGGTAAGCTCCACTGGCATGTAAGTTTCAGAAACTTTGCTCTTAACTAGCAATTAGTTTTTAAGAGCCAGGTTTTTTTCATTGTGTGGGGTTTGTTGGGGGTTTTTTTTGTTTTGTTTTTTTTAATTTGAGATTCACATAAGAAGCTGATCATGTAAGTACTTTAACCTGATACGGAAATGACTGCTCTGGCTCAAGTGGTAACAAAGCAGTATTTTAAACTTGCTAAGGTAAAAAATAAGATGAACCATTAGGCTTAATTATGCCAAGGGTCCTACTGCTTGCTCTCCTTGATTGTCTTCTGCTGCTACTTTAATCAAGTATATAGTTGGTTGTATTGTGGCACTGGAGCCACCTGAGTCACTTCCATTTGACATCACTCCGCATTCTTTCTCTGCACTCAGCAAATATATGGGTTACAGTGCTTTACAGCTCAAAACAAATGTTAAATTACTGGATAAGACCTTGTGAAAGATTAGGTTCCAATGAAAAAAAAACAGCTAAACCCCTGCATAAATCAACCGTTGAACAGTGCTATATACTGTATTCTTGAGAGACTCTGGTTTGGTGCAACACTAATATTTCATGAGTATTTCCTTTTGGAGGACAAGGAAGATGGCAGGTGGTAATTACTTACTACAGAAGTGCTGACAGGTGGCAGTTTCATTGACTGGAATTGACATCTGCCTCCCAAGATGTTCTGAATTCCTTAAAACAGATTTTTTTTTTTTGATGTGTCATTATGATGGCTTTGGGTTTTTTTTTTCCATTTTTGTCTTGAACTCTGACCAGAAATCTATACTATAGAACAGTACTAGAACACATCTAAGACTGCAAAGAGGAAGGAGTACTTGAACACATGGAATAAGATGATGCTTTTTCTTGGTGGTCTGTTGTTTTGGGAGGAGTGGTGGTGTCAAACACATAGCAAGTCACCAAAGGGGCTGCCAGCATGTGTCATCATACTCTTGTGTAGAGCCAGTCCAATTTTGAGTATTACTAAAGATGTGGAATAATTGACAAATAGGGATGATAGGGACCTTTTGAAGTCATCTAGTCCATCCTTCTGTCCTAAAGTCAGATTTCTGACATAATTTTTTAACTTGTTCTTAAAGCCTTCCAGTGACAGATCCTGTGTTCCCTCTGGCAACCTGTTCCAGGCTTTGCTCTCCTTACTGTTCAGGTTCTTCCTAATAAATAATCTGACAGTAAGCCCATTACTACTTTCATATTTATCATGCAAGTATAGACCAGACTGCTGCTTTTGAGCAGTCCTTTTTGTACTTACAAGCTGCTATGTCTTTCACATTCTTTATGCAAAATGATGCCAGCTGGTTCAGTCTTTCCATAGAAGTTAAGTTTTCTAGATCCCTGATTCATTGTTACTCCACCTATCTTACAATGAGGCCAAAAACTTTCTGAAGCATGGTGCTTAAGTACATTTATTCGTTTTAGCAGTGCTGAGTTGAGCAAGAAGACTGTCTTACAGGCACTATTCATCTTTATAAACAAAAACCAAATAGTATCACATCCCAGTGTAATGCTTGTCACTTCCGCAACAGCACTGTGCGGTAGAACTGTGCGTAGTGACCCACTAACTCGCAGACTCTTCAGAAGTGTTGCCTTCTTAATTGTTCTTCATCCCATGG
This sequence comes from Elanus axillaris, assembly GCA_026212715.1. Classification (NCBI taxonomy): domain Eukaryota; kingdom Metazoa; phylum Chordata; class Aves; order Accipitriformes; family Accipitridae; genus Elanus; species Elanus axillaris. The sequence continues at coordinate 40,417,550 of JANZLQ010000001.1, forward strand.
TTCTGTAACTGACTATTCCTGCTTAAGTACACTACCTTGAACTTGTTACTCACTTTGTTTTCTTGGGTGGAGGAAAGATCATTCTACCTTTGTCCTCTAGTGTATGTACAGCCCTTCCTTCACTGTTCGAAAATACTTTATTTAAATTCTGTCAGATTAAATTATGTCAGAATTCAAGGCAGAGATCTTATTCCTCAGTTTTTGGTATTGACTTAGCCTTTCACTTAAAATTTTTCTCTTAGACATTGGTGAGAGCAGGGAGGAAGTGGAATTAAATGCATAGGACTTGAGTGGTATCTTGCAGGTAGCTTAGAGCTCCAGATGTGTTTAGATCAGTTGTTTCTTTGACCTTTCTTTTCTATAATTAATTTTGAAATGACTTCTTGATTGTTCTGCTAGCTGCACCCTAATTTTTGCCTTATTTTTTCTGTTTTCTTTTCTGTCCTTAAACTGTTCTCCGATATGTGACCTTAGTAACAGGAGGATGCCTCCTTCCCTCCCCTCCCCTTCTCTTTCCATACGTTTGAGTCAGCCAGTATGGTCTTTTTCTGTACTTTCTGTTCTTCCTTGGCACTGCGTTAGTTTGTTCTTGTAGCCATAGCTGCACTATTTCAGGTGCCATTTTTCCAGAACACCATTTTCCTTTAGACTGGCCTTTGATAAGGCTGACTGGCCTAAGTACCTTTCCTTCAGAGTGGCCTTTGATAACTCAGAATTGGAAGGCTTGATGGAAGTTTGTGTTGAAGCTTTTTCTTTTGGTTAACCTCTGAGCCATCTTGCATCTTGATGACTTTCGTCTTCACATTTATCCAATACAAAAGAACATGTTGAAGTGAAATGAGCCATTCTCCTAGTTGCTTTTTATGTCTGCTATATTAAAGCTCTTACTGAAGTATTCCAAGTGCTTGTAAGACTATCTTAACAAATGTCTGGGTAGTTACAATCTTTTATAATGATGAACTTCTGCACTCTGGGTAACTCAAAATCTCCATCCACCATGATTCTGTGGTCTGTTTCAGACTTCTCACTTCAGCAGCACCCCTATTTTTAACAATTAAGTGTATTCTTTCTGCAAAACTCCTCTGTATGTTGGAGTTTGGCTAGTATGTATCAAAAAATGCTCACTGTGCAGCATGATCTATCCAGTCATACTCTCCTAAATATTATGGTAGTCAGGTGAGTTATTTCATCAAGAATGCAAGTTGGTTTATTTAGTTTCATCTGCTAATTTCCAGTATTTCTTGTCTACCTCATGTTGCTCTAGCTCTCCCCCCTGCTGAAACCTATAAAGAGAACAAGGATTTGGTGAAATCTTCTGAACAGTAAACTGTGGATGGTTCCTTTGGCTATTCTTCTTGCTTAACTTGGTGTTGAGCGAAATATCACATGGTCCAAACAAGTGTATTGCTTGTCATGCTGAACTGCTGGGTGGCATTGGGGGTGCAGCTGCAGACATCTTAGAGCTAACTCATCTGTGATTGTAACTGCAGTTTTTAGTCAGTGAAAGGCATCTTTGAGGGTGCTAAGGAAAATACAGAAGACTTGCTAGTTGCAGAAATTAAAGGCCATGTAGGATGTGCTACCCTGTGGAATGTGAGGTTAGCGTTTGGGTTCACAGTCACCCTTGTTCTAATGCTTGGCTTGAAAGGGAGAAAGTGCCCAAGCTATGACAGAAGAAAACCACATGACAGGCTGGATGCTTGCTTGTGCCCTTTTTTCTTTGTTTTGAAAAGTTTGGGTTGTTTTGGTTTGGGTTGTTTTTTTGTTTTTTTTTTAATTCCTATAATGTGTGTACCTGACTTCTGTTGTTGATTTTTCTTTTTTATTATTTTTTTTCCTCCTTCTTGTATTTCAATTATGATGAATGTTAACTGAGAAACAAATCATACTGTTTGCAGAGCTAAAAGCAGAAGCCAGTATCATGGACCAGCTGAGTAGCTCTGACAGTTCATCTGACTCTAAAAGTTCTTCATCCTCTTCATCAAGTAGTGAAAATAGTTCTAGTGATTCTGAAGACGAGGAAACGAAGCCCTCTCTTCCTATGCCAATGCCGTATTTGCAGTCGCAGCCTACTGTGTCTGCCATACCACAACAGGCTATCCCTGACAAAGATGCCGGTCATAACAGATCCCAAGAGAGCAGTGGTCATATGATGAATACACTACGTAAGTACAAAGGCTGTTCTTTTCTTAGTGCACAATTCCAGACATCAAGATTCTGAAAGGAAACCATATTGTTTTTAAGTATGTCTCTGTTATAATTAAAACTGTGGGAAGTGATGCTAGGGTTTGATTGTTCAGCGGTGGTCTGAATTAGACACTGGGCTAGAAGGTTCTTGGTCCTCAGAGATATTAAATTAAAGCTGATGGAGTTGAAAATATTTCCTAAGCTCTCCTGGCTTCCTACCAGTTATATACATTGGGACTGGAGAACAGTAATTTTGTATTGAAAATACTTGAACTAACAGGGCACTCCCAAAACATATGTTTATAATTTCTTGGGTAGAACTATGGGAAAGATACTATACTTGCAATACTCTAAATTACAGAAGAGATGGTGTATTCTTAGCTACTTCAGTTACTATTATTCATGGCACTGTTCCACTGGACAGCATGGCCAAACTGTCCTTTGCATACAAGGAAGGAGGCAATGTGCTTTTAGGTGATACTATCTTATTCCACTTATTCAGGCAACTAAAAATGTAATTTGAAGAGCAGCTGCGATGTTCTTCAAGAAGTGGTTGGTGTGCAGCCTGGAATTGAATGCTCAGTGTATTCAAAAAAGTAGAGGTAGGACAGAAAAAAAATCCTACCAGGTAGAGAATCTTAAGTTTGCTACTAAATAGCAGTATTCAGACACAGAAGTGAGTATTCAGCTATGGTGAGTCTTCAAAAATTATTACATTTTTAATTAGGTGCTTAGCTGCAGGCTCCCAGTTTGAAGAGATTCCCATCGACCCTGGTTTGCAGCCTAAATTCTTTAATGTTTATCATTTATATGTAAACTTGCTATATTGAAATCTTAGACTCTGGCAGATCTACTTTTATTTCAGTACTTGATGGATAAAATGAACAGGGTTTTTTTTGTAGCTAGTATTTAAATACTTAATTAAATATCTGTGCTGGTTATTATGTACTGCATTAACAGATAAGATTAGACTGAAAAGTCCTGTGACTTCATGTGCAAAGGACTAAACACTGCTTTCATTTTACTGTCACTGTAGAGAACAATGTCTTCATGTTTATAATTTGCATAACTTTAGAATGTGCCATTTATTTCAACCCTTACTCACAAATGGGATTTCCCGTTCTTCATGCTTTAAATAAAACTGTTATGAAAACGAGATTAAGCTCTATCCCCAGTGACAGAATCCCAGCTGGCAAAGCTTCCACTGAGAGATGCACTTATAAGTCCAGGTGCCGAAGTCCACCAGTTCCAACAGTCATAGTGAGAAAATGCTGCTTAAAACATGACATCAGAACTCTTACAGGGGAAGTTGGTGGCTTGATGGTGCTCAAGAACCCCTGTTGACAGGTAGAACCCCTGTTGACAGGTAGAACCCCTGTCTGTAGCATCAAGCCTTGGGCTTGACTATCTGAGCTTGCCAAGATCTTTAGCTTAATCCCATTTACTTCTGTTATGGTTACAGATCTATTTACTGCTTAAAATGATTCTGTCCCCAACTTCTAGTACAGTTAACACTTAAAATACACTTCAACTAGACAAAGATCAAAACAGTTACTTTCAAGGAGAATGTGTTTCTCTAGCTCTCTTGCTGAGAGAATTTGGCAGGAAAGTGAAACCTGGAGAAACTAAATGGGTAGCACGTGGTTCTAGCTTGAATGGCAAGAGTTCTCAGTTGGGGTCCCGTACAGTAATTTCTTCCATTTCAGATAATGTTTTACAAAAATACAATATTGAATCAACAAATGTCAGCAAAACCTGTTTGCTCGTCTAATCCTGTTTTGAGGTTTGACTGCTTATATGTGTGACTAGTTTTGTGCACCTCTGTAGAATCAGGGCCATACTGGGTAATTAGTGAAATTTTCTTTTGGATTGGTGTGTGCAGGCAGAAGGCTGGGGGAAGGCTTAGAGAGCACAGTTTTATCTGGCATGTAGAAATCATACAGCTGAGGTTTTGTGGAACTTGGAAAACATAGGAGGTGGTGTCTAGAGCATGGTAACCACATAATTCTGTCAGATATATATATAATCTACCTCTTCAGGAACCCGGAGCTCAAGACTACCCCTCACCACCAAAATACTGCTTCTTCCCCTTTCTACCTTTCAGAAGCTGAATATATAGGCTTACAATGTGCCTTACCACAAAGTTTGTAAATGGTGGCACTAATGAATCTGTTCTTCCCAAGTATTTGATAATATGTTGCTTTACATCTACTTTTTGTTTGAATGAGTTAGGTTAAATAAAGTAGTTTTCAAAAGAAAAACCAGCAAAGATTGGCTATTCTGGGGCCTTTTGCTATGTACATAGTATTCAGCACAACTTCATTTCTTTTGATACTTAGTGCTGGTTCCAGCAGCTAGTGATGAAATAATTTTCCCTTGTATTAGTTTAGTCTTGTTGTGACCACTAAGATCTGTGAAACACAGGTCATGCCTGTGAGTTTTCCCATTCCCTATAACTCACAATTCAATTGAATGTATTATAGTCACTGATTTAAAAGTTTAGGAAATGTCATAACTTGCATAACTATTTACCCAACTAATATTACTAATAAGCAATTGGTACTGCAAAAACTGAATTCAACAGTTTTCCCCACTTTATTGCTGCCTCATAAGTACAATAGAGTCTAGATGTTTCTTCAGAGTCCTAGCTGAATGAACTTTCCATTCTTGCACCAAACCCATCGCAAAACTACCAACTCTAGTCTGTGTTATTTTGCCATTTCTCTGAAGGTGTTTTCTGGAGGTAGGGTTATAAAATGGGGCAAAAGTTTTCCCTGAAGTAAATCCTAATGCATTATTTCTGACTCTGGAACTTGGAGTTCTTGCTTTTCCTATCTGCTGGTTTTCACAAGCATTGGTATTTTTGGCTAGTGTTATAGGGTTTGTGTAATTTCTATAAACTATGTTGAAATAACTTTTGAAGGCTGCAGAATCACTATTTGGAAGGTTATCTTGTTTGTACTCCCAGTCCTCTCCTAAAGTAGGTAGTGCATAACAGGACTGGGTTTTCTAAGAATTCACTGTAAGTTTTCCTTTGAGTGATAAATGCATGAGTTTAATTTACTAATGCTATTCTCTGCCTTAAAATATAATTTCTTAGGATAATATATTGTCCTGAATAATTATTGACAAATTACTTGACTTTGTTCTTTCAAAATAGCTTTTAAAATTTGTATTAAAATAATTGGGCTGTAAATGCTGTCTCTGTATAGAGGATTGGAAAAAAATTGGCTACAGTAGTACTTTAAAGATTGCTGGAAACAGCCATCTTCGCTATTTTTGTCTTACATAAAATGTTTTCTGTTTTGTTGCAGAGAATCATGTACCACTTTCTAAGCTTTAGTGATGACAGTGGAAAACAAAGGAAGGCTAAATGCAGCCATGTTAAAGACTTCAGTGTTCTGGCAGAATTGATACTCCTGATAACAAAAGATCCAATCTGAGTCTTGTTGGGTTTACCCTCTTGAGGTTACTTTTTTTACCCATCTGTAAAAATGATCTGTGAAGGGTGCTGCAGATGAGGCAAGGGCATGTGAAAATTGTGTGCCTACTCAGTTTCTTTGCTTTTTAGGCCATATCAGCACAACCTGAGATGCATTCCTGATTTTTTTTTAATGGCTGTTTGGCAAGGGAGGTGTGAATGAAAGCATACTAGCTGGAACAAATTCTTAAAAATGTGTGGGAAGTTGCTAGATAAGATGTAGATTCTGTATAGCATGCTGCTATGTTTTCTTGTTAGTTACCTGTCATCCTGGAAAGACTCCCTCCCTCCTACCCCCTAAGCTTATGGACATCCATTGCAAGCGCAATATAGTCTTTCTTCTTACTTCCTCATTTTGAAATACATATAGCCACCAAATTAAAGTGCTGTGTAAAATTTCTTTTGATGTTTTGTTTGTTCACTTGTTCCAAAACCTGTTTGAAATAGTAGGTCACTGATACATCTTTAAATGGTACATCAAAGAGCTGCTCTTCTTGATTGAGACACCACTGTTTTCAAGCACAGCTGACTAGCATTCAGATGTGCATTCAGAAAAAAAAACAACTCCTCATTTTTCACAAAACTGCATTCACCAGCAGTTTTCCCACTTATGAAGCATGAAAATGTGGGTGGCAAAGATAGCTAGGTGTTGTCTTTTGTGATCTGGTGATATTAAATAAATGCAATTCTAGCTAATAAGCTAATGGCTTCCTGGACAAGATTTTGAAATTGTACGAAAGTGATCTCTCTAAGGTTCTGTCACTGGGGAGTTTGGTTCTATGCCTATTCATTCTCTTATCATAGAATAGTTTGGGTTAGAAGGGACCTTTTAAAGATCATCTAGTCCAGCTTGCCCCCCCCCCCCCCATGATTGATACTAGTTTTTGTAAGCCTTTAATTGGGAAAGGGAATATCTTGAAAGAAGAAAAGTATTTCTGTGAAAATGACTAATATGATGACTCTTTCTTCTAGGAAATGACTTGCAGCTGAGTGAATCTGGAAGCGATAGTGATGACTGAACAAATTTTTGGCCTTAAATGTATCACCTTTTTTGCTAAATATGTCTTAGCATCTGTTTTGCACTAAGATTAGATTACCAGAGACTGGAATGAATGTCCTCGATTTTGATAACAGACATCCTAATTTTGTACTGACACATCATGTCTATAATACAGCAGCATTGATATCCTGTCAGTGCTATGGTTATGTGTTTATCTCTCAAATTACTGTATTTACAGTAAAATTGTGTATGATCTGATTTTGATTATTTTTGCCTCAGCCACCTGTTTTACTTGAAACTGATTTGTAACAGCTAGTTACTTTATATAAATAGTTATGGAATGGAGAAATTTCTGATTTTTATGGAGGCAAGTTTCCTTTCTATCATTTAAATGCTGAATGCTGATCTCACAACTTTTACTTGGAGGGAGTGAAAGGGAGAACAACTAAATGAGGTCTGCTCTGTCAGCTACGCTTTTTGTTCAGTTCACAGTTCATACCTTTAAGGAAACTGCTGAATAATGTGGTCCACTAGTGCAGTTACAGTTTACAATTGTTCAACACATTGCTGAATTCTTAATTTCATTGTATTATAGGACTTTATATTTCTGAGCCTCAAGATTCCTAAGGGAACTTGTCTGTTCTCTGCCTTTTTTTTTTTTTTTTTTTTTTTTTTACTTTAATAGGCTGGTCTTTTTACAACCTTTTTGTATCTAAATTTAGATAACTGCAGAGACGGCAATGAATTTCCTTCATTTACTTCTGTAACAGAAATCAGAAAATTTCTTTGTAGGAGTATAAAAGTAATTTAATAAAGCAATATTTATCATTTTCATGTGTCTGACTCTCTTTTTACTGGTTAAGAATTCCACTTTTTGCATGTAGTAGTCCTGCCACTGAAAGTCATGCAAGGAAGTAAAGTAGTGAAATGGTAGCAATATGGATTCCCCACCCCATCTGCAAGACTTAAGTGTTTGTTGCCTTTGCCTACATTGATACAAGCCCTAGTAAGAGCTTTCCAGAAGTTTATAGTGGTGCTAGTGTGCTGATGAATGTTTATTACAGAATATATCCAAATGCCACTGGTAAGTGATACTGTGTTAGACAAGAAAAGGTGTTTGCCTAGTCTTATTTTTTTTCCTCATTTGAAATCATACTTCGAGACCTGAAGAGCTGCAGGTGGGAGTCCAGATTTCATCCTGTGGTTTACTACTGAAGATTTTTGTAACTAATAGTAGCAAATGTCTGTACATTAAGGCTTACATGAAAAAATGCACATCCAGAAAATGTATACAATAGATGGTACTAGACTAGCTTATTCTCTCAACTGTGCTGTATCAGCCTCTTACCTAGGTGCTTACCTCTAGGCAGATTAAGATGCCAAAATGATGTCCACCCCTCACAGAGGAACATCTTTTGGTACCACCAGGAAGAAATTAAATACTGGAAATGCTGTATTCTGATGCTTGTCCAGCTTGCACTCTGTACCTCAAACTATGGCACTGGTCCGTGCTCTACACCAGGTAACAGCTTGCTAGTTTTCCAGCTTCTTGAAGCTGGTATCACAGAAAGTGAAGCACTTCCTTGTTTTTACTTGAAGGGAAGAGCTCAAGTTAGTAACCATGGGTGAACAGATTTTTGAAAAGAAAAGGGCTAATGAGCAACCTTGAGGAAGGATGCTACCACCATAAGATACTTGGAACTTTCTCAGGGGAAAGGGTATTGAGTTCTCTGATGGATCATAGCTGTTGGCATGGGAATTTAGCAGAGTACTTGGTCCTTGGTGTCTGCTGCTAATGAAGTCTGCTCTGGCGATGTGAGGAGCTGAGAAGTTGCAGGTAACCTTAGGACCAAGGAGCAGCCCTGTGTGCTAAATAGAAAGGGGTGCATCACAATGCAGTGTCCTGAGATGAAATGTCCTCTTTTTGCCTTTCCTCTGTCCCCAGTGGTTTATTTGCATCAAAGCCTTCCTTTAAGTTGACGCTAAATTCTAATTCTAGCCAGAATGCTGCTGTTTTTTATGAGTAACAGTGTATTCAGGGTGTATGGGAGTAAGAAGATGTGTGGAAGCACTGACAGGCTAGGGTCTAAATCATGGAGAGTGTATGTACTCATGAGTTACCCATTTGATTGCTAGAAGAGTGATTGTAAGTACCATCTATCTGCCTGAATATAATTGCACTTGCATGTATACAGGTACTTAAATATAGCTCTGGGAGTAAAGGAGATTTCCAGGTTCCTGGGTCTCAGGACTGTAACAGCCTGTGCTACCTTTAGGATTTGATTTTGGGGTTGAGAGCTTTCTAGGATGGGAAGAGTCTCAGTTAAGCTTTTGTGTAGCATGTAGTACGGAGTGATTAGTGGCCAGTCAGGCACTACCCCATATGATGATCTAGATGCATATATTCTGTGAAATGCACAGTTGTGATAATTCAAGAAAGGTTCCCTTTAACTATCAAGACAGGAGATAAGATTCTGGAACAGAGTTCTTGAAATAAAGGGAAAAAGATGACAGGCTTAAATATGGAAGGAAAAAAGCTCTGTATGCCGTATCTAGCCCAAATGTATGTGAGCTGACTCCCCTTCTCGATGTAGGTGTCAAACATAGGCAAGTGAGCTAAAGAGCTTGCTTGGGCCTGTTGCCATACAGAGGGGATTGGCTTGGATCTCATTTGACTTGCTGGGGGTATTTCCTCCCCTAAAGCTTAGTTTGTGTGCCCCGAGCAGTGCTGAGCCCCCATAGCTCCTTCTGCAGGGTGTTCTTAAATGGCAGGAGTGAGAAGGTGGTTGCACTGCGATTTAGAAGCATGAATAAGGGTGGTATTCTAGCAATAGAAAAACAAATCATGTTGTCTTTTTTCATGATGGAATTATTTTTTGGACTCTGATTTGAAAATTCTTTTCTTCTCCTTTAAAAGCAGTTTTATACCTGTGATGTCAACTTAACTAGAAATGAATAAAATCAGCAATTGCTATAGTTTCCTATGACCACTCTCTCTACCACCTCTGGGTGCCTCATTCAAAATAATTCTTCTGAAATACGTCTGGTTCTATCTTGATACTTTCAGCTATTTTGTCTTTACAGCCAGAGATTTAAAGTGTGTGTGTGTGTGTGTGTATGTATCTCTAAGCAGTAGATAAATTTGAAGAATATTTTATTGTGACATTATATATTTTACTGTGACACTATCGTTAAGCTATTGTGTATGTTTTGGATTTGAGGAACATCTGTGTATCACTCACATTGATAAATCAAAAATGTCTCCCAAATGCAGCTAGAAACTTCAGAATTTTTTAGTCTTCTGACTACTGCAGTGCTAAGGACCACTGCAGCCATAGCTCACCTGAGCTCTTCTCTCTACATGGCACCTGGTACGTGCACAATTTTTCTAGTAACTCTCTCTTCAGGGTTGTAGGATTCAACCCCCATTAAGTCCTGAAATGGTGATTATGTATGCTTACCAATTGCACTTACCTTGCCTAGCAGCTTCCAATTTTTCTAAGATCTCTGTCCTACCCTTGTTTATCATGAACCCTGCCTTTGAGCATGTGGAGAGGCTGAGCTGATCTCTTCAGGGCAGCCCTGGCACCACTGTATTCCACGACTAACACTGTGATTGCCATTTACATGGGGTTTCTGACTATCTCTAATTCCCTCTTGAGAACTTTGCCCCTAATGCTGTAATGGGCCTGTAGGAAGTTCTAGTTTATAAGCATCAAACTCAATATAATGTCCATTTTGTAGTCATTTGGTAAGTAATAATTTTATTTCCCATGTAATCTCTGAAAATTATTTTGATAGGCATGGATTACTGCAAACAGCTGCTCATCAAAATCATGGCATTGGCATCAGCTGGAGCAAAGCTCCTTGCAGAATTTATTGTCAAGGCACCTGATATGATCAGTTTTATTGCATCAGCTTTGTTTTTTTTATTTTGGAGGAAGGTGAGAGAGAACCATTTTTCAGACTAAAGGACTTCAGTAAGTTAGTTCTGTGCTAAGAGACACTGAATCACCTTGAGAACAGAGCAACAGTATTTCTAAGAATAATCATTTGTTGGGTCTTTCTTGACCAATTTCTGAGGAACCAAATATGAACAGATCATCTCAGATAACAGTTTGCTTTGGTTCTCAAGATTTTGGCCCACAGAATTTGTTATCATTTCTGGCCAATGCTTTTTATTTTCTCTAGAACTTCTACAGGAAGGTTTCTGAGAACAGCCAAGTGACTGATGAATCCTGCTTAAACAGAAGAGATGAGGATGCCTAGGCTGGGCAGAAACAAAGCCCAAAGGACAAGAGACAATGACTTCGCTCATGATGGTTCCTAGGCTGAATGCTTGCAGTACATGTGAATTCCTCCTCTCACCACTTTTTGAGGTCATGCAGCTAACCACATAAGGTGCTGAGGACAGACTAAGTAGATGTGGAGTTCAGACCAGCTTTTTGAGATGTAGAAAGAAGAATGAGGAAAAGAGAAGTTTTGAATAAGGGTGTTTGCATTTTGTTAAAATACATATTCCTGCTGCTTTTGGGGGAGGTAGGGGAAATGTGAAAAGAAGGTGACGATGTACTGAAATGAGGAGAAAAAAATGTGAAATGGTAATCTCTTTCACAGTTTAGACCTAAAACTTGATAGGAGTATTAATACATATCGGGGGNNNGGGGGGGGGGGATTGAAAGACCTCTCCTTTCCTCTCATTACACTGCCCAGTTCAATGAAACTGTGGTGACAGCTTCTCCCAGTTGTTAACTGGTTAGTGGTTCCATCCCAAGTGACCTTGGTCCCCCTGCATAAGAATAATTAATGATGGCTTGGGTATTTGCAGGCAGCAGTTCCTTGCTTACCAGCTAAATGCACAGGAATGGGCTGAATTAGTGGAAAGCTCTAAAGAATCTGTTACTGTGGCTTTTATTTCACTGCTTGCAGGTTCTCATCTTGGAGAAAAGCTCCCAAAGGGCAGACTCATAGCTCAGGGTTTGTGTCAGCAGGAAGAACTATTCAGCTCCTAAACAGAGATACCAGCTTCATACAGGGTTTTCATAAAACCCATGCTATGTCTGCTGTAGTGAAGGGTCTGGCCTGCTGGGCAACAGCAAGGGCTTGGGCTCTAGTTGTTTCTGTGGTTTTCTGAATCCATAGAAGAAATGAGTGTGTTCTCAGATTTTCCTTCTCTCAAAAGCAAATCTCTCTGCTGTGGTGAGGAAGGAATGGAGGTTAGAGGCAAAGATGAAGGAGCCTTTCATTCAACAGAGAAAGCTTTGTTGATGTACAAAACATACCTGGTGAGTTAGCTGCTGAGACCTCTCTTGACTTGCTTTGAACAGGGCCCTTGTTACAGAACCTGTTCTCCATCTCTCATCTCCCATGTGCTGTCTTTTCTGTGCAGCTTGGTTTGTCTCCTGAAAATTCATACCTGGCTTGTTCTCGTAAGTGTGCTTACGCATGACATAGGATTATTTGCTCCGTCTAAGAGATGAGGCATTCTCCATGCTGTTATTTAAAGTTTAAAGAAAAGTGGAGTGTCTTAAAAAGGTAATTAAAGAAGACCCAACAACAACAACCCAAACTGTTCTTTAATCTCTTTAGTTTCACTTCCACATGCTGTGTATCTTGTTCTACCAGTTTCAATGCTCTTGCAAAACAGTTGCACAACGACTTCCTCTTAGCAACCAGCAGAATTAAACTTGAGCTCACCTAATTGGCTGTACCTTTTCTAAGATCCTCAATGTATTGAGTTTCCAATAAACTCTGCAATCCCCCCCTTTTTCCTGCACCTTTTCATTGCCACAACTTTTGGAATAAATATTCATGGATATCCTCACATAGAGCTCCCACAGAGACATGGGAGCTGGTTGCAGCCTGAAACACTAACTCATCCCTCAACCAGTTTCCTTTTTACACCTGACTCTGCACGTTGACAATTTATAAAAAGATCTAGGCTATTACCAGAGTCTCAATCCAAGTGTTTGCAGTAGTATTAAAAAATCTCCCACTATGAAGTGTTCCTAAACGCTCAGGCTGTTTTAAAGGCCAATGTCTGATTGAGGTTCCCCCTTCAAATAAAAACAAGTTTTGTGCTAGTTTCTGATTTTGCTGTAACAGTGAGGGCTCAACAGAGGCAGTACAAGGTAATGGGCCACCCAGTGCATCAGTGTCAGACAAACTATTTTGGAATTAGCTGTTCTTCAGCAACTCTTCTGGAAAGGTTTATGTGCTTTATGATCCTCTCCCACCACAGTGTGGAACAACTTCCACTCTCATGCTGGACAATAACCCAGTGTTGGGGTTTTTTTGCCCTGTGCAAAAGCTACCAATAGAAACATTCAGCTAACATATCATAAATGCTTTTTTTATAAACACTGGTCATCAAAAATGTTTGCCAAATGTGACCTGAATGTAGGTGGGGAAAACTCCATGCAGATTAGCAGCTACACTTTTGTTGCTCCTGTATTTGAGCTCCTTTCCCCCTTACAAGCCAGACTTTGCCTAGTAACCTTCACCAGGATATGGTATTTGTCAAGGATATTGATGATCAGTGGCTGTGGCTATATTTAACCAAGGATGCAAGACCGTTAAGCTATTTAGGAAGTTCTTGCCACAATGAGTACATTTTAGAAAGTAGCACCTGGAAGGAGTGTACTGAGCTTAGTGGGGACTTTTTATCCCTGTTAATTTGTAAAACAAAATGACTGCTAAAAGCTTAGAACCCATCCCTGCTTTTGTACTTTCTATTTGACTCCCTCCTAGTGATGAAACAACAGCTACTCACAGGTGAACCACTGAGGTCCCCAAGACAGAAACTTGTTAAAATTTTAATAATGTCTCAGCTATATTTATAATTCTGTAGAGAGGCTCTGAGCTGAGTAAGCCGAAGAATCTGCCATGTTACATCAGAGCCTTTGATCCAAATGATCTCTGTTCTGGAAACAAGAAGTGCTTATGCTGCACAAATCTCTCTAAACCTAACAAAAACATGCATGAGATTGTGCTGTACTGGAGAACGATCACTGTAAGGTTAACAACAGCTGCTGTTAAATGGGAGCAGCTCTGTTTTGGGAGGTTGGTAAACAGCCAGTGTCCATGGGATGTGCATGAGGGTGCTGGTAGATTGATCTGATGCTTTCTGGCACCTTGAAAGCAACCCCCAGTTAGGTGCATTTGTTGCTGGACGAGCAGAGACTGCAAACTGCTCCCTACTGTGTGGTAGCTTGTGAATCTCCTGGGTCTTATCAGCAGCTCTCACCACAGAGACCTCCTGCCTGATATAGATGCTCAGCTGTGAGAGGCTGCCTTGCAGCTGTGTTTTCTTCACCTTGTACTTCTTTGACAAGGAGGAGGGGCTGTATAAATGGTAAATTTGTTTTCCAAGCTAAAAGTAATTTCAAGCTTGCTTGCCTTGGCACCTCTCACACCTTTCCAGTTTAGAGGGATAGTGGCAGGGTGCTCGGTAGGGAGGGAAATACTTTGGTCATCCCACAATAAGGTGAGGTGACTGTTCAAGGTAGCGCAGTGGCTCAGCAGCAGGACTCCTCACTGCTGGACTCCGCTCAAGTGACAAAGCTGCACAATTTAACACCCAGCCAGCTTGCTACTCTACTACAGCCTTCCTAGACTGCCCCACAACACGGTTCCAGTGAAATCAGACCGCTTGGTCTCACAGGTTTCTTTTCTTCCGTGCTAGCATGAGCTTCCCTCCTCTCTTCTGATGGGAGGAAGGTATTTAGGATTGTGTTAACTGCATCTGGTAAGGGGAAGTGATAATACGCCTCTGCTCCTTTCCTGGCTTTGCTGAGGCCTCTTTAGCCTAGTCTCATGGGGTAAACCACTGAAGTTCCTTCCCCCCCACCTTCCTATTGCATCAGGGGAAGAAATTAAAAGCACCTTTGCAATGTATACAGCTGCTCCACTCCCTCCGACTGGGGGAGGTGGAGACAACTCTTGTGTCCCTCAGCGGCAAGGACCACATCAGGTACCTTCTCTGAAGGCTGAAGCATGACTATGCTGAAGTCAAGCTGGAGCTACAAAGGAACATCTGGGTTACTTTGCATGGTGGCATGTGGTTGGGTGGCCCATAAAGAGAAAAGAGAAATGGGGCATCTGTGTGCCCTCTCCTGGTCTCCCCTATCTCCTTTAATTGGCCTGGGGCAGCTCTGTAGCAGGGCTGCATTGCTTCCTTGCAGACATACAGCTGCGATGAGTGGCAGGTCCTGTGTCCATAACCTGTGGGCATGACTCTCTTACCCTACTCTTCATGTAGCTACTCTGTATTGGTCCAGTTGATGCAATAGTATTTTACATCATTGCTGCGTCCCTCCTGACATAAGGGAATGAGGCCCAGTCTTCCTAAAGTTGCCACTTTCAAAGCATAAAGAAAGAGCATCTCAGAAGGGAGCCAAGCCATGGGAACCACACCAGTTAGTCCTTTTCCCTCTGGGTCTGAGTTAGTCACACGTCCAAGCTCACAGTCCTGTAAGGGCATAACCCATGCAGCTGCGTGGTCTCCCAGCAGCTGGCACTACAATCCACGAGGAAAGAAAAATCATAAAATGCAAATGTTTGTGTCACAAACAATGGGTAGGTGACTAGGATTAGGCAAGGCTGTGCTGACTAACCCACCCCGTCAACAGGTAGGTATTGCTCCCAATTTGTAGTGAAGAAAACAGATCTGGATGTGCTGAAGCTCAAGGTGGTGTTGGAAGGTGCTGCTGGTGCAGAAACATTTTAACTCTGATCCTGGGCTACCCTGCCACAATGGCATGCCAGGTCTGGGTCTGACTGCATTTACACATAGACATCACAAAATCGATGATAAAAAGCAAACCAGTGATATATCGCTGCTACTGTTGCATCTGACAATGGAGAGTTGAAGCCCTTGAGGCAGAAATAATTAATATGTGGGCCAAAATGACTCATTAGGAGCTGTTTGAAACAATCAGCATCTTTGTATTGAAAAGGCATGCCCTGATGAATTTGTCAAGGACACAATTTCAGATTATTTTATAGTCTGCTTTGTAAAGCTTTACGCAGGGTTAACGACAGTTTAGTATTAATTGTGTATCTCTGGCAATTTGCAGAGGGACGTTTGTCTGACTAGAATCTTGTTCCTGCTTTTAACCTTTCTAGCTCTTGAACAACAAAACAACTGGAAATTAGAGCACTGCTTTCTCAAATGGCTTTATCTGAGGCTTTCAGGGTATGATGCAATTAAGCATTTAATTGTAAGGCCCTGTATGGACAACATAAAATTTACTCATCCCCAGTCACAGTGCAGCCTTTCCCAGACTAGAGTGTGATGGCAGTTTGCTAGTAACTGGCGCTGCCAAAATAACTCTTTGGAGAGGCAGGCTTACAGCTGGCTGACACTGGGCTGGGAGGAAATGAGATGGTCAGGACAAATTTAGCAGTAAACCAGCCTACCTGTTCAGTGACACTGACAAACAGATGCATAAATACAAAAGTGTGGCTTCTTATCACAAGCAACATGTGTGAGCATGGTCTGAGACTTGGCTGCTTTGAACTTCCAGGAATTAGCTGGTAATGTATTAACTGTGTAAAGATAAAACAGTGTGTCTGCAAGGCCTGCTGTTAACTCTCCTTTGTGTGTGTGTGCTGAGATACAGACAGCTCTGAAGAAAGAACATTCGGTGTTGTAGATTCTGGTCTCGACTTCAACAGGATGAAGACAACTCTTACACAGCAATTGTTCAGTGAAGGGCACTTGTTCAGTGCAAGGGAGAAATGGTTGATAAATTTCATTTTTCATTTACAACAACTTTAAATGCCTCAGGGTAGTAACATGGATTTTAAATTCTGACCATTATTTAAATTAATTGCAAAATTCTAACTGACTGCCATGTGACCAAAATGACAACTTGAATTTACAAATATCCAAGGCATTCTTTAGGGCATGAAAAGTAATTTCCACGGGGACTACAAACATGTACGACATCCACAGTCCCCTTTCTCAGCTTATTTTTAATGACTAGTGTGGTTTGGTTGGTCTTTCTGCACTTCATTCTTCTAACGATTGCCAGCAGGACCGTTCATCCCTATGCACTAGCACAGCTGGGCTGTCAGTGGGAAGAGTGTAAAGGCCCTGAGAGCATCCCCTCTCCTGCAGGTTTTGATGCCTGGACATGGGCTGAGCTAGAGGTGTCCTCCTGTAAAGAGGAAGTTTAAATCCAAGCAAGATTTTTTTTTTTAAACTGCAATTAAAAGACACCCCAGCTGGTGAAAGTACTTGCATCTCATGCGCTTGCAGGTTTCCAAAAGCCTAAACTTGGCATCCCAAATAGTTCAACCTATTTGACCAGATAGACCGCAAGTCTAGTTTGTATCCTCTCTAGGCAAACCTTTACTTAAATTTCAGTTCCTGCAGATACACACCTTTTTCCAGAAGCTTGTGTTTCCCCAAAGAGCTACATTCACATGCTGGTGGAGCGCATATATAACTTTCCCTAAAACTGGTGCTTCAGTACACAGCATGGGGATTTATGTGTGAGACAGGAGGCGGTGCTGGTTTCAGAAACAGTTTGAATCCCTGGACTCTTCGTTTGCAAGGAAATCTGAAGCAATTTGGTTTGGGGCCTCTTCCCACAATGTTCTTAAACTTTTTATTTTTGCATGCTGCGTGCTTTTTTTCTTGTGCAACCACATTTTGCCAAGGAAGGCAGACCATTTTTCCACAACCTCAGATTGAGTGAAGAGATCCTCTGAGGCTTGGGACAGGAATCAGCCCCATGAGAGCTGGTGTCGTTATCGATTAGGTCTCACAGAGCTCAGAGGGCTTCCCAAGGTTATTCCACAGAGCAGTCCAGATCAGGACCTTTTACTAATGGATTTCTTAATGATTGCCTGGGTGCCACCAGATCCTCTAATGAAGACACCAAGAACTGGGCACCTAGAAGATGAAGCTGATTACTAGCAGGGATAGAAAAAAGAAAAGAGAAGAAGGACAAATAAATGGAGCTTTTTGAAACATCTCCCACAGAAGGTGTTTCCCCTGAGGGAACTCTGACAACAGTTGTACAAACAGCCAGATAACAGCTGTGTGTGCCCTGTATCTGGTGGGCTCGGTGCCCTGTTGGGTCCCATATAGCAACGTCCATGAGCTTTGCTACCCTGCTTTTCCCCAGCAATGACATTCCCCTGCCTTGCTCCTCCAGCAGGGATAACCTGCCTGGACACTCAGGCCAGATGCCAGGCTGGGCAGTTGCCCAGAGTTTTGTTGTCTTTGAAGAATGCTGGTGTTGGGGATCTCTGACTCCCTTTTAAAAAGTGCTCTTGATGTTTCAGTTTGTCTTGTGATGCTGTTTAGCACTGCTGAAAAATCAGGCTTCACTGTTGATTTATATGTGTTCATCGTCATATGGGTGAGATGAGAGTTAACTCCTGAAGGGAAGTATTTTCTTTCTCGGTTCCACCAGAGATTGCCATGCATCCCAAGGACCGCCTTCCCAACAGCAGCCGTGAAAGAAAAACATTTCCCAAGAACCAGCCATGTAAAAAAAACCCCACAACTTTATGCTGCTTTTCAGTGATTATTTTCTCCTGCATTTCCTGAGGTCTGTCGCAAGCACCTAGTCTCAGCTGTCATGTCAAACCTTCCCTGACAGAATTCTTGACGCAGCCTGAAAGCACCAGGCTGGCACCGAAGCTGTTTGGCAATCACTCAGTGGCAATTTCAAGATTTAAAGGTAGTGACGACTGAGAGCACCAGGGAGAGCACGTTACTCCTCTGCAGCCTGATCTAAAGGACAGATAAATACCCTCCTGGCCGCAGGTCCAGGCCTAGGCGTCCACAGGCCACCTCACCCGCTGGTTCCCTGGACTGCTTGCGTCTGGTGCCTGAAAACTTGTTCTGTAGGTAGCAAACGTCTTGGTCTCCACAGGTCATGGTTTAAGCCTGCCCGCTGAAGGCTGCCATTCCAAGAAATTATGTTTTCCCTCCCGCGGTGACCCCCTACGTGCCCGTTTCCCCTAATCCTGTGTCAGCGGGGCCGGGGACCTCTGCCCCGGGACAGGCCAGGCTGGAGGCAGCCGCCTCAGGGAGTGGTCAGCGGTAGGCCGGAGCGCTCCCCGGGGCTCCCCGGCAGGGGCGGGAGCAGCGTCCCGCATGCCAGCCAGCATCGGCGGGCTGCCCGCAGGCGACTGTCGCTCGCGGGAGCCTTTCACACCGCCACCTGCAGTTAACAGCCTCGTGGGCGATGGCTGCTGTTCCCCCGCGGGCATGGCAAGGGGCTGTTTTATTTCAGGCGCTGCCCCGGCGGGGGCTAGGACGTTTCCTCCGCCTTATTTTAACTCGGCGCCCCGCAGGTGCCTGCCTGCCCCACTGGCCCCCGCGGCTTCCTTCCCCCGGCACGGAAGGCGGCGATGGCTGAGGGGCCGGCGCCATCTGCTGGGCTCCTTCGCACGGCGGTGGGGGCAGAAGGTCGGGCTGGAGAGCGGTGGGGAAATGTCGCTGAGGGAGCACTGAGGACGGGGGGGAAAGGGGAGGTCAGAGGGGTCTGGAGGGGAGCGGGCCCCAGGGGCCTGGGAGGAGCTGCAAGAGCTGTTGGGGCTTTCACGCTTCTTCCCGCCCTACGGCCGCTGCCTCCATGAGGAGAACGCCGTCCCTCCCCGTCACCCCGGAGCACTCCCAGGCCCGGCCTCAGCATAGGGATGAAACACGTGCACCAGGGCTGGGAGGGAAAATTCAAAGTACAGCTGGTGGTATGGGTAGAGCCCTGGTGAAAAATGGAGCTCAGGAGCAGCCTGAGCAATCAGGTGTCCTCTGCCCGGGAACCCCTCCTCACTGCCAGCAAGCAGCTGCTGTCAGTAGGGCGGACGGCCAAAAAAGCACTCAGTATCTTGCGGTTTAGATTTGTTCTCCCCTCCCTTTCCTCACTTGGTGACATGGGCTTTTATCCTTTACAAGATGTGTCTCTCAAACATCTTGGTTCAGGGGCCGAGAAACCAGTGTGGTACCTCATGCTTGCCAGCTACTGAAAATTGCGCTGCCTGCTGATGGCCAAGTGCTTGTGTGGTGAGGCTTCGCACCACGCAGTATGATGCCACACGGTCCCTGTGTCCCTGGGACTCCTTGGGCTTGCTCCACCCAGCAGAATGCTAATTGCAAGAACACAGGAAAGAAAATGTATAAAACTCATTTGTGGCAAGAAGCCACAGGAAGGGCGCTTTGCCTGGGTGAAGGTTGTAGGAAACGTGCTGCGCTTGCGTACCGCTGTGTCAGGCACACGTTCTGAGGACTGGGTAGGTACCTCAACACTGCCCTGAGCCTGAGCAAGGGTGGGCAGTGCTGCACTAACTGTGCTATGTATTTCAAGGCACAATTTGCCTCGCACCAGGCAGGTCCGAGCTTGGGACTGGTGGACCTGTGCCTGCCTGTGCAGGCATGCCTGCAGAGTGGTGGGTGGTGTTAAATACAAGTCTTCTTATATGCACTTAAGAGCCTCCTGAATTCGGTGCCTCCTGAGGAGGAGGGCATAATAGTCACTGCTAAGCATTGACTGAAGCTGGGATTCTGGGGAACAGAATTTAGCAATCATGCTGAGATTTTGCAGAACTGTAGGAGTTAGAAATAGGCAAGGTGCACTGCATCCTTGTTCCCTCAGTTCAGGCAGGGCCAGCCTTGAGAGCTTTCCGTGGTTTTTATCGGATGGATCAAAAAGGAATCTTGTCAGCACATCCTCGCCCTGATTGCAGCCACCCTGCATAGAAGGAGGCAGTTGGCATTGAGTGAGGCAATGAAGAAAGTCTCAGTAGTAACCAGTGAGAAATGGGAGTTTTGCACAAATCCATTCTGGTTTCTTGGTTAATATACATTAAGGAAGAAGGTCTGGCCTAGATAAGCTGCCAGTCTGCTGCTGTGGGAATGCAGAATGAATGCTGTGGAATCACTGCCTCTCTCTGTATTTGAAAGGGACTAACACTTCCCATCACATCCTTCAGCTGCCTTCACATACTGTAAGCCCTCCGCTCCGAGGCTTGTCTCTCACTAGGTGTGGGGATTACATCTCACAAAATGCAATTGTTGCCCTAGCTGGTGCTTTAGGCACCACTCTGATATTTCTGCTAATGATTATTCCTCACAATACCCCTGTGGTGGTGCTTCTGTTGCAAATCAGGAAACTCTAGAAATAAATCTCTTCCTTTCAAGGGTGTTTTGTGGTTCAAGCAGAGAGTTGCAATGCAAGAGATCTCTTTTGCCTTGCCATTGGCTCAGTGTGACTGTAGGCAAGTCATTTCCTCTCTCTGGAGGAACTTCATGTCTCTGAAAGTCTGAGGAGCCTGTATCTGACATGAAAAAATGGTTGGCTGTGGAATCGCTTGTGTAGTGGTAAAGGAGTGTTTTGTCCTCACTTATTTGTCTTTTATTACTTACCGCATCAAAGAAGAAAATGGTAGAGGTCATCAGCATAGGGGGGAATGCCTCTTGAGGAATACTTAATTCACTGAAAAATACAATTTTGCAGAATGAAATTATTTAGGAAACTGGGCTGAGTTCAGTGAATTTTTTGGGCCAAAAATGAAGAGAGAGAACTTTTCCAAAGAAGGTTTGTTCTGACAGCCTCAGAATAAAATGTGACATGTTTTGTCAAAAGGGATGTTTATTTAAATCGCTACAATTTCTGGGGAGGAAAATGAGACATTTGGTGTGACCTGGAGGAGGCAAGGACTTAGAGAGGACTGAAAAAGCCTGAAAAAAGCCTCAAACTGTCTGAGGTCAGCCTGTTTTGTGAGTTGTGACAATTTTTTTTGCTCAGCCATCATCCAAAGCTGTAGGTCCTCATCATGATAAACCTGGGCTGATGAGAGGACTCCCTGACACTTTTCCTATCTCAGCGTTACAGTTTGCTGCTGCTCTCACCTGCAGGAATAATTTGGCTTGCACCTTTGTGAGGAATACAGAGGAGTGTTACCAGTTTCCAGCCAAAGAACTACTTGAAACTGGTGACTGAATCCTACAGCTCTGCAGCTTGATGGGCTGTAATATACTGAGTGATCCCCTAGAAGGGCTGCCTGCCATGCTTTCACCCTCGAGTAGCAAGTGCTCAGCATCATCCTCTACATATCTATCATGACACAGAGCTTTGTGTAACTGAAATGACCGTGGGAGGGAGACCCACTTTCTAAGACAAATAGTGCCAGATTGAAGCTGTTTTCAGTTAAGATAAATTGTGTTGCATTCATGCTGTGTTCTAAACTGTTTGAATTGCAGATAGATTGTGTTACGAAAAAACTCCTAATAGGCAAACCCTGTCTATCTGTTAGTTCAGTAATGAGCCCTAAAGCCTGGGAGGAAGAGGGAGAAACTGCTGCAGCTCTTTCCCAAGATCCGGTGGTGACTGTGAGGTCTTTATGTCGGGAAATGCTGCTTCTTTTTTTTTCTTGAAACTGAGGGAGAGTGCTTGGTGACTATAGTTATTCATGTTTGAGTGTGCTGATGGGGAAATTGAGATATCCTTCTGTAAGGACTTGATTAGTAAGGGTCAAGAGTGATAAAATGTCTGGAAAACATGTATAACTTCATCTTCAAAGCCTGGCTTATCCATCAAATTGTGGATGTCCATGAAGAAGGAGTCTTTCCTGTGTGCTGGATTGCACTCCTGTATGACCCTGATGCAGCAGTGACTCACAATGAGGTCTGCAAGTTGGACAGCACATCTGTAACACCACTGCTGTAATGGGTAGATGCGAGGTGGTTAGTGGAGCACATGCCAGTCCCCGGGCTGGCCATGCAGTGGCACTGAAATCAAAGCTAAATCCCAGACATGAACTCTGGCAAGGTGTATGCTGGCTGCAAGGGAAGTACTGGGCAGGCTCTCTTGTGCTGGGAGGATGGAGGGGGGATGTGGAAGGAATTAGCTGCAGTTTGCAGAGCACAGGGGAACATGCTCAGTCCCGTGCCACTTGGGAGTTTGCTCTGTTAGCCCAATTGCTCATAACATGATTCTGTGCTCCTCGCTGACTTTCTGGGGCTGGATTTCACCGAGGCTGTTACCAAAGGAAAGTGTGGGTCTTTGGTGCTTGCCTGGTTTGCCCTGCAGAATGACAGAGACTCCAGCTTTCCTTTCTGCAAGAGATGTGTAATGTCAGCCCTCTTTTTGTTCTGCCTCGTCTGTCCCATGAATGAGATGCTGACTTTGCTCCTGAGTGTACCTGCAAAGTGCATGGAAGCAAAGAGAAGCTGGAGGCAGAAGAGTTGTTAAAAGCACACATAAAGAAGGGAGTGTCTGCAGCAGCAAAGGTTCTTACTGTAGCTTGCGACAAAGGCAAAGATTGCCTATTGATCTGCTAAATTGCAGAGTATGCACAATGCAACAAATGGATTTGAGCTGTTGTACTTGAAATGGCTGAAAATATTTTTATGAAATACTTTTTCTCAGAAAATACTTCTGAAAAGGGAAGTGGTTTTGATAAAACTCTGCTTGGATCAAGGACATGCAGAGAAATGTTTGCATGCTCAGTTACAGTGCATAGTATGGGAGTTGTAGCACTCATCTGGGCAGCAGGAGCTAGCTGTAAGAGACTGCTGAATGTGAGCTTGGATGGATGTATCCCAACTTCATGTACCAGGTTCATGGGTATTTTGGGGCAGGTTTTTATCAAATTGTCCCACTGAAACTGTTCCACTTTGTAGAAGAGAAATATTCATTAGCCCTGAGAAAGCTGGGTTCAAGTCACTGTTTGGTTGAAGCAGTGATATTTATGGAATGCAATGAAGCACCAGCAGCAGAGGTGGTGGCATGCCCAGTAGCCTGCTTGCAGGAGACCTGCTGAAAAGTCAACCTGGGCTTGAAGAGTCTCACCCTTTCCCAGTTGATAGCCCCTAGCCACTGGGGTACACATGCATTACTTTTCAGAAAGGATTTGAGAGGCCTTGGTTTTATTCTAAAATAGAATTTTTCAAAGTTGCAAAATTCTCTGTGGGTTGGGAACACATTTCCTACCCAATACTTGTTTCAGCAGAGCAGCCACAGCAGTGAAACACAGGATTTATTTTACAGTGTGTTCACATGCATGCAGTAGCTAATGGAATAGGACAATTAAACTCCAAATCAATAGGTTTCCCTAGTTTCCAGATAAGTTCTAAACTGGGAGCATTGCCCAGAAGACTTGCTGGAAATCTTTGAAAATACATGAGCATAAGTTTCCTTTCCAACTGTATTAAGTATTGTCTGTTAAATAACTATGTGAGCACAGAGCAAGCTAAACCCCTGACCTGCTCAAATTAAACAGTTCTCTGGGTGAACCTGAATTAAAATAATCCCACTGGATGGCAAGGCTCCCTTTCTGCTTTGGCTCTGCAGATCAAACACTGTGTAAACAATCTTTCCAATCTTGTGCCCTTTTCAGTGCATCACCTGCCTTGTTCTTGTACAATTATCTCCTGTACTGGTATTACAGCTATTCCCCTCCCACATGTAGGGACAGAAAGGGTGGTGGACCAGTGCAGACATACTGTGGATTGCCAGTTGACTCTGTTAGCAGACAACCTAGTGCCCCAGTCTGTCTGAGTTCATATGCAATATTGTTCAGGATGTGTTTAGTGCAACATGGGACTATCATCTGCTTGCCTATCTTTGGTTACCTGAAAGTGCTGTTCTTTCCTCAAGGTGTCTTTAAAGAATGCAGCTATTGCAACTCCCTCTGTTATTCCAACCTCTGAACAAGAAAATAGATCGATTTTGCCTGGTGTGTTTGGCCTTTAAATTGGTGGAGGAATCATAGGGCTTTCAGTTAGCAATGATCTGCACTCTGCATCTACCACCTCTGCAGCAGTGAGGGCCTGTGGGGTGCAAACAGACCTGGAAGAAGCCTCTTCTTTGGCCTGTGAGGTCCTGCAGTTTTATGTAGGCAGTAGGTAGAGAGTGCCTGAGACAGGAAGGGATGGAACCAAAGGGGCTTAGTCTGTCCTAAAATACAAGCCAAACATGCTTGGGATGCAGAATGCAGTTTTTCTTTCATATTTACTGCTAGCTACCATGCCTATTGTGAGGCGGGAAGGTACAGGCACAAACCTCAGCTCCTGCCAGTCACAGCCCCTGCTGCCTGTGTCTTACATCAGCATTCCCCTCACCTAGCAGGTATATTGCTTTCCTCCTCTGCTGTCTGGCTCTGATTGATGCTGTCATTTGTGTATTGAGACAACCAGAGCCTATAAATCCTTCCAAATACCCTATTATTAAAAAGGGATCTCACCTTCAACTTTGGGATGGTGAGAAGGGCTCATTATGCTTCTGTTTGTTAGCTGTACTTATGCAGGCAGTGTCTCTTGGGGCCAGAGATAACACTCAGATGTGTGCTATAATGCGGTCAGTGAGTAGGTTGCATGCGTCAAAAGGTATCTTGAGGGCAGGCAGGGATTTCAAAGGCAGCAGCCTGCAGAAAATGGGATTTTTACAGCTGCACTGTGAGGGGTGGTGATATGGGTGTGGGCATTTTTGAATTCTGGGTGACATCTCTCTCCTGAGTGTTTCAGAGTTGTGGCACCAGCACAAGGACCCTTTGTTGCTTCCTTATGTATGGCTGAGGGTGGAGATGGGTAAAAAACCTTAGCTTAGCAAGTGTTAAGCCTGACTCATGGACCCTGTTACAGTGCTGTTTTGGAGCAACAGAAACAGCCAGTATAAGCAAGGCAGACACTGTCTTGAACTGATGAGAGGCTTCTCAGCCTGCTCCCTCCTGTGTCCTGGGGCCCCCGCTTCCACAGGGGAGGGCAGGCATGAACCGGCCATGCACCAAGCCTAACCTACATGCCAGACTACAAAGACATCTGTGAGAAGAGTTATCCGTGTACAGATTTGGCAGTATTGACTGTCTACTCCATGTCACCTCTGAAAAAAATAAAGCTGAGGTAAATGTCTATTTCTGTGCCCAATTGGATTGAATTTTCCTGTGTTCTGGAGATTTCTTCCCCATTTTTTATTATTTTGCCTCAGGCTGAAGGGTCTGTTTTAGGGCCAGTGTAATAACTATCATAACTTTGTCAGGCTGACACATCAGTATGGTGCCAATCATAGTTATGGAGACCCTGGGACCACTTCATCACAGCAGCTTCACTCCAAGGCTCCTTTTAATCTTTCCTAATAAAATTTAAATGACAGTAGCTGTTCCAGTCATGAACCAAGAAAAGCGTCTCATATTATTTCCTCCCTTTTTTTTTCCAGTGTTGGGTTCTCCATTTTAGAGTGACTAATTTATGTAAGAGTTGACATCTTCCAGAGCTGGCTACGTGTGTTTCAAATAAGTGGCAATTCTGTTTAGTGACTCTCTTCTCAGCAGATAGGGTGTTTCCAGAGTGATACGGAAAATTGTATAGTTGGGCCATTGCCACCCTCATAAGAATCCAGGCTGTATTTCCTGATGCTTATGGGTGGTTTTGACCAGGATCTGTTATTGAGCTTGGATAGAGATTTGCTGTAGGTTCTTCTAACCAGCCACTAGAGATCTGACCCATTGATGGTGCTGAGGTGCCTGTCTGCCTTTCAGTCCCACATTAAATGAGGAGAGCCAATGGCTCCTCACACTCTTCCACTTCTCTCCTCTCCCCAGCAGAAGACAATAGAAGGAGAACTTTAAAAAATCTGCACAACATTTTCACTTTAAGCATGGGTGGCATTAAATGGCCTGCCTCACTGTGAAACGGGCCTCACACTTGGAATGAGAGGTAGGGTAGTTTGTAGTGCATTTTAGGTCCTGCAGGCTGCACAGCCCACAGACTTGGACCAGCCCCTGAGAAAAAAGTCTTTGGCAGTAAGAGTCAAGCCACAAAAGCCAGTCTTAGTCTTCATGAAGTGTGAGGGGTCAGGGAGCTGTTTGGAAATCCTGTGGCTTGAACCTCAGTCTGAGCTATTTCTAGCACTGAACACACTGGGACTGGAGCAATAATTTGGATTATGCCCATGTCTTTTGCTTATTTTTCATTTAACCTGCTGATGGTTGCCGTCTTTTATTGCTTTTCAGATCTACTGAGAGCAACTCAACTGCTTGTGACTGCATTAGTGGGAATGGACATTTATGACTGATCCCTTGGTGGTTGCAAAGCCCATTGTGCTCCATCAAAACATCACACTCAGCTTGGTTCAAACAGGTATTTTTTTGTGGGCTGTTCCTCAGACTGCTTCTAGCAGAAAGATGGATAATGCTCAGAATCGCCAAGGCTCTCAGAGTATTTGTGGGAAAGAGGAACGTTAGTGGCATGGGCAGGGTGTCAGTCTGGTTGGGTGGATGCTGCCCCAGTCCGAACACCCTGCGGGCAATAAACTTGTGTTGGGGTTGTGTGCAATGGGTAAGTGCAGGATTGCTGACAGAGACTCCAGGCATTGCTAGGTTCCCTTCATGTCATTCATAAGTCATGAAGCTGGAGGGAAAGCAGGAGACTGCCCTCGTAACGTGTGAAATCCAAGTGCTGTGTCAAGGATGTGAGAGATGAGGACTGACATCCTTTCTTATCTCAGTTAACCTCTTCATCCAGTGAGTTTGCACTGGTCTAGTATGGGGAAGACCTACTCCAGCTACTGCACCAGCACAGACCTCCCCTTTGACCTCAGAACTTCTTCTTCCTTTCTTTTAGCAATTGGCCAAGTCACACTAGTAAGGCAAAGGGCAGTGAATTATAATCAAGGCATCTTCCATCTACTTTCAGAATGCATGTCAGGTAAGGTGATATCTGGGGCCTTATTAATACCGCAGCAGTGAAATGTCACCGACTCTGTGGCACAAGCAAGCCTTGATTTACGTGAGTATAATAGAGATCAGACTGAGATCCTCTAACTTCGGTGTCAAAGGCCTGCAGGGTTGTATTATGTTTTCTTCCCTGCTGATGAAAATGAAGTCCTGGGGGAAATGAGTGGTTTGCTCTCATCTGAATTCTTCCTGGAGTACTGTTGCCTTCAGAAAGTCTGACTGGCAGTCAGTGCCTCTCTTCTTGGCTGTCTCAGCTGGAAAAACAAGGAATGAGTGGTCTGGGAACAATGTTTTTGGCATCTCTCAGCCATCTGTGTTATTATCTTGTTTAGCTAGAAAAGGGGTTGTTACCAGGAACATCTGTTTGTCGTGTCTAGGTGGAGAATGAGGTAACATTTAGAAGACACACTATGTGTCTGAATCTTTGTCGCTTTCTAGAGCCAATCCCAAACAGACCATATTTGAAGGAGTTGACATCTTTGGTTACATTTCCTGTCTTTACTCAATATCCACTGTCCTTCCATCAGTCTACATCTTTCTGCATGTCTGGCCCATACCCACTGGCATCATTGCCCTGTTGTGCTGATATCTTTCCAGCATGCCTTGCTGGAGATCTGGCCCTTTAGCAAGACTGCATGTTCTTGGGAGACTTGACCTTGGAAGACTTCTGGCCAAAATGTACCTTTCTCAAGAGCTTGGATGTTACAGGGCATCATCAGCTCTTTCTATCCTAAGTTACTTGCAGTTGGATCATTCAGGAAACACTGCCTAGACTGTCATTTGCTTTGCTGCCTGTTTTGAGTACTTAGTACTTCTCAAGTTTTAGAAGGTATGGGGGAAAGTGAACTAAGCTCAGATCTGTAAGGGATCCTAATGTGAAGTTAGGTATCCTGATCCTTTGGCCTGTAAAAGTTGTTTTTGTTTTGGTAGTAGGAAGAGAGTTCTGGCTTGCTGCTGCTGCAGGAGATGGGTGGAAAGACCCTGTACATGGGTGCCTGGTGGCTGGAAAGGCCTGGGCTGCTTGTATCCCTGTGTATCAGTGGTTCTCACCTATTTCTTATTACAATGATCTTCTTGGGTCACTTTCTCCAGTCTATTGCTTTTTGGTGGATCTGTGAAGAACATCATAAAACATCAGTTTTGCAGCCTAATAGACCCCTAGGGGGTAACTGAGGCTCAGCGTTACAGTGAGCCCAACAACATCTTTTTAAACTGCTTTCTTTTCTCTTACAACATTTTAAATACTGTGTCTCTGCCATTTTTTTAGCATGTACCAATTTGTGCAGTTTCTAGTGGAGAGCACCCAAAGTTCTGTTTATGGGGGACTTGTGTATGAATTATTACCTGCAAAGCTTGCAGTCAAGTAGCAGGTTATAGTACTAATTAAGGCAAATGTCATAGCAAGAGCATGCTGACGTTGTTGGAATTAATGGCCCAGAGCATTACTACTTAACACACCTTTTGAAGTTAATGGAATCGTATTAATTGGGATCTTGGAGGGACTGAGGGACACAGAGTACATCACTCCTAAGCAGCACCTCTGTTATTACATTAGGGCTGGAATAACATCCAAGTTGCTCCTGCCTTTTGTGCCCCTTTTGCACAGCCATTTCACAAATGGATGGCTCTGACAAGGCCTGGGGGAAGGTTCTTTGGTCCTAAGGTAAAAGGTGAAAAAGTCTGTTCCAGCTGTGGTTGCAGAGAATCACTCTGCCTCCAGAAACCAGTGCTGAGAACTGCCAAACTCTCTCTGGCACAATCCTGAAGGAACAAGGAGGTGTGTTCAAAAATACTGTGTACCCTTGTCCCTGGGTCTAATTCTACAAATTCATCTCCCCTCCACAGAGCTTGTTCTGATGAGTAAAACCCAGGGTATTGGTGCAAGGCACAGTGTCAAAGCATTAAAAAAATAGTGTCTGTCAGCAATACTGAGTCCTTTTGGATATTAGCCAGCTGTGGTAGCAGTGAGATTGGTGCTGTGTGTGGTTAGACCTAATGCCAAGAAAATTTTAGGTTTGGCATAGCAAAAAGCAGCTCATGGAGGGCATCTGCTTTCTTTGAAAAAACCTGAGATACCTGATATTTTTCTATAGAAAACCATAACTCAAAACTTTTAATAATGTGCTTTGTGCAGTGAAGGAAAAAGAAGAAAAACCCCAACAGTTTTCTACTGAGAATTTTGATTCCAAACCAGAATGTTCTCATTTTCATCCAAGTTTTCCACATGGGGGAAATAATTTTCAAGCATCTCTCATATAAAGTAATTAACTATAAATGAGGAATGGATGGCTTCAGAAGAATAGGAACACATATTATCTCTAGATAATGATATTAAAACCATTGTGCACTGGGAATGGAAGTTTTTATGATACTGTAGATTTTCTGTGCCATTTTATCCTTGTTGAGTTCAGATTTAAAAAAAAATCATTAGCTATGATACAGCATTTTCTCTGTATTGAGGAATACAATTATTAATTATCCTTTGAAACATTGCTGGGATGTAGGTTCATTATTACCATTGACTAAATTTGTAGACTTTAACATTATCTCCTGGGTTAGCATAGGGGAAACATTCATGTTTGCTTGAAACCATGATGATGTGATGTCAGCTCAGTCTCCCACTGCATGGAAGCTGAAACAACAGCATGGTCGAGCCGGTGCTACCTGCATGTGATGTTCTCTCTCAGCTCCATGCTGGCCTCTCTTCCTGCCTCGGACACCTTGGAAGCCTGACTTCAATATCCAGAGCTCATCATATATGGCATTGCTCAGCTGGGCAGGAGCTGGAGTAGGTGAGCCCTATTCCTGCTACAAATTTACCACATGATGTGGGACACCTCTCAGCCTTACCGCTGGGTCTGCTGTGCAGCCACCCATAACTGGCTGCAAGGGACAGGCAGGGTTTGCCAGCAGAAAGTCCTTCTGTTTAGGGCAGTTTCTCTCAGGGCTTGTTACGCTGACCTTAGCTTGCAGAACCGCTTTGTGCCCAAGCAAGTGCGAAGTGCTCCTGGCTGTTTAAATCTATCACAGTTCTGTTTGAATTGAAAGATTCCTCTGTTCCTCTGTGGAGTGTGTTGTAAAACAATCAGTGACATTTGTTAAATGGAGAACACGTAGGGCAAGGACTCCATCAGCTCTGAGAAGACAGTGAGTAATGGTCTCTTAATGTCTGAGAGCTTTAAAGCTACTATAATATTCTTCAAAGTCAAGATAGTGCGGTGGGGCTCCACATTGCTATCCCGTGTTCAGGGGCAGGCCATCGCTGAGCACATAGCCAGCCACCATACTTCAGCAGCATCTATGCGGAGGGGAAGGAATTAGTGGCTGTGCAACATGCATCACAGACGAGACAGATTTATTATTTACTTGCAAGCATTCCTGTAGCACCCATCACTCAGCTGGTTACCCGCGCCTACTAGATGCTACTTTGCACTTCTAGTGGTGTCTGCTCTGCCCTCTTCCAGACACAAATCAATACACTAAGCCTCAGTGCATTTGGGAAGGAGGTGGAAGTTGCACAGCTATCACTGAAAAAAGGGGTGTGGAGAGGAAGTGCCTGTCTGTGATCAGATGGAAACTTGCAATACAGCTGGATGCTGGTCTACTTGTTTTGCATCTCTCTGACCTGTGGTAGCAGTGATCTCTGTCCAAAGGCTCAGTGTCTTACCCCTCGGGCAAGGTCCTGTCTCTGGAGTGCTCAGAATAAAAGGCAGGATAATACCTTCATTATGAGTCCTGTACTGGGTTTGGTTTAAACCGAGTGTCTCCTCCCCTCATGTGCAAAGCGCTTGAGCTGAGGGGAGCAGCTTAGCAGAGGAAGCTGTCCTGAGCACATGCAGGACCTGTGAAGGCTCTCTACTAGCCAGCATTACTGGTTCTGCCATACACAGTATAGGACTGAACTGATCAACATCATCTGTCACCAATACATGAAGATGCATATTAATGCTATTTGCAACTTGGCTGAGTAACAACTACGTGGTAATGATCTGTGCATTTTTAGCTTCAGAGTCTCTGGGACAGACGGATGGGAGCAGAGGGATGATTTATATCCTCAAACCTGTTATTTACAAGCAGTCATGTTCCTCATCTTCCTGTAGACAAATTGAGGGAGTTGTAAATTTGCCATATACAGTCCCTTGAGCTAATGCTTATGGGAGGTGTAATTTAAAACATTCATTTGTCCTAGAGAATGGAGCCTGAACAGCATTGCCATGGAAATAGGTACAAAACCTGAAAATAGGTGGACACATTCCACACAACCCTTACTATAAAGAATATACTGTCCATATAGACACCACAGAAGAAGCAGGAGGGAAATTAGGTCTACTGAATGGCAATTCACCTTATTAATCACTACCAATAGTGACTAGTTAAGGACTAATTAAGGACTAACTGTGGATCATGAGAACAGAACCAGCTACCAAATAGGCATGGCAGCATTGGGCATTTATTCCCTAACTGATCATATAGATCTGAAAGTGCACCCCCTGCTTTTAGTAAGCATGGGACTACTGACTATTTATAATTGATCTGGAAAACAATTCTGCCTTCTTTCTAAGGAAAAATCTTGTGTGTGTTTATGTGGTAGTGTGAGACAAGGTACAAAGTGTGTGTGTGTGGATCAGGCCTTAGAAATACTTGCACTATTTCCTTTCTGGACACTTTTATGAAGACATAATTGTTCAGTAGGGGTCACTGCATGCAGAAGCATTTGTAAGAGCAGGGGTGGTGAGGGACTGTTCTTTTCTTTTGCAAGTAGTCCAGTGTTCTAGTATCATCACTCCCCAGTGCCTGTCGCTTACCACCCAGCATCCTAAGTTTAAGGAAGAGGTGAAATATAGCTATTTCCTGTACTTTGTCTGTTTTCCCTGCAAATCTGCTTTCAGCCTGGAATATGGATTTTTGAAGGCTAATGTGGAAGTCAATAGATCTAGTTAAATGGATCGGATTCCCTTTTAATTCTAGTAATTGCACTGGCTGACTGGTGTTGTTACTGATCGCCAAGAAGGAATTGCCAGTTGTGCCACAGACTTCTTATGTGAAGGAAGAGGCCAAGCTGCTGTGATATTTTGTGCCTCAGTTTCTCCTCTCCCACTTTCACAGTCTTGTTTCTTGCTGTGAGTGGAAAACTCCAAGTACAGTGAATCCCCAGTATCTGCTCTAGCTCATGGGCAGAGGTAATGGCAGATCCTCAGAGTCCTGACCAGAGACTCTGGCATGAGCCTTCTTGCTAGCCTACTATAAGGCTGCCACACATATCTAAAGTACGTATTTTTTTCCTACTTGGATATTATAATGAAATAGGGAGAGAAGAATTTACCTATTTGTCCAGGGCTACCTCAAGGTAATGTTATAAGCAGATTGCCAAATTCCTCTGTGCTCTGGATCTGCCTTTCTTCCTGTGTGTGCATGGATCAACTGTACTTAGGAGCTCTGCAGTGCCTGATGCAATGAGGCTTCATGGGGTAGCTGCACCAGTCTCATAGTCCTGGGGCTGTCGGGGCATCTTCTTGCCTGCCTGTTCCCCTGATCCTGCTTGGGTATCTCAGTGCTGTGCTAATACAGTAGCAATATTCCAATACTGATCAAAATACGTTTATTGTGTTCCTTTGTTAGCACTGCTGGATGTTCTTCCTTAGATCTGATGCTCTCTGGCCGCTATCCTCATTTTATGCACAGCTGTTAGATGTGTTTTCTCTTTTAACCGAGTGTTTCATGTATCTGATCATGGTGAATACTCTATATTTTCCAGAACCACTTTTGCTGCGATCTGCACATTATCTATCCCTCTCCCTCCCAGAGATATAGCCCCTGTCATGGCATTGGGTCCTGCCTTCCCTGCAAAGAGGCAGAAGGAAAAAAAATCACTTCATAAATTCTCCCATTTCATCACCTGCTGACTCCAGTTCACCCCTATCATTTTTACTGGAGTAATCATCTTGTTTACTTTCTGTCTGGTACAGACTTGTCCACAGTGCCTTACGCTTCCTGGGAACCTTTCTTTAAGTCTGATACTTAATATCTCTTTCTGCTTCCTTAATAATCCTCCTAACTCACTTTGCCATGTTTTTATAGGTCTTCTAGTCCCTTTGCTAGGTAGTTCATATCTTTAATACAATTCTCTTTATTGCTTGTACTCCTCTTTACCTTCTGGCATAAACACATTGGCCTCTAATGCCTTGAGTTTTGCTCCTAGTCTAGACTCCTGTAATTAGCACTGAGCTCACAGCAGGTGAAACAGTAATTTTACAGAGTCACCCATGGACCCGTGCGCATGAGAGAGTATCCAGGGCCATAGCCCAGGTTTCTCTGCTCCCCAAACTGTCTCCACCCCTGATGCTCCAAAGGCCCCTTTTAGACAGTGCTGTTCTGTCCCTTTTCTATGGCCTGTTGTTATTTCACTACTAACTTTGTCTCTTAATAGGCTTGTTTAGCATTTACCACAGTGGAGCTGGGCATGCAGGTGTTTCCCACTTGCAGATAAGAAAGATATCCCCTTGGTAGTACTAGTAGGGCTGTTATCTCTCATTTGAGGGCTTATATCTTCAGAGAGTCCAATGCCTGCTCAGTGGAAGCAGAGGGGTGGATTTGACTGCGTATTCTAAGGCATGTGGAAATTCACACTGGTCTCTCTACATGGGCACTTTTCAAACCTTAAATGTGTAATTTAGAAAAAAATCTGAGGATATCCAGCATTGCACTAAAGCTGGGAAGAACTCAGGAAATTCATGACTGATGGAAATGGATAGTGGAGGATACTAGGGTGTTCTGAAGATGAAGCTTTCTCAAAGCAAGCGTGAATCCTCATGATAGTCTGTTCTGCTTCATGGATCTCTTTTAGATTTGATGTAATAGATTATATGTGCAAGATTGGTGTTAGCTATCTGTAACTAGTCCCCAGTTGCATAAGCAAGTGGAGCAAGGTAACATATGTGTGCAACTTCTTTTGCTCCAGTATGAGGAACAAATCTAAGCAAGGTTTCATCCCATATCCCAGTCTTCAGCCTGTACCCATGTCAGAACTGATTCAGTGCCTCCCTATGAACCACAGCCCTGCTTCACCAGCATGCAGGCTGGGGGCCTATTCCATGCAGTGTGGCCTGGGGACACTAAGAGTGGGTAAATGACAAAAAGACCCCTATCCAGTTCAGTATCATTCCCACTGCTGTCTTCAGAGTCTTCGCAGCAACCTGTGCTAAAAAGAGAATAAAGACTACAGATGAATTTTCTTCTAATCCCAGATAAAGAACTTTTCCTCTGATCAATACATTGGCTTGTCTCCATATGTAATGCAGAAATTCTTCAGATGGACACAGGACTCCTAACAGGAAGGGAACATCTCTACAGGCAACATGTTAACTGAGTGAAAATAAAAATCCTTTCTCCACATTGCCAAGATAAAATGCTCTTCATGTCCCTCACCTGTCACTCGAGTTCCTGTCTTGCCTTTTTGCCTGTGGCGATAATGATGATAAGTGATTCAGCAGGATGGCTTTCCATTGAAGACCCAAGAAATGCCAGATAGCTGAAATATTGTGAGGTTATTCAGAGAAGTAAAGATCTTGAGGAACAATTACATCTTTTTATAATAGCAAGAAAGCTGCGCCAGTACTATTCTGTCTTCCTGGTGTGCAGAAGCTACAGATGTACTTTAAAGGCCCTACAAGCATTGGCATTGCATAACACGTCTTGTGTCTAGTATTGCTCTGCTTTGTTGCTGGAATTTTGGAACACCAAAGCTTGCATTAAAGTCGAGGAGACCAAGACCAAGTGAGACATAAAGGCATCATAGTGGAGTAGTTACGATTCTGGCATAACAACAAGAGGCAGTGAGGACTTTTGCTTTGAAGAGGAGAATGGAGCTGAGTACTCCAAGATCCGTTTGTTTTCAGAACCAAAGTGTGCCAAGCAAACCTGCTTGCTTTTTTTCCTGGATACCATTACAAAAATTAATGGGTGTTGGTAAGAACACAGTGTGTGGAATAAAGTTTTAGAGACACTGTTTCATGAGAAGTTAAAAGCAAAATTAATTTCAGTTGGCTGGGAGGTAAGTGGTACCCCAAAGCTTCAGGGATACATTTTGGATGGCTAGAATATGAATGCATACTCCTATCTCAGAGAGGGGGGTGTGTGTGTGTGATTTTCTATGCTTGATTATTAGTGTGTATATTGCTTTGTCTGGCTGGAAGAGACAAAAACAGAGGTGGGGAGTGTTCTGAGTGTTCTACCCCAAGCCTCTGTTCCAGAAAGACTTTGGCACATAGCATCCTCAATCTTCTGGGGCAGAGGTCCTCTCCCCTGCCTGCAGGCCATCTAAATGTAGGCTGAGAAGACTTCATCTCCTCCTAAGGAAAGGGTTGGCAATGGGCACATGAACTGCCTGCCAGAAGAGCTGGTCTCCCTCCAGGGACTAGAGGGACCATCTCAAAGAGTAGCTTAGACTACAGGTGTCACTTCTGGATAGCTGAAGGTGGGTGAGGAGTGTCCCACACCTGTGATCACACTTGCAGAGGTATTTAGTGGGAGTTACCTGACTGCCTTTATACTAAAAGACTCTGGGAATTCTTGTATTCTGTAGACAAAACCTTGAGGGCAGCTGGGAATAGATGTGAATGACACCCATTGAAAATACCTGCTCCTGAGTAATGGAGAAAAAAATACTTTCCAATTTGAGCATTTGGGGAACAAAATGGTAAGATAAAATCCCATCATTCTGATTTCCCTGTTGGTTTCTGTCTTCTGATTTCTGTCTGTTCTGACATCAGTCATGAGAATGCTGGCTGTGGAGTTAATGCTGCACAGTGCCTTGGAGCAGAGAACACCAGCGTTCCTGTGCCACCTCTGTTTTGAGGATTCATAGGAATATTAGTTAGACCTGAGGTGTGATCTGGGAGGGAAAGCAAGACATGCATCACAAGGAGATAATCCTTTTTGAAAGGATTGTTTTCTTTATTTCATTCTCTTTTTCAAAATCATCCATATTGTCTTCCATTCCCAATTCCTCAGCAGTTTCAGAACACTTAATTAAAAGGCCATATTCATCTATGCCTGGTGCCCTAGATAGCTTCTGCTTCCACTTTCAAGAGAAGCTAAAATTCCCTAGTGAGGATAAATGGGGAAAGTATTAGACCAAATTGGGTAGATACAGTTTCTGTAGAACACAGGGAAAAGGAAAGCATATGTAGAAATCACATCTCCTGACAAGACTGCTCAGGCAAGACATTAGTCACAGGCTGGGAGTCAAATGGCTTCCTGAATAACACCAGGAAACAGCAGCTATCATCAAATGACACATCGCAATATGATACTTTGGGGCAAATTGCTTAATGCATATGCATTCCAGCTTAACTCGCTGTGAAATAAGAACACAGTGTTCACTCATCCCAAAAAGTAAATACTTAGGGAAGGTAGTAAGTTTGCTAGATATTCATGTCATGGAATGATACATCAGAGTGTACTGTGCACTGAAGCTTATGCACTGCTGCCTGTTCTTGACAAACATGCAATTTCATATGGGGTTATCTGGAAGCATATACTTACTCATCCTGGATTGGAGAGGTTTCACCAGTGTCCTGAGTGGGAGGTACCGCCCCATTTGTGAGAAGTGCTCCTACCCTCTGACAGGTCAATGGAATTTCTGTACTTGAGCACTCTGAATGTCATATGCACATTTTCCCATGCATGCCCTCATGTGTATACATGGAAAGCTAAATAGACTACATTCTCTTACCCCTTAAGCAGAAGGTTATTAAAATGTGAACTCCATAGTTAAAGTTGTAAAGCCAATTTCATAACTCGTGTAGTAATGTTCCCTCTATTTAATAAGGCAATTCGTTGATCTGCAGCAGCAAATTATACTTTTTGAGCATTTAAGTAATACTTCCACTTGGCTTCCAGTTTACGAGGCAATTTAATATTTCCCTGGGCTCACTAGTGCTGACTGTACAGAACTTCTGGTGTTGGGCATTTATTCAGCATAGAAACTTGAACAAAGTTATTGCTATTTTATGCACAATATGGGAACACTTCCTTTTAGAAATCTCCCCTTTGCTCAGCTACCACCAGTGCCATTGGCGTATGTCCAGTTCTGGCAAACAAATAAAAAAAAAAAGAGATTAATCCAAGTGAGCTGCATAGGCAGCCAACATCAGGAACACCTGGCCCAAATGGGACATGGTGTCAGATTTCTAAGGCTGGCCTGACTTGGTCACCATCTCTTCAAAAGTACCAAAGGACTCGGTGTCTCCCCTGAATAATGGGGAGAACTCAAACATAGGAATCCGGTGCCTTGAAGAAAACTATTTCAGAGGGAGCCACTGAACAAGAACTGGTGGTATTTGTGTTGAGCCCTAAATGATTTGAAGATGATATTTTTATGATCCTAAAGCTGTTTTGGTTTTTCTATTTAGGTCAGCTCATGTAATGAAAGATACTGCTCCTGTCTACAAACCTTTTTGCATTGGTAGCCTTAGACTATGGCTATCAAGACAGTCACAGCTGAAGTCCTCACAGTGCTGACAGCAGAAGTCCTCTGGCTCCATCCATTGGCAATCATGGTTGTACTGGAAATCTGCTAGGCACTGGAGCTGATTCCTGGAGACAGAAATATCCTGCTTGTAATATTCCTTTTCCAAAATTGATCTTTCTTCAGCTAAAAGCTCACCGTAGCCTGGAAATATGAACATGTTTATTCTAGGATATTTCAGAACATTTTTGAGAAATCTCCTTTAGGTGGCAGCAGGAGTACAAGAATATTCAGCCTCTTCAATACTCTGGGCGGCTGTGGTGGTGTGGTTTCGTGCTGAACATAAACTGTTTTACAACCTTTTCACAGCCTAACACACATGAGTTTTTATTTTCATTATTAGACCAACTTGCTGATGTGCTGAAGTTATGAGTCAAGACTCCCTCACCTGTCTGGCCAGTCCTTTGGGTATATAAATGCTATGACAGTCTGGACACTTAACAATATGGAAATGATGCAGCCCCTGCCTAGGGGATCTCAGTCAGGACTCAGTATCGCCTACACAATAACATTGTGATGGAGTGTGAAAGGCAAGGAGATGGGGAGGAGAATGCTCAAGATTACTGTGTTGCTTGTTCACCTGTCTTATGAGTCATGGCAAAACTATCAATAGTCTAACTACAATTGCAGTAGAGCTGCTAAACTTTGCAGAATTCCCCATCTCTGGAATGGCCCTACTGCTTGCTTATCTGCTGGGAAGCCAAAGATGTTTCTTTATTCCTCCACTCATTTCCAGACTCTTCCTTCAAGTCTTGTTTGCTTTGGAAGGCAATTCCCAGCTGATGTGTCCATCACATTCCCTGGGAGATGTTTTGAAGCTCATGGTCTGCTTGTGAGACAAGGAAGCCTGCAAAACACTTTCCATTTGGACACTGGTATGCCTAGCGGTCTCTCAGGAAGAGGAAAAGGGATCTGGAAGTGTCAGCTCTCTGAACTCCATAGGTTGCCATTCAGGCACTTCCATCCAGCTGGAAATGAGCCAGTAGCTCTCAGTACTGCTGAGGGGGGCCTGCCTCAGGCCAGGCTCGCCTTGAGCTTGTAGGAAGCAAGGCAGAGGCTGAACTATAGCTGTTTTCTCTCACTCAGCATTAAGTGACTGGTGTGGGATCTAGCTGGGCACCCATGGTTGGGAGCTTCAAGTGATTACTCATATGATGCTGTATAAGAGCCTGCTCTGCTTCAGACCCTTCTGCTTTCTGGACTTGCTGGCCTCAGACTCCTCAGTTATCAGTGCTGCTCCTGAGGAAAAATCATGTTTTTCCTGTATGTTTGACTCCTGCTTTCTCAAGGGGGGCCTTGAAGTGGTATCACCTTTTTGAAGAGCAAGAAGATACACCTGATCTATACATTGCAGTGACTTGTGGAAGCTGCTCGCTGGGTGGTATAGGTCCCAGTATCCTGGCATTCTCTGTCATGCTTAAGCCTCCTTCCATTCATCTGTCAGCAAACAACTACAGTTGCCTCACACCCTCCTGGAGCCTGGCCATTTATCCAGCTTTTATGGTGAGTAAATAATATGCTCAGTTATATGTCTGGAAATAAGGTTCTGTACAAATTCCTCGGGCAATCAATATACAGAGTCGTTTTATGTTAGAAATAGCTTGTTCCAAATGGCCATATATATCTTTATTATACTGTAAATTCTCACACTGTCACTGGAAGCCACATATGCCTTATTACCCAGCTTTGGTTGCAGAACAAACTCCTTCCCTTTCCAAGCCTCTTTCTCTCTTCTCCCATCCCCTTGGCTCAGGGCTTAGGAATTAACTAACATCTCCAACACACTGAAAAATCTCCTTCTCTTCCTGATACAAAAGTGTCCTCTTGGGATTTTTCCCCCCCCTTGAAGGTCCCACTGCGGCCTTCTTCCAAAAAAACAAATCAGGCTTCAAATGTCCATGCCCTATAGCCTTACTATTTTAGATGTGTTTTCTCTGTCAAAATTATTTCTATGGCAAAAGCCTTGAGAGCTCCCAGCCACCACTGAGCCCCATTCTGTCAGGCACTGTACCCAGTGCACAAGATGGCTTTAGCCATCTTGAACCAATAATTTTATCAGAGGACATCTGCATCCTCTGGTTAAGGTCTCTCCAGATCTGGGGACTAGTCTGAAAGATAAAGTGGGACCTGGATGGCCAGATAAAGTGAGGACAGTTCTGGCCACATCATGGAATGCAAACTGCATTTGCACCACAGGCAGGGATGGAGGAGATGGGTGGTTACTGCCCCTCAGCAGCTGGGGGGGGATGCTTTACAGTCCTGTGCTTTAGCTAGAAAATTGCTGGCAGTGGTATGGGAGGTTTTTGGTAACTGGGAGGCTTCTCGGTGGGGAAAATGTAAAAAAATTGTGTGAGAGGCAGAGCGTGGTGATATTTGCAGGTAGAGAATGAGAGTCCTGGAACACAGGCACAGCTGACCCCCTAGAAGCACTCCCATTCTCCTTCCTGAGATGGTGAAATGAAAGCTATTTGCAGGGTTAAAGTTACAGGCATTGGAGAGAGCAAACTAAACAATAATGGCTTGAAGAGAAGACAGGGAGATGAAGCATGGCTGTGCCTTGGGAACAGTGACTGCTTACTCAGCATGTCTTGCTGCTGTACACCAGCTCAGAGAGGGTCTCACCTTCAGACTTTTAATAACTTTAGGAGGGGTATCTGTTTTTACTGTTCTTAGCACTGTTGTGCTGGGAGACAGCAAGCAGGGATGTCTTGCTCCTGCGCAACTCTAGCAAAGGTCTGACTAAGTGACAGGCAGGGACTGCTGTGGAAGAGAGGTGTGATGCTCATGGGGGTGAGGAGCATGTGTTGTAGCTTACTGTGGGTCACAGCTAAGCTCAAAAGAAAGAAATTTCTTTTAAAATCCAGCATGTTTGAGCAGAAGTCCTGAGGAGGCAACTCCTCTCTGTTTTCCCTCTGGGAAACCATTTTTGTTTTTTTCAGGGGTGGATTATCAGGTGCGTCTATGCTGCAGGGCTGGGCCTGGGTGGAGGGGTTGAGACATGGCCCACAGCGCATTCTCCCCACCCGGTAAGAGCTCCCCTTGGAATAAGAGTATTTCTCTATGCCAGGAGCTGGCGCTCTGCTTAGCACAGAGGTGCTCACATTTTCAGCTGTGGAGATACCATGGCTGAGCCATGACCTCGTGCCAGGGCTCTCGGGCAAGACTTGCCAGCTCTGTGATCTGACAGAGAGGGGATAAGTGAAGTTGCTCAGTATGGTTACGTGACATGTTTGGGAAGGCTATTAGTAAAACACAGCCAGGAGGACTGGCTCCAGCCCCCTGGAACAAGGCCTGCATCTCAGTGAGCACACCTCCCTGCGCTAAACAAGGAGTGAAACCCTGCCACAGCCCCCTGAAGGGCAGCACCGCTTGTGTGGGGAGGCAGAGCTCTGCCAGAAAAGCCAATGTAGTCCTGCAAAACGAAGTCACAGCTAGAGGCAATGGGCACATCCTTTGCTGGTGTAAATCACCGTGACCTGATTGATTTTAGGGCAGGCCTTGGTATTGAAGGTGTCCCAAAAAGTTCCTTCAAAGGAATCTTTAGAGAAATGTTTCCCCCTTGGTCTCCTGTTAACTTGCCTGTGATAATACATCTGCAGCATGCTATCAGTGTGTAACTTGCTCATGAGAAAAAGAAAGAAGGAGAGAGACTGCTGTTCATCTTATTGACTACTTATTCACTTCTTTAAAAGTAATTAGGAGTTTAATCAGAGTTTCTATGGATTTTTGGGGGAATCTGTAATTAAAATCTGCACAGTCCCCTTGCATTATATACTTAACTTTGTCCCAGAGCTGC
Source organism: Elanus axillaris (assembly GCA_026212715.1). Lineage (NCBI taxonomy): Eukaryota > Metazoa > Chordata > Aves > Accipitriformes > Accipitridae > Elanus > Elanus axillaris. Next base: position 40,459,236 of record JANZLQ010000001.1, read on the forward strand.
TCAAATATCTCTAATATTCTCACTTCCTCTAATGGAAACTGTCAAGTACCCCAACATAAAAATGAACAGCTCACAAAACCGCTGCAACAGGGCCACCAAACCGCAGCCCCCAACAGTTTTTTGTTGTTAGGAAAGGTCTGATCTGTGATAACAGCCCAGGCTGTAGGTTAACAGGCCTGATAGACTCCAAGCTGCTTTTTCTCTAATGAATAGAGATGTTTCTTTTCATCAGTGTAAAAAGTGCAGCGTATGGAGAGGGGGAAGGGAAGGAGAAGAAAAAAAAAGCCATCTCACTGTGTAGGGATGGAGCCAGTCTCTTGATAAGCTTTCAATTAAGAGCAGATTAAAATTAGGTTTATCTTCTCCTCAAAATGGCAATGACGTTAATATAATAATACAATGTAATAACTTAATAACCCAGTTGGAAGTGACTCATCCACATTGGAAAGATCACAATTTAGTGCCTAGTTCTGGGGAGGTTAAATGTGCCAGTCCCTCATTCCTGTGGGTGTGCAGGCACCCGTGGGGAGAGGCAAAGCTGGACAGTAATTCATGGCCTGGCTGCTTCTCGTCCCTGGCTGGTGGTCCTCGGGAAGGTTGGGTCATATACCTTTAGGGCTGCTGGGAGGTGAGAGTTGGGCTGAGTGTGGCTGGGGAGATGATTAAAGGCTCTGATTTCCCTTGAAACGCAAATCTCGTGATAATTAAGCGTATTCCTGGAGGAAGACCTTCACCTGCTGGCAGGCGTTGCATTTGGAGGGTAGCCAGGGTTAATCCCGCTTGCTTTCTCAGCAGCAGACCTACAGTGCTTGCTTCTTCATCAGCCCCTGTCCGGTGGGAGGGCCCTGTGTGCTTGGCCTATGTAACCAGGAAGGGACCAGTGGAATCTGCTGGCCCCAAGGGATGGTGAGGTGAGACCCTAGTCTGAGCCACAGACAGGAGCTTGTTTGCCTCCCTGTGAGACCCAGTGTTTGGAGCAACTGGTGCCTGTGTGCAGCCAAGTGTCACCACCACTCCCTAACATGCAGCCCAACACATGGGCCCTGGGATGTGACTTTGTTCAGGTTGCCTCAGGTCTTGCCTGGGAAAATGAGTGTTATCTGGTCTCCTTTGTCTTTCCTCCTGCTTTAAGGCTGGCCACAAGGAGCTGACTTGGCCTGTGTGTCTGAGTTTGCATTCAGACACTCAACTGCATTCAGATGTCTTTTGTAAGTGAAGAAAATCTCTTTTCTTGATCACAGCAGCTGAGCAATGTGCTCCTGAGCACAATCAGTCTGGCAGGCTGGCAACTGTCAGAGAAGATTATCTTCTCTGTGAACTGCCTCCAAACTACCTGTCCCCTCACCCTTGTGGGGCCCAAGGCTTCCAGCAGCATCAAGAAAGTTGTTGCCCAGCCAGCTGTTTTGGAGGTGTATATTGAAGCTATGCTGACTTGGGCCACTGCTGCAGATCTGCCCCACACCAGTTTTCTCTCTGTGTGTTGCTGGCTTCTCCCAGTTTCTGAACCTATCCTGGAGGAGTACCCTGTTGGCATTTCTCTTGCATGGTGAAGAGAGGCATGCAGTTCTAAGTACTCTATTAGCATGTGGCACCTACCCCCAAGCAGTTTGGTGTGACTGAGATTTGAAATGCAGAGGCATGTGATGGGTCTGTGTGTAGAAACAACAGTTGGGGCTCAGCAGAGTCCTCCAACACCTAGACCTCACCATACCCAATCCCATTGCTCCACCAGGGAAAGGACAAAGTCCTAGAGCTTTGAGGTGTAGCATCTGGCTTTGCTAGGAAAAGATCCAGGAGTCAAACACTCACAGCTAGTTGTTCCCTAGTTCTCAGTCCAGCCCATCACATGCATTAAGGACTATGAATTCTGCTGGCCTTAGTGGGAGTTTATCTCCTCTGTTCAGGTGAAGGAAATAGATTTTCTCTGCCACAGGAAAGCGTTTGTGAAAGCTGCCCTGTGCAGTGTTTGCTGCCCTGAGCTCAGGTGTTAACCCTGCAATTAACCCAGATTGTCACCTGGGAAGAGCCTGATTGAACTGGTGTCATGGGAGAGTGCAGCTGCTCATTCAGCTCATGTCTGGATGATCTCAGGCGTGCCCTTTGGTTTCAGGGACAAAGCTGGTAAATCTGTTCTTACAATCCAGACAAGGTAGCATTTTCCTGCTCTTCCTGGACAGAGACTACACTGATTTATTTATGTCTGGGAAAAACACAGTCAGAAATACTTCTTAACTTTTTTTAATGAAGTCCTGCTTAAGATCATAGCAGTAAACTTTCCTTCTAATATTTGTGGTGCTTTGAATGCAGGATGCATGTCTGGTTTCAGCTGCTGGAACCTGTAATCCTGCAGATTCAAGCCTGCTCCTGCAGTGAGCTCCAAGTCCTCTGCTTATAAAACTGTGTGGCTTTGTATTAACTTCCTGTGAGAGCCAGAAATCAGCCTCCCGTGGGCCTGATTGCCAGAGCAAAACCTTTGTAGGCACTTCTTCTATAAGGGCCCACTAGCTGGAATTAACCTTGATGCTTACCAGCTGTTTGATATCACTGCATTGCTGGTCGATCTGCCCAGAGATTTTTACTGTTAACATCAATCCATTACATCTCCTGCTGATCAGTACTCTGTTGTCAGACATGAGACAATGCCTACTGCCCCCTTAGATGGCTGCCTATGCTTGGTATCCTTTGCACGCCCAGCAGAGTGGATGTGATATGGCCAGTTTCACACCATGCCATGGCAGAGTTGATTGGTGCTTAGCCCCTCCAAGAAGCTGAGATGATCAGACTCAGAAGGAGAGACAGGAAGGAGCTTCCAGTGTAAGGTAATCTCTGCTGTCTTTAGCTACCTCTTGTTTGGGCTCTGACAGCTGCCCTCTGGATTGAGGAGATCTGATTTGGCTGGGGATGGTTTGCTTTTCTTGTTTCATGGGTCAATCAACACTGTAGCCTGTAACTTGTGTGTCAGGGAAAGGTATTTGTCTCTGTGCCCTATGTGGTGTTTTATGGAGGAGGGTATAAAACGCTTCTCTTCCCTTGTCATGAAGGCTATTGTCTTGGTCCAGAAACTGAGCATTGAGTTTTACCCATGGGAAGTGATCAGATTAAATGGATTGTCTTCCCAGATAGAGCACTCAAAACTCTAAATAATAAAGTGTAATGATATAGTAATTTTCAGCTGACAATGTCTAAGCATTTGAATGAGTTACCATGCTTTTGTGTGCTGGCTGCTCTGTTATGGCTGGAGATTTCCTGCACTTCAGCATATCAGTAGCTTGTTTGTGCCCTTGAGTTTATTTAGCTGAAAACAATGAATTAAAGCAGCTTTCCAGTAAGACAAACACTTACCTGTGCCCAAATGCAAACCCCTTCAGAGCAGTATTTACTCATGTCTGGCCTCTAATTTGGGCCTAACACTTTACCTTTTGAGTTGAGTGACTTGCTGTGATTGACTGCAGGATGGGTCTGCTCAGTCCAGTGCAGGTGCAGGGTGGACAAGTTCAGTGGTAAAGAAAGTGAAAAACAACAATAAGCAACTGAAGTAACAGGGAAATATCAGCCTTGAGAAAAAAGACCACATTTCTTTCCCTTCGCATTATAGGCTGTGGTTTTTCCATCCATAAAACAGAGTGTGTAGGACTCTTATGGTCTTAAAACTCTAGCTTTAATTCAGAAATGCCTCTAATGCACTGGGAAGTCATCTCATGGAGAGTGACAGCACAGCAATGATGTGGCCACAATTAACCCAGTTCCCTGTGGTTTTCCCTTTCCCACTCCTGATTGTGCAGCTAGGGATATTAAAGTGGGAGAAGAAATGGCTTGAAAGCAATTAAACTGGGAAGTAGTTAGATCCTCTGTAATAGCCATAGGGAGAGAGGAGCAAAGGAAAACAAGGGCTTTCTCAGGTATAAAAAGAACATTGCATGAGATGTGGCATCAACACTGGCAGCAGGAATCCATCTGTCTGTCCTGCTCATGGGTCTTGTTTCCTTTACCCCGCTCTAGTTTGGTTTTGAAGGTCACTCGGGATGCATCTGGGATCAGGAAAAAGTGTCCCTCATTCCTGTGTTTTGTTTGAGGTGATGCTCATCAGGTTGCTTTTCACCACTCATTGTATTGGTGACCTGCTTTCTCTGTGCAGGAACTTGTGGTCACAAAAGGGGGAGGACAGTCCTGGGACCCCAATTGTCCCCCAGTTTGTGTCTGATCTCATGTGTCTTTTCACAGCAGAGTCTGTCACTTCAGTGCTTACTTGTGCATCTGTTAGAGGAGCTGCCTGTGTTGGAAGGGGATGAGGTAGGCTTTGTTGCTGATATTCAAGGCTAAACTTTGCAGCCTCTGCAGTATTGCTTGAATGCTCTTCTCTCTCAATTGTTTGATATAATGAAGGCAGCAATTTCTTGTTTGGATTTACACTGCTTTAGAAGGTTAAGCTGTGGACTGCTTTTGATACTTCTGTTCCCATCACCCGTGTCCCATGACAGCAGATTTGGTAAGTGCCTGCTTAGCTGTATTTCCGTCCAGATACTTACCAGTAGGACAACTGCATAGATTTGTTAACACTGTCAGGGGAAAAGAAAAAACATGGGGTATTTTGCAATGGGAGTCTGATTTTTATTTTAGCAATGATATAGGCTGTTTTCTTGAGCTTTGACCTGTATTATTTTGGCCTGATTTTGAAGGGCTTGTTTTATAATAGTTTTCCATTGACTGACACAGGAGGCTACTTGTAAAATTGTAACAGAGAAATTCAGATGTTGCATTCTATAGAAAAATAAGACATTCATGTTGTGCATCATAAACAGGGAAATTTCGCCTTTGACAGCAAGAACAAGCTCAGCTGATTGTGAATGTTTCTGCAGATGTTTTCTAGCTTTGTCCCCTCTCAACAGCATAGTCAGGACTGGACCTCCTACATGGGTGTGTAAAAGGTCCTTGTCTTTATTCTTGCACGGCCAGGGCTAGCCAACATTGATAACAGTGTTCAGTGTTCGATAAACTGTGTTTATTGTTGTTGGAAAAAAGTAATTCCCCTTCTGGCAGTGAAGAAGGTGTGAGTTGTAAATAGAAGTCTGGGAGTGGTGCTGCAGCTGCAGATACAGCAAGGGTTTGACAGAAACGCAGCAGAGCTGGATTACATATGTGTTAGTGTGTGGGAGCAGAACAGCCCTGTCAAAATGCAGACTCTGCCTGCTAGAGCCACTGCCCTGGACGAGACCCTGCAGAAAGCAGGTACTGTGCAGAATGGTTCATGTACCGTAATTCCCAGCCATGCTTACTAAGGGGGAATTCTCCAAATTATATGGGACTAGAAAAACATGCCAAACAGCTTCATTTGACATAATTTCAAAGGTGAAATATCTTTAAGAAAAGTATCTTACATTGGCCACATTGTAGATACTGAGATGCCTACTAAGTCTTGTTACACAGGTCATGGCTGTTTTCCTTTGAACAGATGATGATATTGCTTGTATATAGAAAGCAATGTTCTTTCAAAGCATCTCTACTCATCTGGCATGCTTTTGTGGGTTTTCAGCTCTCAGGAGACTTTGCTCTGATCTGCCACCTGGGGTTCTCTGTCATTAATTTCCTCTGGAACAGAAGCACCTGAGCTGCAAACTCAGATGCTGGAAGAGCATTTGGGAATGTGCCACTTTCCCTGTTCCTGCACTTTTACCTGAGCATCTTTGGACGTAGTCAGAGGCAGGCTCCTGACCAAGGTGGACACACATCTATACTGGCAATGCTGTTCTCTTTTACTCCCACCACTTTGCCACCCCATTTCTGTGCTGAGAAGTTGATTGAGGACATACCTTGGCCTCTTCTCTAACTTGAACCTGGCATCATCTACAGGCTGGATGTAGAGAGGGCAATTACCAATTTGGGTACTGATCCCTGGCTGCCAGTTTATGCAGCAACTTTGCAGGAGAAGCCTCCCTTTCTTAAATATAGGATTCTCATAGTAACTGCAGATATGCTGGATTGTCCCTCTCAGCTCTTCCTCCCTGATGTGTGCAGCTGGCTCCCTGCCCTGGGCCTGGCCACTATGTAGTCAGATATAGATATTTAGTCTGTTTTAGTTTGTTCCTCACAAATCAGTCACAGAAGCCTCCCAGCCATTTCTGCTGCCTTTCTCCCAGTGCTGTGCAGTTTGTTGATACCCAGCCTGCTGCTGAGGTTTTAAAAATTTATATGTGTATTTTAAAGCAAGCAGCTCTCTGCACTGAGTTCTTGGAGAGCAGCAACCGAAGGCTGTGTGCATGGAGGTGTACAGGGAGGGGAAGCTGGAAATGTGAGGAAGATCCACCAGGATGCTTGCTGTCTCTCCCTGACCCCATTGAGGACCTGCTCGGAGCCCATGCCTCATTTTGAGTCTGTCACCTCAGTCATCGGGGAGCTGCTGGAACAGGCTGGGAACAGGCTGTGCTGGTGCCAATGGTGCTACACAAAAAGGCATTCACAAATAACGAAGCTCTGAAACACCCTCAGCAAAAGTGTCAGCAGCTTGAATTGGGGTCAGTTATGCTGTGGAGAGAAGCAGGCTGGGCTGGGGGAACAGGGAATAGACCTCCCCCTCTTCTGCCTGGCTGGGAGAAGGGGCCTCCAAAGCAATGGAGAGAGATCCTGCTCCTGCTGACTGTCCCTGGGAAGGCCAGGCTCTGGCAGGGGTTCTTAACCTTGCTGCAGATCAGGGTCTGCACACCTGGTCTTCTTCAGGCCTCATGTAGATACCTAAAAAAAGCATCCTCCCAGCCACAGAGCTTGGCTTTCTGAGGCTGCTGTAGTCAAACAGACGCTGCCCACAGACCAGCAGTTCACACAGCCTCCTGACTGTCTGTGACGCCCTGAGCAGACATGGACAAGTTGCCACCTTGCTCTGTGCTTCAGTTTTGTCGTGGTTTCAGCCCAGCCGGTAACAAAGGACCACGCAGCCGTTCGCTCACTCCCCCCGCCCCCCCTCCGGTGGGATGGGGAGGAGAACCAGGAAGAAAAAAAAAAGAAAGAAACCCGAAACCCCGAGGGCTGAGATAAGGACAATTTACTGGGGCAACACAAAAAAAGAAGTTAGAACAATGAGGATACAAATAAGAGAATACACAA
>JANZLQ010000001.1:40466430-40488452 GCA_026212715.1 Elanus axillaris
CAGGTCAGCTGCCCCGGCTATGCCCCCTCCCAGGTCCCTGTGAAAATTAACTCTATCCCAGCTGAACCCAGGACAAGTTTCCATTTTTTTATAACAGGATAGTAATGCTGATCTACCAAGGGGAGGGAGGAGGTGAGGAAGAATGTTTGTGTCATTATGGCTGTCCATGCCTGAAGGGCTGCTGCTCCCAGAGAGTGAAAGGAGGTTGGTTTTGAGATTAAGGCAGAATTATACTTGCCTTTGCCATTATAACTAGTGGCTGGCTTTGGCCACATGATGACACCTCTTCAAGCTGTTTCCTTAAACAGGAAGGCAGGTCCCACCAGGTCCAAGCAGCACTAAGGGCTTTTTAAGCTTAGCTCCATACCAGCCAGTCTGTGGTCCCCATTTGAAGGCGTCATGCCTTTGGCTAAAGGAAGCTCTTCAAGTAGAGTCATAAGGACCCACCACAGCAGGAAATGTAAAACATTGGCTTTCCACAGGCTATATGTGAATCAGCTCTGAGGGGAGAAAAGATTTTTAAGGGTGTACTGAGTGGGAGAAAAGCCTGCCCCTGCCTCCTAGGTATTTGATAGCAACTAAGCTGCTAAAGGACTTCGCCAGCAAAATTTCTCTGCAGTGCAGTACCTAGGGTTGAGCCATCAGTGCTACCTGCTCTGAAGACATGAGATGCAGACCTGAGGACATGTAGGTTGTTCCCTATACTGGAATGGTTAGCGAGTGTACAGATACCAGCTGGACATGTGTTCAGGGTTATTACAAGTGCAATCACCAAATGCTGTCTCTTGAAACCCCAGGGCTGCTTTGCAACAAATTAAAGAAGAGAGCAGAAGCCCGTATGCTATTTCACTGGCCAAAGTGGGGAAAACAAATTAAAGTGTCTATTTTAGCACAGTGAGACAGCTTTGCTCTTCTCAAGGCAGTTCCTGAGAAGCCACCTATTCATGCTTGATGGAGGGGAAAGTATCTGGCCTAGCAACAGCCAGTTAGCCAGAAGTGGAGGGGCTGGCTAATGCTTGCTGTTGAGGAAATCTTTGGATGACAGCTTGGCAAAGATCAGGGGGCAGATGTGAGCCCAAACACTCCCCACTAAACAGTGTCAGGTGCCAGCTGTCAGGTTCATGGGACTGTCACGTGCCAGCTGAGAAAGGGCTGTGACCTATGCAATGGGACTTTTTAGGGCTCAGTGGCAGTGGTGTCAGGTGTTCAGTGAGATTTGTTCACTGTTGGTTGTGACTCCAAGTTACCATCAGCAGAGTGAACCTGGGGAACTGGGTTGCAGGAACATACTTCAGCTGCTTCCCTGCAAAGGCAGGCAGCTACTTAAAGAGCCTGTAGTGGTTTTTAAGCAGTACAGATGTATTATGTATATCATGTTACTGTTAAGCCTTGGTGCACTCTGGAAATGTCTGGCATTCGTATTCTTCTGTTAGCAAAATAAGGTTTAGGAAGTTTAAGTGACCAGAATCCCAATAGATTTCTGCATGAGGAGAAAATGCAAAGGTGGGGGTGTTGTCATGCCTTACTACAGGCATTAGAAGTGATGATTGGATGTTCTTAACTGTGCTTGTTCTTTATTTCTAACATAGTTTTCATAATAGAAACAAAATTGGAAATTAGAGAAAATGTCACTTCAGTGTTAATAGATCACAAGAACCAAGTCACTGAGAGGATGTAATTCCTCTCAGTACATGTACATAGATGCTGGGTGTGCTTAACTGTTTCAGTGACTGAAATACTGTAGGGGGTTTCTCAGTGCTTTCTTTTAACCCCTTGCTTATAGTGTTTTATATTTCATATGAGATGACTGAATTAAATTAAACCACACCAAATCTAGGCTGAAGTTTCCCTTACTTGGTGTTTAGGAGATTACACTTTGGAATAAGTTCAGCCTGTGATATGCATGGTTTTGGGTGCTCCTTGGCTATTCCTATGCCATCCAGAGCTGAGAAAAGTCACTCTGTTATCAGGAGGTTTTAGTTTGCCAAGCAGTGTCTACCTGTCTCCTGAAAAAGTTCTTATGGATCAACAGTCAATAAAAGGTTGCAAATGATTGTTATAAAGGGCGGACTGCTTTAAGACAAAAGAATAGTTCCTTTCCTTTTCCAGGTGAAAACTTGTCCCAGAGATGAAGTGATTTGCTGAAGGTCCCTCAGAAAATGTAAAGCAGAGACAGGAGATGAACCCAAGTCACATGAAATCAAATTTGATGCTCACTTAACCAAACTGCCTGCCTGCATTGTGGGAAACTTAGCAAGAAACATGGGTAATGAAGCTGTCCAGCTTCCTGGAAGGATGACTCTGCTGCTATACAGCAGGTAATCCTTTAGATTTAAGAAACAGCATAACTTGTAAGGAGGAAGTTTACAAAATATGTCATCTGAAGACACTGCCATGTTTAATGCATTTGGTGCCAATGATTTGCTTTCCCTTGCTATACTGTTTACAGAGCAGCTGGTGCAGAGCTGTTGAGCTTACTATTGAAGATGAAAGGCTGGTTGTTTTTCAAAGCCCTTTGTGCTTCTTTGCTCCTAACTGGAGCTGTCAGTGCAGATGCTTTTTATTTCCTTTATCACTGGAGGTCTGAAGTCCCTTCTCTAAAGATTTCCTCAATTCAAAGGAAGATTTCTTTTGCTCTTAGTCCCAAAAGAGCTGGAGGGTCTTTGCTCTTTTGTTTGGGCTGAAGACTCCACAGGCAACGCCAGTGTCTTCAAAGGACTGCTGAAAACCTTTAACCCCCAGACAGCCAATGTCCCATCTGAAGTCCTTTGATGAAGGCATGAGGAATTCGGTCTGTCCTGCTCATTTCTATGGCCTGGGAATGAAAGCACCCTTCTTGAACTATATGGGTGCAGTGAAAAATTTCCAGTGATTATTAATTAGTGGTGTTTACAATGGTACATAAAGGATGGAGCTTACCCTCTCAAAACAGCCATAGAGAGCATGTGTTAGGTACTGTACAAACCCCCACAGAGATGCTCACTGAAGTTGTTTAAAAGCCAAGTAATGAAGGCAGTAGAATCTTCCCCGTTTCAAAGCTGAGGCACTGAAGCTATGGGAGGTCAAGTAATTTGCCCAAGATCATGACAGGAAGATGAGACACAGCTGAGAACTGAAACCAAGGTGCTGCTTTGGTACCTTAACAACCTGATTTTCCTCTTGTGTGCTGTCTCTCATGCAGTGAAATAGGCTGAATTACAGGATTTTCTCTCTTTCATACAGTCAGCTGGTGGTTCTTTTACTTTGGTGGGGGAGCTATCTTAGAAATCTCTCTGATCAGTCATTAAATCTGCATGATCTCACTGTTTTTGAAATGTTCTAGCCAATGAGTTTCTCTCAGACCCGATCTAATTGGCCCTTGATGGCACTCTGAAGGGCTGTCCCTGTGATGCCCATTCCAAGCACACAGCCTTCCCACCCAGCCTCCACGGTTGTCTGTCAGTCAAACTGATGGTCCTAAATTGCTACATTGCCCAACTGGAAAGCAGTCCATGCAAATCTCATAACAAAGCTGTACTGAAAAGAACTGGATCCTGAGTGTTCTCCAAAGCTCTCCTCACCAGTGTATTCAAGTGACTTCTGACTGATGAAATGCTCTTCAGTTAAATGTGCTTTTCATCTGTAAATGTGTTTTCTGTAAATGATTCATAAAAGTGATTCCAACTGGTATTTTTCAGGTTGTCCTGTAGCCCTGCTGCTGACACACACCTCTTGCTGACCACACCATACAGTCCTGGAGAGAAGCTGCAGCTGAGCTGCTTGTGAGTTGTGTGGGGCTGAAAAGCCCACTGGCCAGCCACTCTTGTCTTAGCTGAATAAGAGAGAAACAGTCCTGAAGTCACAGTGTTCACAACAGCCACAGTGGTTCTTGCTGTCCTTGCTGGGCAGTGTGAACACTGAGCAAACGGTGAATCAATACTGAGTGTGCTGAAACCAAAGAAGGACTGCCTCTAGATACATTTCCAGTTTTAATGTTCTCCACTTACCTGAAAGTGATGGCACCTGGACACTGGGAAATCTGAGCAACTATCTTGCTTGCAAAAAAACGTTCCCTTCCTGTTTTATTTCTTGGGATATTGTTTATACAGCAAACCACATTCAGAATGCACACAAACTTCTTCCACCTGTGTATCTATCTACATGTGAGCTACTTCTTTGCTGTTAGGGATTACCCATTACAGAATTGAGATTCAAAATGCATGAGTGTGAGGAGGGGGACATCACTGCCAAAGAAAACTTGTGTCCTGCATCTCAAATGTCAGGTCACCAGAGAACTGTGTAAAGAGTAATCAAAATGCATACGGCTACCACTGAAGGTGACTGCCTCTTAGTAAGGAATATAGTTCTTTCTCTCTCTGTTGTATTTGGCCAAATTGCACAATATCTGTGCAAAACACATTCCCCAAATGACCAGCTTCAATCACACCAGAATTCTGTACAAAACTGGAAAGTTAATGTGAATCTTTTAAATCCTAGAGCATTACCCTCACTTTTTGCTTTCTCAAACAGCCTGATCTGAGAATGGCACAAATTCTCTACCTGATTCTGTTACCAAATTTGCTGATTTCTATTTTAAAAAGGTTTTTAAAGGTTGATTTTTATTTTGTGAATTTTAACCTCTTAAATAAAAATACCCAAAGTGCACTAAACATCATCTCCTGCCACAGAACCTGTTTGGCTTAATTATTAAGAGATTGATCACCACCGGCAGCAGGCATAAAAGTTTAAACTGTATATAACTGTTCTCTGTACTAATGCAATAAAAGTGGGTTTACTTTTACAGTGGTAATTTTAGCAGCAATCTAAATCAACACCCTGTTGATGATCAGACAAATCTTCCTTTAAAGAGAAATGCAGTGCAAGTGAGCTAGTTAGTATTATGGGCACATTATTGTCTTTACTTTCTGCAATCAGCTTTTATTCATGCTTTTACAATAGGTGTAAATTTTTATATTTCCTTAGGCAAGCAGAAGAATGAACTGAACTTCTAGAAAATTACTTAAATAGGCTACGGTGATAAGAAATAGAAAATCCCATACAATGTGTAAAAGGTCAATGGATTAGAGATCTGAGTTCTGTAAATGGACAGCCCAGCTATGCTGGGGCTGGCAGTCAGGCAGCTGAAAAAGAAAAGCTTGCCTGAGGGGGTGGTCAAAGTGTGGCAGGGTGTTTTCTGTATGGATCTGTTAGGCAATCTGGGAGGGGACAGGGAGAATGGTAGGGAAAAATTTCTGTTGTGTGAGGCACAGCCAGTGGGTGAATGGTGTCTGAAAGAGTGTCGTGGTTTAACCCCAGCCAGCAGCTAAGCACTATGCAGCTGCTTGCTCACTCCACCCCCCCTGCAGTGGGGTGGGGGAGAGAATTAGAAAAAAAAAGTAAAACTCGTGGGTTGAGAACAGTTTAATAGGACAGAAAGGAAGAAAATAACAATGATAATAATAATAAAAAAAGAATTGGAATATACGAAGCAAGTGATGCACAATGCAATTGCTCACCACTTGCTGACCAATGCCCAGTTAGCTCCCGAGCAGCAATCTGCCACCCACCAGGCCAACTGCCCCCAGTTTATATACTGGGCATGATGTCACAAGGTATAGAATACTTCTTTGGCCAGTTTGGGTCAGCTGCCCTGGCTGTGTCCCTTCCAGCTTCTTGTGTCCCTCCAGCCTTCTTGCTGGCTGGGCATAGGAAGCTGAAAAATCCTTGACTTAGTCTAAACACTACTTAGCAACAACTGACAACATCAGTGTGTTACCAGCATTCTTCTCATACTAAATCCAAAACATAACACTATACCAGCTACTAGAATGAAAATTAACTCTATCCCAGCTGAAAGCAGGACAAAGAGAAATCATCTTGTGTGAAGTTGGAGGACTTGCTCCTGTGACAGACCTGAGCTCCCTCAGCTGTGCCTTGTCCTCATCTCTCAACCCCAGGCTGCCCTTAGCCATGACCTGGTGTGGGAGAAGTGAGGGAGATCAGGGAAGTGGCTTTGTACCTTTGTGTGATACAGTGAAGAATGCTGTGCAGAGAAAAGAGCAACTGTAGAAAGCTCTGGGTTTGACGCTCTCAAGCAGTACAAAGGTGTAGGACAGCCAGTTTTATTTTCCCATTCTCTTGACAATGTTGCTTTTAAATGTTGAAAGAAATCACTGAGATATTGCTGGGCTAAAGTTTGATGGGTGCTCATGACATGGAAATGCTTATTGCTCCATATGACTGTATTCCCAAGCTGTGCTGGCTCAGACAAGCAATTTGGTGGCAATTCACACTTAGATGGCTTCCAAGGGTGGAGCTTTTGTTTCTCTTGTTTTCTAGGTCCAGTCAAAGGAACCTGGGGCAGTAACAGGATGCCCATCATGCTTCTCTCTGGAAACTTAAGGTAGATTTAAGCTTGTGGTTGATTTGAGGATCACCACTTTACTGACATCAGAAGTGCAATTCCTATTGGCTCCAGGGAGAATCTGTTCAACTGAAGGTCTAGATGGACATGTTAATTATTATTGTGTCTGCTCCTTTAACGTCCAGATAGTCCCTTGTCATCCTCTTCCAAAACAAGACCACCCTTGAATCAGTTTGAATGCTACATGCAATGTGTTGCTCCCAGCTGACTAGGGAGGGGCAGCTGTTCTTTGTGCATGGCTGTGTGGCAAAAAATGCTGAGGTCCTGAGACTGACCTGTCTCAAACAGGAGTCACTGCCCTGTGTTTTCCTTTCTGTAATGTTTCAAACCACCCTCCTGTCTGACTGCTGTTTTGTGAGCTCTTGTAAAGGCTGGTTGCAAAGTGCTATCATTGCAGTTTTCAAGCAAAAGGAGAGAAATGGTGGTGGCAGATTCAATGCAGCATAACTGAAGGCAGTGACATGGATTACGTTATAGTTGGCCTTTTTATCTCTTGTCCTTTCTTCTTTTTATGAGTAGCAAGATGACAGTAAGTCAGCTTAAGTTGACTGCTCTTTGCCTGAAGGGCCATGCCAGTGTATCAGGAGATGGATATGTGCTGGCCTCCCAGACAATTTGAATGTTAAGCCTTGTACATCTGTCAGTCTGGAAGATCCTCATTAAAGCGGTTCTTGATCCTATGGTAGAAACAGCCTCCTTTGCAACCAACAGGGATGGGCTGAGCCATGGCCTGGTTCCTTAGGCCTGATCAAGTTCGCAGAATAACATGTTTCCCTGAGCAGGAGTAGGCTGCACCTTCCTGAGTTGCTCAGTCAGTTTGGTTAATTTAGCAATGGTAGGGTGGGTATAGCAGCCTGGCTTGCTTTGTCCTGGAGAGCTGTGTCTCCAAGGGCTCCAAAGTCATCTTTTCTGCAGTCAAGGACAGATGGGGCTGGCTTTGATATCTGCTTGCTTTTTCCTTGGGAACTCAAATGGAATCAGTATCTCATTTTAGGTGGGCTGCTGGAGAGCTGCTGAATGGCAGTGCAATTTTGTTTTGATACCAGTGGGGAAATCCAGGGCTGATTACCTTGCCCGTCAGGCCTAGAACAAGCATGGAGAATTCCACAGCTAATGGCAAGGGAAAGACCAGGGATGGAGAGTCTATGGATCAATGGCCTTCCACATATTGAAGACCAGATAGGTAAATCCATCTGTCAGCTGATAGTGATAGCCCATCACCATGATTCTGGAGTGACTTGGAGGACAAACACTCTCCAGCTGCATGCTGGAAGCAGAAGGTTCAATGAAGTGAGCTTCTGTTGTGTGTCCTGAAGCCAAAGAACATTTATTTCAGGAACAACCCAGTGCTAGCAATGACTTTTCATATCATATCCTTTGGGGCAGGTGCTTGGCTCTGGTGCTCTGTGTAAGTCAATCTTTTGTCTTGTTTTTGGCTTTCCTTTGCATTTCTGGCTCACCTTGGTTCATCACATGTCAAATTACTTTCATCCTTGCTGCCTGCCAGGATGGGGCATGGGCCAAAAATACAGCAGAGCAGAAGGTATCACATGCATAGCCTGCTTTTACTGGCCAGATACAGCTGTGCAGTCCAAAGCCAGTGGTCCCAAAGCTCTTTCCTTGGCTTGTGAGCAGGCAGGGAGCCTCTTGCCTTCAAAGACTCTTTTGCCTAAGAAAGCACTTTGTGACTTGTCCTACAGCAAGGTGTTAAGTGATGCAGGCTTGCCCCTCTCTGGGCCATCTATCCAGCCTTTGATGGAGAAGAGGAGCTGCTCACTGTGCTGTCTAAGCTGTGTTTGGCCATCCTGCCATTTTGGCAGACCTGCTGCCCTTCAATGGCTTGCACTTCAATACCAGCTGCCTCAGGCAATCACCCAATGCATCTGCCACAGCTTTACAAAGTAACCACAGCTTTCATTGGCACTGCCAGAGTCAACTGTTTTACATGGATGGGGCTGACCAGCATCTAGCAAATCTTGGCACCACTGGGATTTGTTGTAAAGAGTGAGGGACTGAGTACTCCAATAGCATGACTATAAAGCAGGATTTAGTCACTGTAAGCAATGGTTCTGATGTGGCTGCCTTTGAGCTAGAATGTCAGGCTCCTTCCCCATTTAAAACCAGCTGGATCCATAGTGTCCGGAAAAGTCATGATATCTGTCACATAGACAGGTTTTTTTGGGTGCCCATGGCTCCAGTTTCAGTGGTGGGTGCTCTCTCCATGGAGAAGTTTGCTCTGGCAACCAGCACATAGCTGAGGTATCTGGGAGTCTGCCCCAGCAAGTGAGGGCTGGATGGGGTGATACGTGAGGCAGATCTGGCCCACACAGGCAGCAAGTAGCCATCCTTTTCACTCTGCTCCTCCCTAAGAGCAAACACAACTCCAGAGCATGTTCTCCTTGGCTGGCTGGTAAATGAGCCATGTTTACTGAAGAGGCAGCTGAGGCACTGTAAACCTGTATTGCTACTCATTGGCAATAACCTGCCTCATTGCATGTGCTTTGTCTGTGCCAGCACACCATTAGCAAGGTGGAGAAGTAGCAGGAGAGTGCACTGGCAATGAAGTTGTCTCTGGCTCTAGAAGATATGGGAATGTAATGGTCATGGAGACTCAGAGATGCACATTTCCACCCCACAAGAATGTCTGAGATTTAGAAAATTCTTCCTGTCCTGAAGCAGAACAAGCTGCCTGCATTTTGAAATGAATGAAAACATGAAAAAAGTGGCTTGAGTCAGTCAAAATGTTTTTGACGTGTCTTAATTCAATTGTGAGCTTTTACTACGTGTTTGCAGATTTTTTTAACTATAAATACTAAAATATTTGAAATTACATATTTGAATAATTTTGAAACTTTATTCTCTCTTATTTCTTATATAAAGACAATCTTCTCAATTCCTTTCTCCTGCAAACCTGTACTTTTCACTGGTCTAAGTGAATCCCTACTTCCCACTTTAAAAAAAAAATCAGTTGGTATAGTCTAAATCTGCTTGATTGAATTAGAAAGAGCTTTTTCCAAGCTACAAAGTCAAGGAGTTTATCTCTTGAATGCTAAATGGTGGCAAAGAGGTCACCACTGGATATAAAATTAACCCCAGAACTAGTTTTTCCTAGCTTCTAGCTCAGTTTTAAACGCTGGTAATTCTGTTTTTGGTTTGAGTCAGAAAATCACAGTAAGAAGC
Organism: Elanus axillaris; assembly: GCA_026212715.1. Classification (NCBI taxonomy): domain Eukaryota; kingdom Metazoa; phylum Chordata; class Aves; order Accipitriformes; family Accipitridae; genus Elanus; species Elanus axillaris. The sequence goes on from JANZLQ010000001.1 coordinate 40,476,014, forward strand.
CTCATAAAGCACCTAGAAATTATTTGATAGTGAGACACCAAACAAACAGAGATGTGCATCCACATGTTTCACAGTCCTAACTGCAAGCAAAGACATTAACTACCCATTCACTGGCAGTTGATTCCAAATCCCTACACAGGGCTTTAAGAAAATATATATTCTTGAGTTTTACCCTGAGCTAAGTCTCCCCTCGTACTAGGTCTTGTAGCTACTTGACTAATAAGGTGAGGCACAAGGGTATGAGCCATCTAACAGCTTAGCACCACAGTAAATTTATTCACTCCTTGCAGCATGTATTGATTTTTAACTAGACTTTGCTCCAGCTCTGTGTCCCTAGCACACAGGACTGTCTCATTGGTGACAACCCACTGAACCCAGTGGAGTTACACTCTTTTATCTGTAGATCTGGTCCTACATGTCCCTTTTGGTCTTCTGCAACCATGTATGCCATGCCACAACTTCAGCCTGGTGTGTGACCTGCCACTGGGCAGGACAGTGCTTCCTCCAATGCTGGCGTATTAAAATGTCTGGATGTATATATATTCATATGTATTTTGATGATATATGATACCTATAATTGTTTGAACAGTTCAGCCTGAGGAGGGTTGAACTGAGGTACAAAGGAAGCAACCCTGTCTGGCCAAGTCACAGCAGAGGAAATCTCTGCCATAACCAATGATAACAAACCACACCAATTATTCAATTAAAGCTAAACCCATCTTTAATCAAGACAGTCAATTTAAGAGGCCCTTGGGATTTTTTAAGAAGGAGGAACTCCTAATCAGTGCAAAGGGAATTGTTCCTGTTTATTCCAGGGTTGAAGTTGCCCCCAAATTTGCAGATGCTAATTCTGAAAAAGAGAATCAATCATTAGTTTTTAATAAAGAACTTGCATTTGGGAGGTGCGGGGTAGAACTAAAGGCATTTTCCCATATGGTTTAGAGTTCATTAGTGCACCGATCAGGGAAAGTGTGCAAGAAAAGTGCAGTCAGATGAATATTCCTTATTTAACCTCCAAATCAGTCATTCAGAAAAAAAGCAATTTCTTCTTAATCTGAGTTCCAGGTGACTGCCTTTTATCTGCACTCCATTAAATTATTCCCCTGCTAAATTCTCATGAAATAGGCTGTTTGCTCTAGCAGCCGTAGACTCCCTGAGATCATTTTCTAACCAAAACATTCTGTTTTTATTAGTAATGATCCGTCTTCCACCCTGGTGACGTGAGGGGCTTGAGGAAGGTATTTGAGCCTAGGTGTCAACTTCCCACACTGAATCCCTGTTTCTTCATTGGCGTGGGGACATGCTGGGTGAGCTGGTTCCTGCTTGTCTCCCTGGCTGTGGATAGCACTGCAGTACAACAGAAAGTTATGAGAGCATCTGGCAGTGGTGCTACCCCCAACCAAGTCAAGAGGCAGTGTCCTTGGCCTCATGCTCACTGCACAAGCTTGTAGCTAGATCCCCCTCACCCTGATTCCCACCACAGTGTCTCAGCAAGGTCTTTTCAGTCTCAGTTATGTTCATTATTTCCTTCCTTGGTTGCCCCATGTGATTCATCCCCAGAGTTTATTTCTGTGTGGCAACCACCAGACATAATTTTTCTACAGTCTCCTGTTTATTCTGGACTTACACCCTGCAAGTTTCATACACCGCCTTTTTTAAAAACACAGATTTATTTGGTTTTACTGACTCTGGTCAAAGTAGCTGTTCTGAAATCCCATAGGGATGGAGCATTAGGGGCAGACAGATGTGATGAGCTGGGGCTGCTCCACATACCAAGTGCAGCTGGCTGAAAATAGCCTTGACCTTTTTATAAACTGAAGTATTGTCCATCCCTGTTTTCACTGACCTGACGTATTAATGTACTGAGGGGACTGGGCAGGAAAACTGCCTCAGCAGTTCCCAGGTGGTGGTTGCTTGGGGCATTTTTGCCTTGGCAGATTTCTTCATGCCCATGAACTCTGAGGCAGAATGAATATTTTATAAAGCTTTTTATATCTCTATGATTTTTATGGCAAATTGAGCTCCCCTCATGTTGTATTGTTTCTCTTCCTCTCCTTGATGACCTTGCAGTCATCAGTGCCTGAATTCCTTGCCTTTACATACCTCATTTTCTCTCTCTGCTGTCTCTGAGGAGGGCTCCATATCCATGACCCAGCATATGTGGTTTGATGCTAGTCATTAGGGTCCAAAGTGTAGTTCACATGGCTTGAGCAGATTTGGGCCTATCTAGGTGTGGAGAAGACCCCAGCAGTCTGAGATTCCCTGCCAGGAGCAGCAAAGGGAACTACAAGCTTGTTGTGGGGCTTTCAGGCTCCTGACTCTATGCTGGGGAGCCTGGAAGCCCCCAGACCGCAAGGGCTTGCAGTGTCCTTGCTGTGGAAATGGTCTGGGTTTCCTTGGCAGCCAGATGGTACTGAGGTCTGGGGACCCAGATGTCCTCACTCCAGTGTGGTCCTGCCAACACCCAAGGAGGACATTTTTCCTATCAAACCATTTTACTACAGGTTTAGCTCCACAGACAAGGCAGCTCCTCCTGCTTTTCACCAAAATAGGTGACAGGAGAATCAGGCTCTTAATCTCAAAGGATCCAATGACAACTTACCATGTCCTCTGAATTATTCTGTCACAAGCATCTTGCATGTTTGATTTTTCTCCTCTAAAATGATCAGTACACTGCTCATCAATCAGCCTTATTTAACAACTAACATGCTGCAGGTGGTTTAGCAACTTGAGCATTTGGGCTGAAATAATTGCATTCTCTGGAGCCTTGTGCCTGAACTGGCAGGGAGTTGCTGGTGCCTTTGAAATGCATGGTTGCTGTGGAGGTGGGGGTACAGGGTGCCTGGGTGGATGGCCAGCTGGCCACCTGTATTGGGCTCTGTCCTTCTGCAGCATACCAACTCTTGGGAGCAGCAAATTTCAATTTTACAGTGGATTATGAGGGCAAGGCTGAAGAAAGTGAAAACTTCTTTTCTCTCTTGGTCAATTAAAGAACCCAGGTTATTTTGCCTTAGGGATACAGCCCTACCTGCCTTGTGTGCTCCTACTTCACTGCAAGCTGCATTTGATTGGCAAAGTGATTCTTGCATGTATAGAAAGAGGAGGCAGTTTAAAAGTCTACAGCACCCACAGGAGGACTAGCTTTTTGGAGAAGCTGAGTAGTCAGTACAGCAAGTTTCTCTCCTGTTTGCCATTTAACAAAGCCTAAATCTAATTTTAGGCATTAAGCTGAATATGAACTCTTGAAAACATATGACATTGATTCTAGTTGCTGATCACTTTTGGTAAATTGGCTTGATACAGCCAAATCCTTTGAGTTGCTTTCCATTCCCCAACAGGGAATGTGAAAAAAGGAGGAAACTCAAGGGCTGAGAGAGACCAGGTCTGGCCAAGCTAGCTCCAACACAATTCCTGTTTTGCCCCTCTGTCTTCCCTGTAGGACTAGCTGTTTCTACAGGAGCCCTGCTCTGGAGCATATGCAAGTCAGAAAGAGACCCCACCAATAACTCTGCACTTAAAAAGCAAAAATACAGAAGTACAGAAAATACAAAAGACTCCTCTGAAATACACGACTAATGAATTAAAGAGTTAATGAATCCTCAAGAAGCTTTAAGTTTGCATACAGAAATCAGAGAGGGGAGGTTCACCAGTACATTTCTCTGGCCAAACCCACAGATGAAGATTAACTGAAAGCCTTCAGGGACAACAAACAGAACAATATTACTGTGAGGCCAAGAGTTTGTTTTGCCATTTGTTCTCTGTACATCACCATGGTATGCAAGTGCTGCTGTGGGTACAAGAAGAAATAACCTCATATTAATTCCCTATGTTCATCTCAGACACATCCTGAATTTTAAACAGTTCATAGTGCTCTTTTTTATATTGGAACACTTCACTGCTTCCTCCATGGAAATCCCTCCATCTGGGGACACTCCACCAACACGTTTCTTTGAGACTTGCTGCAGATATTTCCGTAAGTAACATGCTTTGATTGTGTTCCTGTTCTTTCTGTGTTCCCTGGATGGGAGTGCTCAAGCAGACAGACGTCATGTGAGGAATGTTTGTGGGAGTGGGCTGTTTTGAGGCAATAGTCCAAAATATCCATGAAAGAGCTTCAGAATGGGAGTTGCGCAAATCTGCACTGACAACCTGTTTCTAAGATGTATGTTTATCCAGGTGAAAAATTCTGAAGTGTACCGTGTAACTGATGAATCCCGTTGTGCCTGCTTATGTTGCAGATCACTAATGTCGAAGTACCTGAAATTGTTTGCAGAAACTACTTGACAAATAGTTCTGAAAAACAAATAAACCTAAGAAAAGAACACCTCTGTTCATAGGGGGGAAAAAAGCAAAAGGCAGAAAATGAACAAGCTACTATTATTTTTTGTGAATTAATCACCCATCTCCAGATCTGACAAAATAACTCAGAGGAGGCTGGAGTCTCTTTTTGCTCTATTTTCAGCAGTGCTGGAAGAAAAAGTGCTAAAAATCTCTCTACAAAGCCTGTTCTGATGAGATTTCCAGCCAGTTTCGTGAATCAAGTTGGTTTGGATTAACTGTGAATAAGCCCTTGGGCAGAACTAGCAAATCACGGGTTCATTGATCACAGACACTTCTGTGCATGGGGTCTGACCCAACACTCAATAAAGGCAATGAGAAACCTACTGGGGCAGCTTATCTGATAGCTGTGGAGCCTCTTTGCGGTTCTCTCCAAAACAGCTGGAGTCAGCTGTTCCCAGACACTGGAAACTGGATGGGGGTGAATTTTGCTTATGATCAATTCACCCAATTTATGGGGGTTTGCATCAGGCCCAGGGACAAGTTCTCTCCACTGTACACTGCTCATTTAAAAAATGGTGTAGCAGACGACACCGAGTAAGAATCAAGTTCATCTTTTCTTCCTGCTGCTCTTATGCCTTGTTTCCCAGCAGTAATTAATGGGGATGGATGCCTACTTCTTCTGAGATTGTTTAACAGTTTCAGGGCTGTTCCTGGAGGCTGTCTCCACAAGTAACATGTTTTTTAAGCTATGCCCTTCTGTTGGTCCCCTGTCTGAACAATTTCCAGTGGTGCTTGCTCTGAGCTCAAAGGTGTCAGCAATCAACCCTATAATGATATTCGAGGGGAGCACTATTTTAAAAGGCTGCCTCTCCTGAAGCATGCTGTGTGTTTTAAATGTGACAGGCTACATGAGAGGACCTGAGACATTTGAGAAAGCTTGGGAACTTTTAATCCTTGAGCCTGAGACCAGCCATACTTTCTGACTTTGGTTTGGGAACCTCTGATTCAAACATACCATTTTCACCTGGCAACCAAGCCTGGAGCAGACTGTGTCCCCTCTCCAATCCAGAGGAGGCAAGAAGTCTTAAAAAAATCAAATTCTGTCAGAAGCTTTTGCTTCAAAATGAGTTCTCCAGCATGGTAAGAATGACTGATCTTGTGAGTTTTCATAATGGTGGAAATCTTGTGAGATCACCCCCTACCTTGCTTTGAAATGCTCCCCTGCTGCCACCCTCCCCCATGCCTTGGTTCCTCCTGTGCACCCAAATGCCAGCCTCAGTCTAAGCTAAGCATAAAGTTGCAGCCACTGCTTCAAGCCATGGATAAAACTTTCATACCCCTCTTTATCTTAAGGGCACTTCAAAAAGCGAAGGTAAAATATCTACAGAATCAAGCATTAGAAGAATTCAATTTGAGATAAGGAAGAGTGTGAGTTCATGAGGTTTGGGTCTTCACCAAGTAATTATGGGGTAATTAATGAGATACATCTGTGGACCCAGCTGAGCTGTACTTTGGTGGTGATGGTAAAAGGCAGCATGTCCCACTAGCCTGTCTAGGCAGTGTTACTGTGGTGGTTGGAATTTGCTGAATGCTCTTCAAGGGTGAAGCATCAGCCTTGTGGTTATAGGGGTTAGTAGTTGCTTCTCAGGAGCAAAACAGCGCTGTTGTAGCGTGATTGCAACATGCATAAGAGCTGCTTGCTCTCTAGCTGCTTCTAATATCCTGTTGCCCTCCAGGTTGTATTTGTTATGCTGCCCTTGAATGCAAATACTGTGAGTTCTCAGTAGATGGGGAGTCCAGAGGTCTTTGGTAGGTTTTTTGGCTTATGAGCACAACTGAAGCATGTCTGAAGGACTGGTTTGTATCATAACGAGGGAAAGAATATAGGTTTCTAGGTTCCCCTTGTATCACAGCTTGACAACTTCTCCTTGCCTTGTAGTCCCTCTGAGGAATGAAAGAGTTAATGGATCCTCCAGAATCTTTATCATTCCTGCAGAATAATCACCGTTTTAAAGATGCCTGCCTTGATATTACAATGCAATAATCTGCCTGGCTAAACCCTAAAAATCTGGTGGCTGGTAGGTAAAAATCATTGAGAATGATTGTTTCATCTGAGGCATCAATAACTTCAGCAGAGCTGTTAGGATAACAGCTCAGATGCTCAGAAAATGGCAAAGAAATTTTTTGTGTGTGTGTTATGTAGGTTACTTTGCTTGCCCTGCGAACTCCAGCTGCGGCTCCTGGGGGTCAGATTTTCTGGAGGTGGAAATCTGGTATCAAATATCTGATGGGGCATCAGGGCTAACAATCCTCCTTGTAAGTCTGTGTGAAAAGATAATATGTGTGTTGAGAAGTAAAAGCATTGACTGAATGATCATTCAGTTGTGGAGTTGTGGGCCCAGTTCTTGTTTCTGTGGCTAGTTTTCTGCACAACCTTGGGATGGTTGATTTTTCTCCTTGTCCTTACGTTGGCCCAATTGCTGAACCAGTCTTGCAGTAGGTGGAAAAGAGTAGAAGTCGGACCTCCCAACTGCTGCTTCAAGTGGTCTGGACAGCCCCACAGCTGGCAGGGTTTCTGCCTGGAGTGACTTGAGTCAACCAAGAGTGGCAGGGCACTATGATCCCTATCTCCATATGGGCTGTCACTGTGCTCCTGGGCAGCTGTAGCACCAAACTGGGCTTGTGGAGCCAGATGCCATGCTGGAGATGGGACTTGCAGGGAGCATCCTCAAAGCACTGGTTTTCCTTCAGAGCTTTTCTTTTAGAAGGTGGATAGTCCTCTGTCACTTCTTCTCTGCCTAGTGGCAAAGTTACTTGGACTGACAGCCCTCAATTTGGAGGCTGATGCAGGAAGACAGGTTGGAGTATGCCTGTGTTTGAAGGGGGCTCTGTGCTGGTTAGGGTCAGAAGCTATTACCATAGTTAATTGAGGGGGGTTAAGTTAATTGAGGCAGTTAAGTGAGGGGGGGATCAATAGACAACAGGCCATCTCTCCCTCTAATTTTCCTTTCCTGCCTGTAATTTAATAATACTACTGAGAAGGCGGCTGCATTAACTTTACTTTTAATTCTGTGACTGCAGTAAAAGCCAGTATTTGAGAAGTCACTGAATACAGGATAGAATTGGTTCTGTAATAATAATAATAACAACTTGTTTTCCCTCTTTGAAAATAAATATGGTCCTTAGTAGAAAGATTTACCCATTGCTGGCAGTCAATCAGCCAGGACAATTTGGGCTCCGAGTACTTGATTAGAATAACTTTAAGGAAAATTGCCTTCCTGAATCAAGTAAGGATCCATTAACCTGATGAAACAGGGTTTGCTTATCTGAGAGGTTAAGACTCAAAACACAGCCTGGGCTGCATTAGACGAGGCCTCTTTTAGAATGGCATAAAGATGGAAAATAATAAAAACACCATCTGTCATGTCTAGTCAATCAGATCTAGTATAAGAGAGGAATTATTCCTCTGACTTTACTGTTATAAGATTGTCTGTTTGTTAACAATGGGAAGTGTCAGGAATGCTGAAAACTGGTTTTATTCCCTCAAATTATTTCTAGCTGTCTTTGTCTTGGAGAGAATGAATATTAATCTGAGTTTATACAGCAGAGAAATATTTCTAGATGAGTACAATGCTAAGGCATTCCATGTTGAGTCTCTTTAGTGATTTATTGTCAGAGGTAAAACTGAACGGGAGATGGAGAAAAAGTGCCATGTACACTTTGCTTCTGAAAGTGATTATTTCTATAAACAAATCTCTTGCAAGTTGCTCTCAAAGGTTCTTTGAAATCAATTGAATGTATACCTCCTGAGTGGCCCTCTGCATCTGAAAGGACTGGCATGGCTAGATCTTCCCATGTAGCCTAGGCATAGCTGGGGGTCATGGAAAAGGTGATTGTAATTTTTGGCATGGATTTGTTGAAGCTAATAAACATTGGCACTAATGGATTTCTCTATCAGTGAGTACCAATGTGCTCTCCTCTGTATACTAAGGGCTATACAGGAGCACCTGGAGATATCTAAAGGCTGAATGCCAAACAAGCAAAGACATGCCAGCTGTGGGCACAGGAGATGGAAGGGGAGGTGGAAAGTCTACACCAGCCTATCCCCAGCACCACTGCTCATCACCTGGGTGGAAATGCCATCTCACCTTGTCATGCACTGCAGATGAGACTGCAGTGGATATACTAACTGACCTGAATGGGCACATCTTCATCATCTATCAACTCTTACTGTAGCTGGCACATGCCTGTGCTATGTCACAACCCCTGCGTACCATTCCCATTTTGCTATTGCAGCTGATGAGTTTTTCCTCATTTGCCAGGCAGATGTCCTCTCCACAGAAATAGGTTTAAGAGAGCAAGTGCTGGGACTAGTGAAATCTCTGCTAGGTCTGGATGTTTTGCTTTGCTCAGATACAGATGGGATCGGCTGCCGGTGAGTAATAAATGTAAAGAAGGACCAGATCAATAGCTGATAGCTCACCACCAGGAGGTCTGCAGAGGATTTGTATTCTTATGGTGTATGAGGAACTGATTAGAAATAGATTAGGAAAGCAGAAGGGCTGGAGGTGAGTGTAGTAGCCTGAAGAGTGAATGTGCCTTAATCTGACTTCATTAAACCTCCTGCTGTTGTGTAGGACTCATGCTCTGAGCCTGTGTCTGCAATTACTCAAATTGCGTGGGGCCAGTTCTGCTCCTGGTGAAGCTAGCAAGACTCTGATGGCCAGCAGGTGCATTAACAGCAACGTACATCATTGCCTGCTGCTTGGGCAGCTGCCCTGCATGTTCAGCACTGCTCTATAGCTTCTGGGTGGCCACAAACTGGAAAACACCGGAGGTGGTTTATGTGTGCCCATGGGAAAAACACTTCTGTGTTCAGGGTTGCTGTTTGCACAAATGAAGCATGTGGAGTGTTTGCAGGTATGTGATGCAGGACTCAGCTGTTGTGTGATGGGCACAATCCCATGCAATATCCCAGGAAGCAGGAGACAGGCTGGGGATGGAAGAGGAGGGTTAGAGCAAGTGCCTGATTCAGTATTCAGTCATAGCCAGAAGATGCACTCCAGTTAAGCTACTGAAACAGGAGAGGTTATTTCTGGGAGAAAGGCATGTTGAGCAGAGGGAAGTTAACATGTGCTGCTTGGGTAGCATCTGGGAAAGGCTGAGCACCACTGGTTCCGCTGATATCAGGTAGATCAGATGCCACTCAACTCCTAGGAAAAGTGGACCTCTTTGGGGGAGTTAGCCTAAGGAGAAAGAGGCACACATGAATTCTCCCTCCTATACAAGTGTAACCTTTCTCCCAATCAAACTCAGAGGGGACTTGCCATGAGTGCCAGTGGAGAGCAGACTGCCCTGGGCATAGAATGGCTAGGACAAAATGAATTGTGCTACAAAGTGTCAGAGTTGCTGGAGACCCGAAAGCTGTATGTTTAGATCAATGTTTAAAAAAAGGCAAAAATTATCTCTAATTTTGTGCCAGTCCCTCTGGGACGTTATGCAGGGAAAACCCACATGACTGTGCTTCCTGCTGGAGCTGGTGAGAGGTACTCACGCTCACCATGTTAATAAATTGATCCCTGTGGTTGCTGCAGGGGGAGGCTGAAAAGAATGGATGACACTGCAAGCTTGTTATGAAAATGCGGAGAACCAGAGTTAATGAATCTTGGATGAGCCCCTGATCTGCCTGGCCTTTGGTGTGGCAGTGGAGAGAGCTGGTCAGGGAGGATCTGATTAACATCTCAGTGGAAATGACAGTCCCTACAATGCAGCAGGTCATATCATATCTGTCTGTGCTTGCATCTGGGAGAGGTCACTGTCAGAGAGCTGAGATCTCTCTGGATTAGATCTGCAGGGGGTTTTATCAGAACAGAGGTATTTGGGGGATTTACATGTGCTCTGTCCCTGGCAGCTTACCCTGATGAAATACCGATTACACAATTGCAATCTAACTTAAACTGTCATCAAAAAATCAGCTGTGTGCTGGGATATGTTGAGAATACACTCTCTATGGTGGAAAGGATTTGAAATTGTGTAGTCCATTATGTCTCCTGACACAGAGAAGCTTGCAAAGAATAAAACAATCAGGCCGTTTACTGTGGGTGTATGGAAAAAATCAAAAAAGCTGAAATTAGTGCCTTCTCTGAGATTCTCCCAGTCCTGTAGCTGGATTAATGAATGAAACCATTTGCCCCAGATGTACAGGAGATTAGCGCTGCTTGACTCTCATTTTATGGCCAGTGGAGGTAAGGTTAGGAAACTTGAAATATATGCTGAAGGTGCCTGACAAGTACTGTAGTCAGAACTGAACCCTGGGGTCCTGCTGCCACATCCTGTAGCTGTGCACTCTCCTTCACTGCACGATGACCCCCGGTGCCGGGCATCCCTGTGAGCTTGCTGTGATGAATAGAGTAGTTACAGGATTCCTGCTTTCTCATTATCAGCTGCCACTTGCTGAAGGAGAGGCTAGCAGTGAGTAAAAGCAGCTTTCTACTCCAGGGCTGGGTGGAAGAGGGTGCGGGACTTGCCACCGGAGAGGAGCTACTGGCCAGCTGAGGGGTCAGTGCAAAGAGGGAAATTCCTAAGGCAGTATCTGTCCCACAGGCTGGAAGTGAGCATGGAGAGGAGGGCAATACACCCAAGGGATGACTGAGACACTGGATGCAACTCTCTTTCATCATTCTTCCGGACCCAAGGCTGCTGCAAGCTGCGATGTCTTTGGTAGACAAGCTATCCCTCAGAGCCTGTGTCAGAATAAATCAGTAGCTGGTTTTTCTTTGCTGTGATAATACTACTGGCAGGGCAGCTTAATGGATAAACTGCTGGGCTGGCATGCAAGAGGTTTCAGCCGAGTCTGCCTTCGTCAGGATGGTTTTTTACCTCTTTGCTCATCTCTGAAATGGAGATACTGATATCTGCTCAGTGAAATGCCCTGAGACCTGCTGCTAAAAGGCACTGTGTAAGATCCTGCTTCTGATACCACCAGGAAGAAAATGTTCTTGGGACACCAAACAGTTCTCAAGTGCTTTTCCAAAGTCCTGCCACACCGCATCCATCTTTCTTCCAGCTGCAGGGACCTCCCACCTTCTCACTCCATGAAGGAGACAAGCCAGCCTCAGTCCCAGGCAAGTGGACAGGGTAAACCTTCAGTTTTTAATGTTTCCATGTTCTCCCTGTTATTTGGAGGATTTGGACAGAGAGCCTGAGTTATGCCTTAGACAACTGTGGTGTTGGGTGTGTGAGGGGCTAGCACACCTCATTTGTTAGGGCCATAAAAAAGACATTCAGAATTGATCATTTACACCCTTGCAAGTCAAACAGCACTGACTAGTGTGTTAGAAACTGAGCTCATGTTCCCTTTTACACCTATCTTGACTCTCCTTTTCTTGATTTGTTTTTTTTTTCTCAGAGCACTCTCTCTGTTGCTGACTTTATATATCTTTGTGAACAGTAAAACTATCTATTGTTTTAACTAAGGACTGTCTCTAAGAAGGGGACAACATTCCTAAAAAGCTGTAAATCACTGTAATGGGAAAACAAAGGCCAAGAAGGAAGGGCAGAACATAGAAATATCCCAGGGACTGGACATGTTCCCATGGGTCCAGATTGCCTGGGGCACCTGGCTGTCCATTTTCTCTTTGTCTTGAACTTACTAAAACTTGTGCTAGCAGTCAGCTCTGAGTTGGGGCATGGTACCTTATCCCATAGCATCAAGTACAACTTAGAACTGGAGGGGAAAATAGCTGGAAAGGAATTCAAGAGGTCACTTAGCCTGTCTCCCTACTGACAGCCTAAATAGTTAAATTATTCCTGATTTTCTATACAAAATATAGATTCCTTGGTATTTGCTTACTGTTAATCAGTGATCTTTTCTGAAAGAACACAAATCTTATTCTGGAGCCAACTTCTAATTTTTTTGCAGTGGTTTTGTGATACTCCCATGTTGAGACCATAGAAAGTAATTTAAATGTGTGGTTGTATTTTGTTTGTGCTGGGTTTTCTTCATTTCCTGCCTCAGCTGATCAGCTTTATCTTTTCCTGTGTTTTGCTTGGACATTCCCTCCAATGAAGAGAAAAATCCTAATTTTTCCATGCTATGACAAGTCTCTTAAAAAGTTGTTCAGAAAGAAAAGCCCTTTCCTGCTGTGTTCCCCCCCCC
>JANZLQ010000001.1:40496041-40531094 GCA_026212715.1 Elanus axillaris
CTCGGCTTGGGGAAACTAACTCAATTTATTACAAATCAAAACAGAGTAGGGTAATGAGAAATAAAACCAGATCTCACCCAATACCATACTAGCAGCAACTCAGTATTGGAGCCAGGGATGACTTTATGGAGACATCTTGTATCAGCTCCAGATTCTGGATGTGGTCTGTACTTTTGCTGATAAGAAAAGGGAGAGATATTTGGGAAAATTCTTTGAACATTTGCCTTTTAAAGAAGCCAAATGTAAGGGGAAGGAAAAAACCCTGTGCTGTGCCAGAACCACAGCCACTGAGGATGGTTTATGGGAAGGTTGTGAATTTTGCTCTGTAATTACAACTGGCACTGGAAGAATACTGATGAAGAGCTCCTCTATTCCTGTGGGAAGGGCATGGAAGGAGTGACAAAAGGGTACCTGCAGGGAGCTGAGCCCACGTAGCTGCAGGGGGAATCCAGGGGCTCCCAGTACAGCATAGGATGCATTTGCCACGGAAGGAGCCCCAAGGTGGCCTTTTGGGTAATAGGAAGTAGAGACAGGGTTTGGGGCTGCTCCTGGGTGCTGGCTGTGCCCTCCAGATTAAACTGTCCCATAGGAAAAGTGAAGGTCATTCCAGGGAATTGGTGCAGGAACAAACCCTGGGTCATTTCACTCCTGGGATAGCAAAGAAATAACTTAACACAGTGCAGGCATCCGTGACATCCAGTGTCCAAGGGTTTGGTGTGATGAGCATTTTAGTAGTTATGACTTCAGATGAATGTGTGGCTTTTCAGTGGAATGAGATCCCTGCAGAATAAACCTGTCATTACTGCATGGGGAGGGAGATGTACACTCTGCTCTTAAATCTTCAGGCTGTAGGGGTATCTGGGACCTGGGATTTTTATTCAGCTCACATCTGTTCAGCATACAGTGTTGTGCTGGGCTGGTGCACGTACGATAGTTGGGGGCATGCCAAGCAAATAAGAGGTCCGTGCCATGAAGTGCTGACAGCCCTAACCTGTGAATGATTTAGGTTGCGTTCCCTGACTCTTCTTGAACTGTGAAGTTGTCTTTCCTGGTAGCATCTCCCTCCCCTTTCTGCAGTGGCTGCACAAATGTGCTCAATTAGGGTTAACTCAAACTGAATCAAACTTCATGCCCGAGGTTGGAAATCTTCCCAGTCAACTCACCACAGCCACATAGCATGGTGGGAGACAAAGCAAGAGGGGAGATGAACGCTTTTCAGAGAAACGAATCCAAGGAAACTTTGTTCACTTTTATTTCTGCAGGAGATGATCCCCCCAAAGGAGATTTCCCTGTTCAGAAAAAATCCCCGGTGAGTGTTACAGCTGGTTTCCTTTGCTTTGCTTTCTGCTCAGCTTGCTCTAAACATTGCAAGATCTCTCTGTACTTTCCTCTGTTGTGCTCTGGCTGGAGACAAACACCCTTTCTTGCAGAGGTTGAAATAAGCATTAACAACTCAAGACAAAAATCCTTCCACTAACCTGATTAAGTTAAGACAGTGCTGCTTAAAGGGAAAAAATGAACTGTCTGAATGTTTGGGGAAAAGGGTAAGGGTTTTGACTGCTGCCTTTTTCATGAACACTTCTTTCCTTGTGGGAAAGGACTTACTTCTTGGAAGTGGAGGGAGATGTTGTATGTGAGAGGGAGGGAGTGACCTGTGCATTTGCTTAGTTTAATAAAACCTACCAGGGAAGGGTCCCCAGATGCTGCAGAGCAGAAGGAAGTAGAGGGATTGAGGACAGGCCGCTGATGTGTGTTACAGAGCCCAGCTGTAGTGCCAGAGCCTCAGGTTTACATCTCTGGCTCTGATTTAAAGCCAGATTCAGGTGAATATTTTGTTGCCTTGCAGCTTTGATGTTTGTGCAGGTTTTCAGCCTTATTCTGGTTGAGTGCTTGACCCCTAAAAACTGTACTTCAGGGAGAACAGGACTTGTGTTGCACCTGCTTGGACTTGCAGTACAGCATGGTAATACTTGCTCTTAAAGCTCACAGTCATGTCATTAGCGAGCCAACTATTTAACTCGCAGTTTTAAGTACTATGCAGACATTAACTATTGGTTATCCAGAGCTCCTGGGAAATACTAATCTTTGTCCCATTTTGCAGCTAGTCAGCAAGGAGAGGTGAAAACAAATGTCTGCTGTAGCTGGCACTTTAAATGACCTTTCTTTTTTCCAAAGTCACAGACTGTCAACTTCCACAGTATCTTTAAGAGCTGCATAATCCTGCAGATCCCAGGTTTACAGTGGTAGTTAAGCACAGCAGCCTATCTGTGTGCTCATGAATCCAGGCTTAGCCTCTTTGCTTTTGCTGGGGCTCTTTGCTGAGCAAGGTCCTCCTCCACAAAAGCAAGCAAACTGGATCTGGCTCTCTGCATGGATGAAAGCTGCCCACTTTTGGAAGTCCAGGCAGGCCACAGGCAGGTCAGTGATACAGTGGAGTGAATACCTGAGGGTTTCTGTATGTGTTGATGCCATCTCATGATGTACAAGGCAGATGGAAGTACCCCTGCTTGTAAGTTGTTGTTCTGTGTTTGTAAGCACTTACTCAGGGTCCTGGCTCCAGTGCTTGGGGAGGTTTAGCTGGGAAGTCACCGCTTCATGCTCTCCTTTCCATGCTTGCCCTTGCTCATCTGCAGATGGCCATCCCAGAGCAGGAGTGGCTGGAATGTGTCACTGTCAGGTTTTCTGTCACTGCAGGTCACAGCATGGCATGTGATATCTTAAACCGCTGCAGCTAAATCCAGCAGGGCTTGTGCATCTGGTGCTGGTTCAGGCAGCAGCGTTCCCAACACGTGGCCATCTGGGTTTGAACAGTCATGCTCTGCATCTCCATCAAATGTTGTTAAATCTCATGAGTACTGAGAGCAAGGTTTATGGAAGAGAGTAAGAAAATATCCGTTGTACAATTTTACTTCCAAGTTCAGAAAATGTCTCCAAGTACCTACAGGAAACATAATTTGCCTCTTAAGGCTTTTCTTCTTTGTTATGAATAATTTGTTGGAGAAAGGTATTCTGTGTGTGCATATGTTTGTGTATTTGTGCCTTTACAGCTTATATATGCCACCATTTTTAGGCTAGTCTAAAAGCAGGAGGCCCCAGTGCGGTTTCCAAGGGAGCCCACTCTGTCTTACAAACCATATCCTAAGCATGATGGTTTCAGAGTAAATAATAAATGAAATGGATAATTACATATTTACTCTAGTAAAGCAAAGAGGCTAAGGGTTTCTTAATAAAAAGATAGCCTATAAATAGCGAGAGAAAAATATATATGGAGAAAAAGGACCAAAATATTTGTCTTTAGAGATGCTGGGTTAAGTAATGGAAAGCATTTTTTTGTTTCGGGGGTTTGGTTTTGTTTTTTTTTTTTGTACAGCCAGGCTCTTCTCTCTTGTCGCTCTTGTATAATGTTAAGCAAGACAGCATCATTAAGCTAGACTTTTCTAAACTGGATGCCATTGCTTTGGGAATCCAGATAAGCTCAGGTCTCTTGGTGGTGAAATAAACCTGAATAAACACATCTGTTTTGGTATCTGTATTTGCATTTGGGACTCAGGGAAGAAAGACAGGAATTCATTATTTCTGACACAAAGCACAGAAGTGCACGTGAAGAGTTCATCTCACTTCACTGGCCTGTACCATGGCTGTGTAAAACCATAAATATAAATGCAGCTGTTAATATCACACTCCTGCCCATCCCTCACCAAGTGCATGGCTGGCCCCTCTCTCCTACTAATTGGCAGAGGCTGGGCAGTGCTGTGAAAACCTGCTTTCCCTGTTGTAAGGCAGTGGAGCTAAGCTAAGCTAAGCTGGAAGCTGCTTAGCTCAGACCTCAGTGAGGTAGCAAGAGGGACAGAGGCCCACACAAGGTCGTGCCAAGACTCATCTGTTTAAATGCTTTGTATTTCACTTGGAAACTGCTGATTTTAGCTGGAGTAAAGTCAGATTCAGTGAAAGAGTGGCCATGCTCAGACAGATTTGACAGTCCCATTGCTGTTTTGTTTAGTTTTGATTAATAAATCGAATTATCCATACCTATGCCAGCATTCTTGGAATACAAAAGGGCTGCCATGCCTGAGGGAGTGCAGGATACAGGGCTGACACTCTGCTTCAGTGAACGTGGTGGCACAGTTTGATGCAAGTAAGGTGCAGAGATTGAGGGCAGTTGTTGCACAGGAGGGAGCAGCTTCACACAGAAGCAGACAGTAGCTCCCTGGAGTCTACCAACTGTGGAGGCAAGGTCTGGTACTAGGAGAGGGAGCAGTTTTGGGGCAGAGCAGGAGCTTTATGTGAAGCATAGGAGAAAAGGCATCTGAAGGTGGTTTTGCATCTCAGTGGGTTTTTGCATTGCAGCGGAGAAGTGGTAGGACCCTTCCACTGGAGTTCCTGGAGCTATGAGCATGGTGGGCTGCTGACTGTCCACAGGTTCCCATGGTAGTCCTTACTGGGCCCATGTCAGCCAGCTGATTCATTAGGGATCCTTAACCAAAGCAAGATAGGTGTGGGGTCCCCCCCTCCTTTGAGTCCAACCCACAGGCCAGTCAAGCAGCAGTGGGTGCCTGGGTTTTGCACTGGACTCCTCTCCACTACCCAGGCATTGTGGGGATATGTTGCTGCAGTGAAGGATTTCACAAAGTTGATACATTCTCATTTGTCTCCCACAGAAACTCTGTGGCTCTAACTACCCCCTAAGCATTGCCTTCATTGTGGTGAACGAGTTCTGTGAGCGCTTCTCCTACTATGGCATGAGAGGTATGTGGCCTGTGTCTGGGAAGCGACTTTCCTGTCCTTGGGTTTCTATACACACTAGCCTGGTGTTCCAGGGCTGTGCTGTATGTGGTCTCAGCTGTCTTTCAAAGTAGATCGGCATTTTGGGATGCAGGTATGAACAATGTGCACTAACATTGATGCTATACCTGCTCTGAGCAGAAGCTGGGACTAGAGAGCTCCAAATGTACCTTCCAGTCTAAATTTTTACATGATTCTCTGTATCAAACTTGGTTTTCCAATGTGTGACATCTTTAATAGTTGTGTGCAATCAGCATGTTTGGGAATTGAATCATACAGGCACCTAATTTGCAAATAGAAAATGTGCATAAACAGAACTACAGGTTACAGGAAGATAAGCTAGAAAATATATTTTCCAGCTAAACATAAATGTTTATTAGCAAAGAATGCCAGGTACTCATATATTTCATTTTAGCTTTCCTTGTGTTGGGGATTATGAGGAACAGGTCTGAAAGCACAGATCTTTCCACAACAGTGCTTATAGCTGCTAGACAAATCAGTGGTTTTCTTGCCACCATGATATAGTTTCCTGCTTACCTGCAGAGATACACATTAATTATCTGATGTGATTTGCTTGTTTCCTTTTAGCTGTCCTGACGCTATATTTCTTAAGCTTCTTCCACTGGGATGAGAATCTCTCCACTGCTGTGTACCATGCCTTTTCCGCGCTATGTTATTTCACTCCTGTCATTGGAGCCATCATGGCAGACTCATGGCTGGGGAAATACAAGTAAGTGAAGACACCTCTCTAATTCAGACAGCATACATCTACACCATGCAGCCTGTGCAAGGGAAGTGCTGTGTGTGCTCCCCGTTTTGAGCTAGCTCAGAGTGCAGCAAAGACACAGCTGCGAAGGTCAGCTCCTTTCTGTTAATGGGTGAACAGCTGATCTGCTTGCTCATGCTGTTCTGTGCTCCTCTTTCACCCCAGGGCCAATAGGCAACAAAGTTGGAACAAATTAAATGTCACAAGCACACTTTTCCTTCACTGTCCTTCCCTACCCACCTTGAGGAAGCTGAGGTGTAGGGTGATTAACCCTCAGCTTGCCCAAGATCTGTTTCTGAAAAGGATTCAAAGATGGTGAGGAAGTGGTGTCATCCTCTAGATCTCAGAGTTTCAGATGAAATATCACTAACTATACTATATTTACTTATGCTTTGATGGCATAGGGAATGTGTGAGCACACCCATTTTTATACCATAGAAGCCTGGGTTCACTCAAATCATCTCCCTCAGCACATAACTAGGTAAGCTCTCCCTGAGTAAGTTAGTCAGTCTTCCATTCCACTGATAAGTTGTGGGGCTATCATCTGCCCCAGAGTGGTGGTGAGCAGCTGGACTTTCTTTGCTTGCCACTGTTTGTTCATTGTCTGAGGAGTCTTGACTGTCAGAGTGATGAAGTGCAGCTGAACTCCTCTCTAGGACTAAGCATATGTGGCAGAAGAGTCTCAACAGGAAAAAAACAGCTGCCATATGCCTTTCCAGCATAAAGTTCTTCAGGAGATATAAATGTTCTTTTTTCTTTGTGCTCAATGTTAGTCATTCTCTTGTCCCTTTGAATGAAAAAAATAACAGTGGGGGTTTATGAAGTTCTTTATTTAAGGTCACCTAGCAATGTTCATTGGTATTTGAGGGTATCTGTCTTGCAGCATGTTGTTGTGAGAAGGTAAATCCTTATACAGACTTTTGTGCATTAGGGAGGAGACTTTCCCTGGAATAATCCCTATGACCTAATGGGAGGTGGCTTTTGCTCTAGTAGCTAGACCTTGGCCAATACCAAGGACAGGATAACAGATTAGAGTGGCTTTTAGGAATGATCTAATGTAGCTCTAAATTGGCTGTTGCAACCACGGTTTGGATGTGTCGAGTACTGCTTCCATACTCAAAGCTCATAGGGCTTCTTCTAATGCCTCTGTCCTAACAAGTCCTTCCATTCCCTCTGTATGTGTCTAGCCTGCACATAAATACATAGACATCTCTTGATTCTGAAGGTGATGAAGGAATAGAATACACTCAAGAGCCTGATCCTCCTAGTCAGATTTATTCTTCTCCATCACCAAGACATGGGAGGCAGAGAGATGAGCTCAGTCCTTCAGAGGTACTTGAGATCTAAAACAGACTTGTAATGGGGAAATCACACTCCTAATCCAGATGTGTTAGCCAGGTGGGTTGAATGTAGGCAATAGTCCCTATAGATGCCTTCTAGTCAAGGGATTCACTTAGGCACATGCTACAAAATGCCAGTTATTAATAATCTGAAAACTGAGTTGGACCTAAACAGTACTCTTCTATTTGCAGCCTTCCATGCATGACAAGACAGGAACATTTCTAGTTTATCCTGCTCAGCAACCTCTGCAAAGAAAGCAGGTGCTATCCCTCCTTAACCTGAACCCCTTTGCCTACCTCTTTCTTCCAGTGCACTCAGTGTTGACACAGAAGAGTTATAGCTGCCTGCTATACCAGTGGTATGAACAACCCAGTTCCTTGTGTCTGCCAAGTAAACCTGCCATATCAGGAAACACAGGCACACTGTTTTTGGACTGTACATCACCCAGCACCTTCAGTCACTGCTGTTTGCTTTCCTCACAGGACGATCATCTACCTGTCCATTGTGTATGTGGTTGGCCATCTGATAAAGTCAGTCGGTGCAATTCCATCCCTAGGCAACCAGGTTGTTCACGTGTAAGTAGCTGTTGAAGCTGCAGCACTGTAGTAAGTTGTGATGGTAGTTGGTTTACCTGGGACTGTCATTTGTTTCACCTCCATCAGGCCAGCGGTTTGGGGGCTGTGCATGGGTTGTTTTTATCAGGGAAGGGTTTGGAATATCTGAGTATGAACAGTAGGGTGGATCTACAGTGAATGTACCAGGAGTTGGAAACCACCACAGAGACTCTAAGCCCTTTGAGATGGGGACCTCTGATCATCCATCCCTCTCTGTACCGTGCTACTGGAGTTTGGTTTCCTCCATCCAACTGCCTGCACCAGGCTCATTCCTCCCTCATTTGCTCATCAGCATAGCTACCCAGCTCAGCAAGGTTCCCCTGTGTGCGTGGGAACAGAAAACCAGATACATTTTCTGATGTAACAGAGGAAGGGTCTGTCTCCTCCATAGGGTGCAACCCTTCTTGCCTTCTAGATTCTGAACTGGTAGGCTTGTCAGAGTAGTTCCCCAGATGGCATCTCTGAAACTACCAAGCTTTTTTTGCCTAGGTGGTCACAGCTCTAATAATATGCACATGCAGGCAGGAGCACATCTCATTTACAGAATAGTTTCCTTTTGTCCAAGACCTGGCCAGTCCTGACACTCCTGTTCCTTACAGATGTAATCTGTTGGGCCAACAATGGTATTTTGAGGAGCACTGAGAGGTATACAGCACCCAAGAATGAGCCTAATTCAAACAGGTTGTCTGTGCTTACGCAGGCTGGAAGGCTGCAGGAAAAGACTTTTTTTTTTTTTTTTCCTTTCTCCCCCCCCCCCCCCCACTTTTTCTCAGTTGATCTCTGTAATATTTGTTCTCATATGAGTGAAAAATAACCGCATGGATTTTTGATCTCTTGTATGTCCATTGGGCCTCAGAACAGGAAGAAACTGACAAAAGCAGTTTGCTTAATTAACTGGTACTGGATGCAGAAATTAGGATAATTAATTTGTTTTTCACACTTACCTGGCTCATGATCACTACTCATGTGCAAAAGACAATGATACCAGAGGAATCATGGTTGGGTGACACTAAAATGCTCTCATAAGCACTTGAAAGGTTCTACAATGGTGATATTTTTGTTCTTGCATGAAGGATCCTGTCTATGGTTGGTCTGTTTTTGATCGCCCTTGGAACGGGAGGTATCAAGCCCTGTGTCTCTGCATTTGGTGGGGACCAGTTTGAAGAGGAGCATGTAAGATTTCTTTTCTTTCCTAAAATCTGCAGTGTCTGCTTACTTTATGAGGGTGTTTATGTGATCAAATCCTGTTGTGCTAGCCAGTTTGCTAGGAAAAGATGTAGTAAGATGTGAGGTAGGATGGTTTGCATAAAACTTGAGAGAATCTGGACGCTTCAGGAAAGGAAAATGAAAGCAGAACAGGCCTGATATCAGGAAGGATAAGTCATAACTGCATCAAATCATCTAAATGTTAATTGGATGTCAGAGTAGTTGGAAAATCTTGTATCATGGAACTGTAGCTGTTTCTGAACCAGCTTAACAGGGGTGATTATAATGCACTGCAACGGAATACAGCAAATGAAAGAAAATTACTTCACCAGCCTGTGCTTCCTTGGGAATTTTCCCTCAGTTCAGTCACAATCTGTGTCTTAGGTGTTGTTCAGAAAGAACTGTAGGAAATTCCAGTCTTTTGAAAGTAGCACTGGTACCAAATCTACCCAGAATGTTTTCTAGATATTCCAGAATGGAAAGTTTTGAAGAGTTGGGAAAATGTTTCTTTTTAGCTCTGTTTGTGCTTTGCATCCTGTGTTCAGTTGCTGTGTGTCCTCATTCTCTGACATGAGTGCTTAACTCCTCACCTGTGCTAATCTCAAACTCCCATTATGCAGCACAGTGGCTCAACCAGGGATAAGGTAGTGCTTAAAGAAGTGAAGGAGGTCAGGAAGTACTAATCCACAGGCAAAATGCATCATTTTCAAATTGACCTGAAATTAGATTTATGTTGACCACTTAGATTTATGTTGACCTAACACACAAATAAAAATTTCAGTTTTCTCAATGACAGTATTCAGATCAGCAACTTCTGTGCATGGCATAAGTCCTCAAATATGTAGAAGGCCACTGCTAAAGGAAAGAAAGTATTGGGGTCTGTGATGAGTAGGCTTAAATTCAAGGAGGATTATTTAGGACTGACCATAGGAAAAATTTTCCAGAAACAGATCTAGAGAAGTACTGTAAAATATTAGGACCTTTGGGAGATGGAAATTCCCATCAATTGAGGCATTGAAAAGGACATTAGACTAATGGTCTGTCAGGAAAGGCACTGGTAGAGCTGGACAAGGGATGGCACCTTGGCCTTGGGCAAGGAATGGGAGCCCTGTAGGCAGTTTGCTCTGTCTTTTGCAATGCTCCAGCACATAGTCAGCATTTAATGAAAGAATAATATAGACTAGAATGTTTATTAAAATTTTGGGAAGACTTGTGGTTTCTGCACATGAACTGTGTGATGCTGAAGTGATGAAATTTTTGGTTACTAAGGAGTAACAAAACACAGGATTTTTCATGGTCACTTGTTCAAACCAGATCCTTCTGCAGGCATGTCCGCCCTGTTAGTTGTTCCCAGTGCTTTAGAGGATGCTGCAGAAGAGGGAGCAGCAATCATCTAGTGGTCACCAGCCTCCCCAGTTGGCACAACTCTGACCAAAATCAGTCTGGCAGTACAGTACACACACTCTGGGAATACGCTCTGGAATACTGCATACTGGCATGTGGGCATCCCAGCTTGCAGTGCCAATAGTTGTCCCAAAAGGATTCTAACAGGTGTTACAGCAGCATTTACAGAAGAGCTACTTCTATGAATATTAATGATTAATAATGTTTATCCAGCATCTTTCAATTATCACCTAATTATGGTATGATAATATGTACCACTTATCTTCAGAGTGTTTTATAGACTTCAGCTAATGAATCTCAGCACCCCAGTCAGGCATATACATACTATTATTCCAAACTTAAAACCACAACTGAGTTACAGAGAAAAACCTGAATTGCCTGTGGTTGTGTGGGCCTGTGCCCTTTAGCCAGCTTGCAGACTACACCTCTCCAACAAATTCATCAAATACTGAGGCTCAAACATTCACCTGTGTGTTGTCTTCAAGAAAAACTGATTCAGAGAAAGAAAACTGTAAAAAGCCTTCTGATAAGGACAATGCATTCTGCTCTATTCATTCTTTTCAGAGTAGAAAGTTTTGTATTTTACCATTTTGAAATTACTTGGCCTTTCAGAAGAAAAAAAGGGTTTATGTGATGTGATAGGAAATTTAAGTCTCCAAAATTGGAATGAGAAATTTTGATTATGTAAGGAATGAAAGGTTTGTGGCCAACCAGAATATTTCTCCCCTCTGGAGTGGTGTTTGAGAGGACTTACCGTGTTTTTCATCTTCCACTCCAGGTAGGATGAAATAAGTTTTGAAAATTCCTAATGAAATGAAGCATTTGTTTCTCCCTTAGTTTTCAGGACACTAATAAACTTCAGCTGAGCCCTGAAGTGCACAGGCTTAGTTGTTCCACCTGGAAACTAGGGATGTTATAGTTCTGTATATAAAATGAATAAATAAATTGCCCCTGCTATTCCCATGTAGAGACAAATTTATGTTTTGAGGTAAATCCACACCATTGGTCTGGTTTTCTTTTAAGTATTTTATGAGTATAATCGTCTTGTATCTGCCCCTTTGAGAACAGTACTACTACAAACAGTGATGGAGACTGATTCAGCAGGAGGTCAGATAGGGAAAGTAGATTTATCTGCAGGAGATTTCCAAGCATCTTTCTCTATCGGATTAGGAGTCCAAGCTAAAAATGTTGAACAAAATTGTATTTATGATATGCTATATGAATGCAAAGACTGCTATGCATATTAATTGAGGACCAAAGCTGCTTTCAAACTGTGATATGGTGTTTAAGGTACTAAAGAGCTTTCTCTTTGTTTCTTTATTTTCTGGTTGCCAAGGAGATCAGGATTATCATGTACGGTACCTTTTCTCAAATTAGCTAATCCAAATCATGTTTCTAATGTACGTCTGATCCAAAGACTAAGAAAATAGAGAGGGAATTCTTTTTTCCAATCAGTGTAATTTGAAAGCTGCTGGGTCATTATTTTTGTACTCACTTCTGATTTTCTCTGACCATTTTTTTTCCATCACTGAAATCTGAAAATGTGTGAAATAAGATGCTCCAAATTCTTTATGCATCACTACTCTCTTCTCTTACCAGCCCATTCCTTTTGGTAATTTTTGCTCTAGACTTTATCATGTTGAGAGCTTCATGCTTGAATTTTTCTCAACTCTCAGAAATTCTGAGTTGCTCAGATACAAAGGGTTAGATATATGGCATGAGAATTTGACTAGAAGAGGGCATGACTGGAGAACTCTACTGCACCACCCATGTCAAGCCATGGCAGGGCTACTCTGGGAGCGGGAGAGATTGCTGAGGCTGTTCATTTCTCTAGATTTCCTTATGATGACACATAACTAGTCACAAAGGTAGAATAAAGAAGAAAATATACTTTTACTAGCCTAGCAGCAGAAAGTTCCAGGTAATCAAAAACACTGGTAAGGACAGAAATGGAGTATAAGAGATAGTAGGACCCAGTGCTGTTTGCTGTTAACCATGGGGACATGCTATAGAGGTATTATTATAAGGCTACGAACCCTTTAATCCAGGATAAATCATTTACATGTAATGTATGGATTAGATTGCCTGGGACATGCTAGGAAATAAAATTGTGGAAGAGCCAAAAGCTCAAGTTGATGGGGTCTTCATAACTGTGTTGGGGCAAGGCAAAAAGCCCTTAATCCAGGTGAGGGGACCCCCAGACATCTTAGTGGGAGGCGATCGGGGTCTCACCCTCACCTTACTAGTACCCGCTTCACAGGGGGGCATAAAGAAGATCTCTCCCACCTGCCCACCTTCCCTGCAGTAATCACCTGTGATAAGAGGCTTCTTGCCATATGAAACAGCAGTATTTCCTGTTGGCTGCATCATGTGTTGTGGGAAGCTTTCTTACATTTTTGTATCCCAGGCTTCATTCCTTATGAGCTGTCCTCTTTTAGCTGCCTGCAATTCTTCACATTTTCTCCTGTTTTCTAGCCTTGTGAATATTGTTGTCTCAGGGAGCAGAAGGAAGCAGGGCATGTTAGGAGAGGGGATTAGAACCAAGCCCCTGAAGAAATTCCTCACACTCAGCTAAGTTAAAGCTTCACATTCAAATGATGCTCAAGTCATAGAGGTGTATCTCAAGGTGCCCTAAGGAGCAATCTGCCAGGCACTAAGCCACGTCCCAAGCAATTTGCCCACTACCTTTACAGGACCTGGTGACAGCTGGCAGTGAAGCCTAGATACATATGGAGTATATTGTCTGGCTGGGCTTGGGCTGTTCTTAAATGCTGGTTTCACTGAATCAGGTGTCCCATAGCTGGTGGTGCACACGAGTGTGGGCTAGGTCAGGTAGCCTGCTCTTCTTTCTTCACTCTGCTGGCCCACCCAGGCACAGGGAGGAGGTTTAGCACTGTGTATGTGCATGCGACTGTGCATGTATGTCTCTCCCACAAACAAGGAGAGACTGCTCTCAGTTGAATCCCCTCACACATTGCTCCTGCAAAAAGGACCAAACTGTGCATCAAGTTGTTGATTCCTTCCAAATTATGAATCATGCAGGAAGAAAAAAGATCACAGGAATCCTTTGACTATGTGAACTATAATAGGTTACAACATCAGTTAAATTCTGAAGTCTTAGAGTTCATCTCCATCAGGCCCTTGAATTTGCTCCTGTAGATTTAATTTACCCTATTAGTTTGAGGTTGACTGGCCTCAGCTTCGTAATCTCCTGTCTGATGGGTACGTCTCATTTGCTGGCATTTTCTCATCTATGCTGTCATTACCAGCTCCTCAAAATACACAGGTTTCTTCTTCTATTTCTACACAGGAGAGAAGAGGGAGGGGGGGAGGTGGGGATGAAGAAGCTCAGACATGGGAAGAAATTATGAGCTTGTCAAACCATGCCAAATTGGATTGAATTAGGTGACAGAGGATCTGAATCAAGCTACCTGTTCTGAATAAGTAAATGCTCTCCCCTCCTTCCAGTCTCACAACACTCTTGATGCAGTGGCTTTTACCTCTGAAATGCCAAAAAGCCCCCAAGCACTTCTCAAGTAACATGAGCTGATTTGTGTGAGCATTTACCATCACCTGAACGCAAGCTTGTTTGCTTAACATTTTATGCACTGTGTGTCAATATTTACCCAGCCTTCCTAACAAGAGAATTGATAGTGTTCAATTTGCAAGCCCAATGCTGTGCATTAGCCGTGACATTGATAATGTCTTCTCTTGTTTTAGACCTCGGAGAGAAGCAAGTTCTTTTCCATCTTCTATTTGTCCATTAATGCTGGAAGTTTGATCTCCACGTTTGTAACTCCTGTATTAAGAGGTCAGTGTTGATTTAGAATAAGACAATAAGTTAGCTGCCCTCTGACTACTCTGCTGTGTATAGTTGGGCTCTTACGACAACTGAATGGCAGAAATTACATTTTCTGTGGAGTGGCCAGTGTATTGCATTTACGCCTTGTTAATCCTGCCCTAACAGCGTAACAGATATATAGTACTAGCAGACAAGTCACAGAAACTGTATTCCTGGTTGTATTTCAAAGCCAGCCTGAACTGTAGAATTAAAATATGAAAGGTGGAAGCACCTACATGGTCATCTAATTCTCCCCATTGCCTGTGAAGGATTATTCCCCATTCTTGCCTGCAGGTAGCCTGTGGATGGGAACTGATTTCTGTTGTCCTGTGCAGGTGTCAGGGCTGAAAAACTTAGCAGGCTGGTTTTGAAGTCCTACCTTCTCCCTCCCACAGGGTGCTGCTGATTTCTGGAGGGCTCTGTCCTGGCACCCAGGGGTGTCTGCATGGGCCTGCTTGCAAGATTGCAGCCCTGGACAGCTAGCCTTGAAGACAAAGCACAGGCCTGTGCCCCACTTAAGGCCTACTTTACATTCTAGGCAGCTTGCACAACCCCTTTTAGTCCCTGAGTCTTGCTGCACTTCATTGTATCGCAGTGCCTGGAAGCCAAGGGGTTTGGCATGCTCTAAATACAGACACAGAGGCAGAGCAGCAGGCCACAGGAGGTAGGGATGGGGAGAGGGACAAGGTAGCCTTCACACTTAGTAGCAATTCTTTTCATTCCATCCTGTGGCCTCCAGGAAGCTTTCTTTGTTCAGAGTGGTTATTTTAACAGGCCGTTCATTTCATGTTGTATTTACACCATGCATATGGCCAAAGACAAGTGCCGTATCTCTTGCTCTTTCTCACACTGGTGTCCCCAGGTCAGCATTCTGTTGGAAGGGGGCTTTTGCTCAGTGTAGTCAGTGGCCAGATGAAAATCCAGTCCCCTTTGAACATCAAAACTGTGCCAGTATAGCCTAGCAATAAACTAGTTGCAACATGGAAATGAGGTGAAGAGAATGGGGAAAGAGTAAAATTTCTGCTAAGTGTGAAAGCTTTTCTTGGAAGAGCAAGAAATGCAGTTCATAGACATTTGGCAGAAAAGTGGAATATATACTTCTAAGTAGAGAAGTCCAAATCATTTTGCATGTTAAAAGTTCAGTGTGCCCATAAAGTCTCACTGCCAGCTTCGTTGGATTTCAGCTAAATCGCTGAAAATAAGTAAATAAATGCTGTGGATGCACACAGCTATGCAGCTGACTGTGACTGCCCAGGGACAACAAATAGAAACAACTAAAGGCTTCACGGGTTGGTTTCCTGTTAACTATGATGACTTATTTTAGCCATTTTGTTATTACTCCATGTAAGAATGCAGTAATTTGTAGCCACTGACATACGAGCACAGACCCCACTGCTGGCTCTCTGTTTGCAACTGGACCTCTAAATTCACATGGTGCAAGAATTGACCTGGTCCAAGAGGCGCAGGGTTTCAGCAAACCATAGCTCAGATCAATCAAAGCCATGCTGTAACAAACCTGGCTTCCTGATGGGTTATTGCAAGACCTGACATTTGGAGCAGGCTGCCTCTAGTGAGATTGGGAAAGTGGCAAGAAAGAGAACCTAATTTTTAATACTAATCCTGTGCTCCTACATATATAGCAGGGGTATTAGTTTCCACTTTGTCCACTGTAGGTTGCTGTGAAATCACATCCAGGTTTTCAGCTCAATAACTCATGCAGCTGGCACAAATAATATGGAAACACAGTACTGGTTATTTAGATCTAGGCAAATACAGAATGGTTTCAGGTTATTTTAAATGTTGCGTCTTTTTTCCCAATTAAAGTTCCTACTACTTCTTTCTACCTATTTGTCTGTCCCCTCCATTCTACCATTCTCATCAATATCCCATTATCAGCAGCTTCTGCTGGCAGACAGTAACCCTGCTTCCAAATTGTCTTCATCAAGGGAGGACAACTGTTTCAAGGAGATTCAATTCACAGTGTCAAGCACCAGCAAAGAAGATTTAAAGCCAGGGGAACTGATTGCCTTTGGGGAAGCAAATCAAAGACCCCGGTAACATAAGTCTGACTGTAATGAGGTGCTTTTATTTCTGACTTCTTCTTCAGGGGATGTGAAATGTTTTGGAGAGGATTGTTATGCACTGGCTTTTGGTGTCCCAGCAGCTCTGATGGTGTTGGCGCTTGGTGAGTAGGAACACTAATGCTTGTAATAGGAGTTACCATTTTTGAGTCCATGGATAGATGAGAAAATGCACAAATTCACTAGCTTTGCATGGGCACTGCAATGGGAAACTCAAGGGTTCAAGGTAATCCAAAAATTCCTTGGTTTAGAACAGCAAGAAAAATCACTAGTTCACTTAGTGGTGGGCAGACCATGGTTTTACTACAATCCTTTATCATGATACTGATGAGAGGGTGGTCTGGTAGATGTTTCACAATACAACTGCCTTACTTTATAAAGCAAAGGGAGGCACCAAAATGATTCTCCTGATGGCTTGCAGCTTTGCCCATGAGCAGGCTTGGCCTTCGAACTGCAATCTGTGCAGTCCTCAGAGTTCCCCAGCTTATAGAAGAGAAGCTTAGCATGCCACTTCTAACCTTTCTGCAGGCTCTTTGCAGCTTGAGGCCATCTTTAGTGGCTCAGACTTTTGCTTCAGCATCTATGCACCGCAGAAAGAGCTGAATGAGATGCTTCTTTATTCTGAGCTGTCTCACTTTGCTCGGCTGAAGTAATTCCCACAATTACAGTGACAACTTATTATTATGTTGCAATAAAAAGCCCTTATTGTCCAAGTGTCAGAAGGCAGCTGCAATCACCCTGCTTCCTAAAGCTTGCATCCTAGCCCCATTAATGTACTTGTCAAGATTTCTTCTTCAATCCTTATAAAATACTCAGCAGTTTCCACATTCTTACTGTTACTCCTTGGTAGCCAATGCAGAGGACACCCCATTAGCTTTAGTTTCACAGTTGCAAGCTGCTGAGGGGAGCAGTCCCCTTATTACGCTGCATTTGAGAGATTTTGACACAGCAGGGGTGACTTCTCATTCAGCTTGTTAACTTAATTGAGAGACCAAGCAATTGTGTGATTTCACCACAGCATCTGTGATTTGAAAAGTTCATCCCCCAGAGAATGTGAATGTTGTTCTCTCCCCTCAAACTTCCATCAGAGACAATCAGGACACTAGAGAAATGTCACCAGGCCACAGCTAACGTTACAGCAATTATTTTCAAAAAAATGCATGGTCATGGGCCTGAGAAGCTTCTTTTTCCCACTGTGGCCTGTTCCTATCAGTTTAAGGCAGCACAGGCTCCTCTGTGCACCATTGTGTGATGAATGTTTCTAGCAGAGTGGTAGTTGCCCAGGGGAAAACGGACATGTAAATATTGCAGTTTTGGTGAGGCCATCAATCAAAATGTGTTTTTAGCTAGTGTCCTGCTGCCACATTCCATGGCCTGCCTGGCAAAGCAGCTCTGTCTTTTATAACATGCTAAAATGCTCTTGGAAGTAATATATTTGACTATGCAGGCAGTGTGCAGAACTGGAGAAAATGCCCTTTCAACCCTGACTGGGCCTCTCCCTGTGACGATGGAAAGCAAGGGTAGATTTAGAGGCAGAATGGAAATCAGAACGGAGCAAGATTTTCTGGCCTGCTTCAGTTTCTGAAAGATGGGGGAAGATTGATGCTATTTAATTCCAAATGCCAAACCTAATGCAGGAACGTCAGTTCCCAAAGGAGGCAATGGCATCGCCAGAAGGTATGTCAGCAAACCTAATGAATCACCTTTTAGAGGCACCAACAGGTCCACAGGGAGATGCTAAAAATCAGGTAGTGCAACTACCCACTCTGGGTGACTTTGGACAAGTGTCTTTCAGTGCGACTCACCTAAACTGACTTCAGAGGCCTCTCTGACAGTTCTGCAAGTCAAAACTGGATGCAAAGGGTCTTCATAGTCAGAAAAGAGAAATGGTGAGTTCCCTGCAGTGTCCCAGGTCTCTTGTGTTAGGACAGAGGTGCCTGCTTTTCTCCACTGGCTGTGGACAGACTATATGGATTTCACACTCAGCTTTTATTGTGCTTCTTCCTGCTAACGTCTTCAGAATTGCAATGTGCTCAGAGGCTCTCAAAGAGCAGGACAAATTATATGTAATCAGATAGTCCCATCTCTGACAGGATTTTGAAGCCTTGGTCCAATATTCTTTGTGCTTTGAGGGAGAAAACCAAGAAAAAACAATATCTTAAATTGTATAACCCTTCATGGAAATCATAAATGGAGGTAATTTCTGTTAACACCAGTGTGTGATGCAGTGACCTTTGTGGCAGTTTCCACTGAAATGTGTGTGAGATGCAAGTACACAGAGCCCATGCTGGATCTGGATTAATCCTCACTTGGTTGCAATGAGTCAGGGCTGATTTCCAACATCAGGTGCAGCAATTCAATGTGGATTGTATTTTAAGTTTAGCCTACAAAAAGCATAGATGGAGGGAATTTTCAAAGCTTTGATTCCCAGCATGAACTAGGTGTGGAGATGCCTGTTGTGCCAGAGTTGATCCTGAGAAGACAACAATGACTTCCTAGGGATTATACTGCCTCTTGTAGGATGCTGCATTTTATTCCATCTGAAGGCATTAAAGGAGTCTTGTATATTTATTTTGTTAAAAGTGCAATCCTGTAAGCCCCAAGGGCAGAGGATTTCTGTTGAATACAGGGGTGGGGCATCATTCCCAGAAGCCTATGCAGGACTGAGCCTCAGTCATGTGAATGCCCATTCAGATTATAATATTTTTCAGTTGTGTTCATTGCTGGAAGTGGACTGTACAGAAAAACACCACCACAAGGGAACGTCTTACTGGAAGTATGCAAATGCATTGGCGTAAGTGTGTGCCATTCTCTCTTTTTCAAGCATGACTCTGAGGTTGCAGGTCAGAAAAGAGCAAAGGGAAAGGGTAGGTGACATATGGAGATCTTCAGTATGCCACTCCTGGATATCTTGCTGATGAGCTGTAAGGAGTAAGAAACACATTTAGGTCCTAGTTTATTCTTTCAGCATTTCAATTGCTTTTCCTTAGCTCCATGAACTGTTCAGTTGATGTCAGTAAAACCACTAGTGGCAGATGCTGGTGGAGACTAAACTGAAATGAAAATTCAGAAACTCACAGAGTATCAGATATATGACTCTATTCTTTTCAGCTGAATAATTTTACTGAAGTTTATCAGTTCAGCAGACAGTAATAGTACACATTCATATTATGCACATTCAGCAGGTTCATGTAAATGCAAGAGACACCTGCTGAAGTTGCATTATAGCCTTATCAATTATTTTTCATAATGTGTGAGCTGAATATAGAATATGAAAAGATACTCTCTTATTATTAGGTG
This sequence comes from Elanus axillaris, assembly GCA_026212715.1. Taxonomy (NCBI): domain Eukaryota; kingdom Metazoa; phylum Chordata; class Aves; order Accipitriformes; family Accipitridae; genus Elanus; species Elanus axillaris. The sequence continues at coordinate 40,515,377 of JANZLQ010000001.1, forward strand.
GATAATGATGTTTCTTTTTCAGGAAGCTGTTGCGAACAGCAGATGTTTTCTTTTTACCTAGGTCAATCCTGGTGACAGATTTACCTTGAGGAAACAGGCCAGATATTAAAGATAGGATTTCTCAGTGAGGTCTGCCACTTTTTTTTGCCAGGGTGGCTGCGTTCAGTGACTGGAGCACACAGCATAAACAAACAAGTTACAAATGCAGTGTCACTGATTTCTCCTCCAGTGAGAAACCAACTTGAAAGCTGGTCTAGGAATGAATGAGGCATGGACTACACCAGGAATATGCAAAGAAAGGTCTACAGAACAAGAAGGGAGTGAGAGTTCTGGTTTTGACATTGCATTGGGTAATGAGGCACTTCCTCCCTAGCACAGCGGTCAATCCAACAGGTGATTTTTGGAAGAGAACTGAAGAAATTATGTTTAAGCTTTATTATGTAGCAGGTTTTAAATCAAACATGAAACAGTCTTTGGAGGCTAGTGTCAGATTTGTTTCTGAAAGACAGGCCTATGAGGTAGTTAATTCCCACATCATACCTTCAATCAACCAATGTCACAGAAACTTCCCTGCAGAGAATTGCTCATAAAGCATCCAACCCGAGCTTTGGAAGTGTCCAGCAAAACCCCAGCAATTTTCTGGTGCTGCTTGCATTTGGGGATGGAGAGGGCAGCCTTGAGTTAGGAATGTGACAAGGGCAGGTAGGCCACAAGGGAGTTACCTGTTTTTCTTCCTAGTTTGCTATTAAAAACCGGCTGAAAAACCGCTCTCGTCAGATTCCAAAGAGAGATCACTGGCTGGACTGGGCGTCAGAAAAATACTCGGTAAGCGATGCTCTAACTGGCAGGTTTGGAGAGGGAAGGGGCAGTTTGGGCAGACAGACTGGAGGCAGAAAGACTGGCCTGGCCACACCACTCCTCACAGGCACCAGGCTCTCATTTGTCCTGTCCCTTCCCACATCTGTACTCTCCTGACCCTTAATGGACAGTTTAGGTGCTGCACTGAAATGTGGAAATGCAAGTATGTCTAGCATCATGAATAAGTGCAATGAATAACTGCCATACAGAAAGAAATTGGAGCTCTCATGCTTCATGGCTTGAATAATTTGTTGGCTTTTCACCCTCATCTTACCTTTTTGCCTGTTCCCTTTATAGAAACAGCTGATTGGGGAGGTTAAAATGGTGACGCGTGTTCTCTTCCTCTTCATACCACTGCCAATGTTCTGGGCCCTGTTTGATCAGCAGGTACAGTACAGTGCATTGCAGGTCTGCCTGCCAACTTGCGTTTGCACCCTTGTCCTTCAAGGATAACACCAAAGCATCCTGGGGATGCAGAGTACCACGCTCCTACCAGGTGTCCAGGGGCTTGCTAAGACAGTACCCACCATCACTGCTGGACATCACTTTGCAGTCCTGCTGGGTGTCTGGCACAGGAGGGTGAGAAGGAAGAACGTGCCCTGTCTACTGGCAGGTGTTACAGGGAAGGAATAGATGGGAAATAAGACCTCTAGCACTGTCGTCTTCTCTGTCTCCATGTTTTCTAGTCCCACAGGACGTCTTGAAGGCTTCACAGCTCTCTGTTTTCTCCTTAGGGATCCAGGTGGACTTTGCAAGCCACAAAAATGAATGCTGATTTTGTAAGTACTTAATGTCACCAGGGCTGGCTAGTAAGACGAGTAGTAACATCACTGCTCTTGCTTTTTAACCAGAGCCTTGCAGTACTAAGAGCATCTGCTTGATGAGTCTGGGTGAGTTAGTTACACTTTTGGTGATTAGAAGTGAGAGGCTCTGTGCAGCCATGTTCAATTCATCACAGCACATCTTGGCAAGGAGTGAGGGCTGGGGGGCCATCAGCAGCCTGCAAGGTCAGAAGTGCTGACCTACTGGCAACCAGTTGCTCTGTGACCTTGAGCAGGTAGGATTTCCAACCTGCTACCCCTACTGAAGAAAGAGAAGTCAGGGAGAGTTCACACAGCCCTTGTAAGGTGTAACTAGAGCTGTTGTAGTTGTATATTTCTGCTCTGGCTTACTTGGTGATACATTAATGAAGCCTCTCAGAACCAGCAGGAATTCTGTGTATAGGGTAAAGATATGATGAGGATTAATTAGTAGCCATAAAGTTCTTCAAAGATGTGAATGACAAATGGTACAAGGTGCAATGCCAGATAAATGTGGATCAGCTGTCTACCTAAAGATGCCACCATACAGGGCTGGTTTCTAGACATGTACGTTTTAACAGGCCATCTTACCTGTGGATGCTCACATCAGAATTTAGGATTGTAAATGCCCATTTTGCAGTTTAAAATTGACTTAAAGCCCAAAATTTGAGCCCTGCTATGTCACTCCTGTTAAAAATTGGGCTCTCAGCATGTGATACTCATTAGGCTTAATTAATTCAAATGAGGCATGAAAAAGACTACACCTTGGGTAATATTTACCCACCTCAGAAAGACAAAGAAATGGAAGTTCATGAGGTCTTTGTGATGTCTGTCTAAAAACTTTGTTTTCTGCTGTTTTGCTTACATGTACTTAGTGATTCATTAGCAGAAGATATAGCAGAATCACCAGATGTCACTTGCTAACTCTCCCTGGTGGAGAAGGACATATTCAGGGCTTTTTTGTCACACCAACTTGGATAGGTTTTTGCCTTATGTTTCAGTCTCATCTGCTCTCCACTGGTGAGTTGTCTCAACTCATGAAGGTGAGATTTAACTGCAACATTGGGGTAATCCCACCGTTAGGCTTATTGGAGTTCATGTTTGTAATATTCCATGCTTTTCCCTTCTGCAGACAAATGGCTCAGCTAGGAATTCCAGAGTTAAACAGGGAGTGATTTAGTGTGAAATGAAATACTTGCAGGCTTGTTTCAAATGGCACATTTGTATAGTGTGCAAAAAGTAGCAGGAGGGGATATTTGCCTGATATTTTTAATTGTAAGACTCCTTTGCTGTGACTGGTGGTTTCCAGTCTCCTGGGAGGCAGCTGCTGGCAGGCAGGAGACAAACCCCCACAGTGCTTTCTTGGAAAGTTATTATTTCCTTCCTAGTTTTTCTGCCTCTTCTCTTCATCTTAATTTCAAATGAAAAGAACTGTGTGGAGTTCAGACTCCAGCCCCTCTCTGGAGACAGCTCATTGGTCCTTTCTGGGGACTGGGATCCCTCCATCCATCCCTGTTGACCTTGCCTGATTGTGGGCACTGGGTACAGTGATGTGAAGGTGAGGCGTCTCTTATAGCCTTGAGAACTCTTGGCTCAAACCAAGAAGTCACAGTTGACCAAAGCCCATTAGGTGGCCTTGGCAGGTGGAGGGAGGAAAGAGGTGTTTGTGCAGCCTGCTGGCTCAGGGATGGTCTTTAGTTATCCTTTTGGGGTGCTTGGGAGAAAGGCCAACAGAGCTCAGACAGTCTTGAAGCTTGAGAGAACTCAGTTGTAGGATTTGGGTTTTTCCCATTACAGAAGCAGGGAGGGAGGAAGCTCTAATCCCAAATCCCAACTTGGGCACTAACATGCCTATTCCTCCCCAGTCACCTAGGTCATAGCTCAGCCAGCCTGAAAGATGGGTCTCAGTACCTGTTACAGGCTGTATCACAGCTGCCATATATCAAGGACTGAGTGTAGTTTCCTTCTGCAAAGCAATTCTCATAAACCACTGTGTCCTTAGGTGAAAAGTGTCAAAAGCACAATATCAGCTGCTAAAGCCAACATAAACCATTTGAGGAAATCCTGTTTGCTACTAAGGCCTCTACTGGACTGGTTGGTTGTTTACCATATGCACTATTATTGTGTTTATGAATCACTTGGAATATCTTTTTGTTTCAGGGAATATATGTCCTTCAGCCTGACCAAATGCAGGTAAAAGATACTATAGGGTATCCCTTATAAATGTATTTTCTTTTTCTCTGTCATTTTTATTTTTCTCATGGGACCAGTGGCCTTTCTCTTCTCCTGAAGGCAATAGCAGTGCTTCTACTGACTGCTGTGGTGTGGACTCTGTCTTATTGCTCAATAGCTGTTTTGCAAGCTTAGTCTTGGGGTTCAGAAGACCCCGAGAATGTCCTAATATGGAGGTTGAATTCTGCAGAATAATGCAGAGGTATGGGGAGACATGCCACCATAATAGTTCTTGAACTAGTGCTGGCATGTGGAGGATACAAGCTGCGTCTGCTTTTAACATGCCCCTGCGCTGGCTTGAGCGTTGTACCTGAAATATGTTTCCTTCCTCCCTTTCTGCAGGGCAGATGAAAATGTGAAGGCTCCAAGACGGTGCTGTGTTGTCACAGTTGATTACAATTCTTACGCTGAACAGCTCTGGAGAAATTCAAGGCTGTCCTGTTCCCTGAAATCTTCCTTCGAAACTGAAACAGCATTCCTCTCTGCTTGTTCTCCATCACTCTCTGTTTTCTTGCTCTGCCACTGCTGGCTGGCAGACAAACTCTGCCCCTCCCAGGAGAAATTTAGTTCCTGGGGGATTACCAAACTGTGTGGAAGTGTGAGAAATTGCCAATCTCACAGAATAGTGCCTGTTTCTCTGGGATTTTGCTGAAATCCCAAGATGTTTCCATTATTGCTGATTTGTTGTAAAGTCCCACCACAGCACTGAAGGTCATCTGCCTCTATTGTCAGTGGGTTTTGTACTCTTCAGAAACATAATGCTTCAGTTCTCTCTTCAGGGAAACCGGGCCAGTGCTGCTTGCTTACCTCTTGGAGGGGAGGATGCGAACAAAATGTATTCGTGCCTGTGAAAACTAAATAGCAGAAGCTGTCGAAATGCAAACTATGATTATATTTTAAAAGGAAGTTTTTAAGTGTTTGTTCATGTCCTTTCTGTAATGGAATTATTTCTGGAGGACAGTGCTTTATGAGTTTAATTACTGCAAGTTGCTTTCTAGTCACTAAACTCCCATTCTTTTGTATTGCAGTTCTTAAATCCACTTCTTATTCTTGTCTTCATCCCAATTTTTGACCTTGGGCTCTACCCCCTGATAAACATGTGCAAATTTAATTTCACGTAAGTACTTGGGGATAATGCACATGCCTCAGTGCTTTTTCTTTTGCAGCAAGTGTGCAGAATAGCTTTTAAGGAGGAGAAACAAAAATTTCCATTCACCCTTCCCAGTACTTGCCTCTACTTCAGCCCCAAGAGGAACATCACCCTCTTCCATAGGCCCTGGAAATTCCAGAGGGGAAAATTCAGTGATATTGGATTCTACTCTGTACAGTTTTCCCCTGAAAGCAGATATGAACAGTCCCTCTTTGAATTTGATCAACATGTTCTTCACCTTATCTTCTGTATCACCCCTAAATAATTTCCACCTTGAAAGGTCCCCATGGGGCCAAATTCACCATCCCATGTGGGCTACATGTGATGTTGTGAAAGCAGATTCCACATTACGATCTGAACCAGTGAGTATGTAAGGGGATTTCCATATGGCCCAAGCATTTTATCAAAAAGTGCAGTGTAATACGAGCAGACCTCCAGGTTGGCTCTGAGATGCACTTCATGCATTTTGGGGGATTTTACTTTAGAGTGTCTGTAGTCTGCCTCTGTGGACTGATGCTGTTTAGCAGTGGGAGTATGTTATGTACACTCACAAAGTGCCTCTGCCAGTGCAATTTCAGCTGAAAGGAACTATGTTTCCATGCTCCAGCACCACATCTCAACATGAACCACAGTGTGGGAAGGGGCGATGAGTGGGAGATTGGATTAAAAAACATGTTCCTAATCCAAACTAAAACACTGGATAGACAAAAGCACATAAAATGAGGGTGGAAGGAGCCTCAGAAGCCTAGCCCTTCACCTTGCTGATCCTTTCCCATAATGCTGAATTATCTGTACCTAAAGACATATCAAAGACATTGTCCAGCCCTGCAATGGTGCCCTTTGGAGGACACACATGAGAAGCTGTGATTCTCCATGCAACCTCAGTGTGAGCCCATGCCCTGGACTGAGCCCTGACTCAACAGAAAACTTCCTGCCTGATGACCAGTTGACAGAGTAGTTGACCCAGAAGCACAAACTCATGCACTGATCAGGATTGAATGCCATGCTGTTTCTGTCCCCTGGATGCAGGTTACTAACAGGCTTCTATCCAGTTTAGCTGTAGAAGTGGCTGTGGAAATACTGTAGCGTGCAGGGTGTTAGCCTATGTGGCTGCAAAAGTTTGTGCTACAAAATCCCAATGCAGTATTGAAGATCAAACCCATTTTTTTATTACAAGATGCAAACGGTAAATATTTTCTTATCCCAGGGCATGTAACTGAAGACAGGATATGGGTTCCTAATCTGGATTTCCCACAGCCCAGTTAATCTGGAATGTGAATCCAGACCATTACAAACAGTGGAGACCACTCAATCTAGAACCAGATTGATTTCAAATCTCAACAACTCAAAGTTTGGGCCTGCCATTCTGGACCTATTTTATTCTGCTTTATATCAGATTGTCTCATGTAACTCTGGTAGAATTGCACTAGTTTTGCTCTGAGTTCAGAAGCAAGCTCTTTATTCACTAGAAATGTAAATGTATTGGCATGAGAAATAACCCAGAATGATACCACAGATGGTCAGAAGCATTGATGACACAAACTACACATTTTTCTGCTCCTCATTCCGGCTGCTAAATAGCATGCTACTTTTCTTCTGCCTTTCCCAAAAGGGACTTGAAGATATATCATTTCTAGTGCTCCTTCCAACATCACAGGTTAACATAATGGCATGAGCTATTCCCACTAGAAGAGCTAGGAACAAGATAATATGAAACTTGCAAGCAAAGACTTTTTTTTCATGGCATATCAGTTTTAATTGGCCTCAGTGCTGGCCTCATACAGAATAACAGAATAGTTTTAAGTTAAATGATTGGCAATTTAAACAGCATGTCATCCCCAGTGCCACCTGTTGGACGGTTTATTACATGGTTTTGGCACATCTTTGACTCTGAGGAATAGTATTCTACATTTTAAATTACTTTTTTTTCTTAATGGCACCTCTTTCATTTGCTCCATAGACCTATTAGGAAAATGGCAACAGGTATGATCCTTGCAGGGATGGCGTTTGGACTTGCAGCTGTTGTAGAACTCAAAATAAACGTAAGTATAGCATAAGGGGTTCCTCAGAAATGCCTTCTTTCCCTGGGGTGCCTTTACTGTTGTCTGTTAGATAATCCTTTTAACCATTGTGTTCCTTGATCATAACTTTTAATGTGTTCTTTACAGTTAAGCATACTGATCCAGTTGCTAATGATAATTCTTACTTTGTCTCCTTTTCCCTCTCTTTGTCTCTCTCTCTTTCTAGTCTTTGCAGTTTTGCTGTGCTGGTCATCTGTATTGGTCTATATTCTAGATTTCCATCTTCAAAGTGCTTGACAGACCTCTAGTTAATGCTAGTGATTAATTCCCAAAAGGTAGTCTGTTCTCTCCTATTTCTTGCTGTAGCTTGCCTATATACTGGCTGGTTTTTTTGTTTTGGTTTTTTTTTTTTCCTATGTGTGTGTGTGTTGGTTTTGGTTTTTTAAATTTAATTACTTTCCTACTTCAGAGTGGGGATGTGTTTTTTTACAAGCCAAATTGTTTCTCCAGTGAGGCAGGTAAATGCAGTCACTTCTGTAATCAAAGGCATCAGGGACTGCCAGGCATCCCCAGACAGGATGGCAGCAAATCTCTTGTAAATTCAATGTTAGCCCCTGCAGATCTGTCCCATTTGTTTCTGGCCCATGACCAGCCTTGTGCAGACTTTGGCTAACCTTTGTCTCATGAAAGTTACTATAGGATTAATTTTTAAAGCTTCCATGTATACTTAAAATGTTCTGTTAGAGTGGCTGGCACACAGCCCTGGATTAACATCTGCTGGTTCCTCAGGTGAATCCACTGACAAGTCCCTTGCTGAAATGAGACTTTGTGGGTTCAGGTCTTCTTTCTGGTCTCTTTACATGAGCAAAGAAATGCTCTCATTGCCACCACCAGCAGCTCTGGCCGAGCACTGAAAATGTGCTCTGGCTGTGGGTGACTTCTCCAGGCAGAGGCAAGGTGAGTTAGAGGTTCCCCCTGCCTGTGCATGCAAATTTTACCCTGAAAGCCACTGAAAGCTCTGGCAAAGAGGGGGATCGGATGGCCCACCTTGTCTTGGCTGTGGGTTGCAATGGTGAAAAGCCACAGTAATGGGATTTTCTGGATAACATTAACAGGCTTGTTGGCTCAGAGCAGAATATGGGTACAGGGAAATCAGTATCACCCTACTTTGTCTAACAGTGTGACTCCCCACTGAGTTATGTTCAAACTGCCCTGCCTGCAATACCCAAATTACAGGATGAGAGAGAAAAAAATCAGTGTTTCTGAAGTAATGCTGGCAGCTACTTGAAAATAAAGTGAGAAAAAAAAGATGATTTTTACAAAAAACAACCAACACTTTTTAGATCAGCAGGTAGTACAAGGCTGACATTGATTGATGTACTCTTTCTAGGAAATGATTCCTGACAGAAAGAGATACTTCTGTGCTGAAGACTTCATCTTTCCTTTCTCAGAAAACTAGGAATAAGATCTACGCAGTCAGCTGTTAGATAGCATGGTGTCATGTGATGCAAAAGCACTGATTACAGACATGGAGCTGGACTGGGATTTTCAAAATTGCTTAGCTTCTGGCCTAATTCTTTTCCCACTCACTGACTGCAGTGGGAAATAATTATTCTGATCACTGCTTTTGAAAGCTAAGCATAATTTTTTCCATTTTGATATGGCAGTTGGTTAAATCCAGGCACTAGGGAGCTGTATAATGAAAGCAATGACATTGTTCTATCTACCCAGCAGTTGTGTAGCTTGTACGCTTAGCAGTGTGAAGAGCAGGTTTTGGGAGGAATGATAGGCTGGCTATTGAACTACTGTGAGGAAACCTCCCTAAATAAGATTTATGTTCAGTTTTCTCTCAGTGCAACTTCTGATGAGGAAGAGATGGAAATGTGTCATTACAGAGAGGAAGAGTATTATGGCTAAAAATGAAGAGATATTAAAGTGCTAATAAAGCATACAGATGGCACTTAAAGCCTTTTACTTTAATTAGGAAACTGATATGCCTCGACTTGTCCCAGAAGAAAGTTTAATTCGGGTCTTGAATTTGGCAAAGAACCCTGTTCAAGTGACCATCCAAGACCAGGACCTATTTCAGCAGCCTGTGGAGGCTTTTCAGGTAAGCATATATGTGGGGCTGGAAGGCCTGACTTGTGTCCCACTGAAGAAACGGTGGGCTTTTTTTCAGGCTTTTTCATTTTCTAATAAAGCCCACAGACGCTAGAGCTTGTTCTCCTCCAGTGCCTTAGAAGTGCATGGGAACAGTTTTAAAAATGGACTATATCGTCTGTTGATGAGACTGAAATGGGAAGTTTGGAGTCATATTTCCATGGCAAAGGAGGAAATGGCTAACTACATTCACCTGTAATTAGGAATAAAGGATAATTGTCCTGAGATGAGCATGTAGGACATTCAACTCACTTCTCTCAGTGCTCAGACCAGGACTTGTTGCTGGGATCTGGATGGCATCTGGAGAATTTTTACCTGCGAAGGAGGAAAGAAATGGGAAGGCAGTTAACTGGGCGTTGGCACTGGGTTGTTTCCTATTTCAGCTTCCAGATTACTTTACAGGTCAGGCTAGTTTGGGACTCAGTCCAGTAGTTCATTGGCCACTAGCAGCCTGCCATGTTTTAGATGTGGTTCCATTGGGGCAGAACCAGGCCAGGAGAAAGGGTAGCTGTGTGGGCAGAAGGTGTTCCCTGACCTTTGGGTTGCATCCAGCAACGGAAGGTACTCCAAGCTGTGGCTTGACCAGCCCAAAGTCTATAGGTCAACATAGGCCCTTTGCTATAGAAGACAGCTCTGACTTTTAACCTCTCTTTACAGGCTCCCTTGAAGAGAGGATAGGGTTGCACTTGGTGGGAAGAGCTAGATCCTTTCTCATCTGGAGGAAGTGTAACCAAGTTTGTTTTTTTCCACAGAACCCAGCTGAATACTCAAAATTAATATTGAATGGAGAGCAACAGAGCCTTCGCTTCACCCTTCAACATCAAGGATTGTCTCTTCCTTTTAACTACACTGTGAAGGAAAAATCAGTATACAGCTTAATTGTTTTTGAGGCAGAAGGAAGCCTATCAAGCCACTTAGTGAGTGTGGGAGTAAAGTGTAAATATAGTATTAATTCAATGGCTGTGATGATACAATGGGGTATTAGGCTCATTAATTCATTTGCTCAGTTGCAATGTCTGTCTGATTGCTCTCAGATGCTCTAAACCTGACTTCTTAGCTAGCGGCACTGGATCTGTATGCATTTCTGCTGGTTGATTAATAGAGGCGTTATGGCATCTGAGAGTTTCTGGGCACACTTTAATCCAGTGAATGCTGCAATGGGAGAGCAGAGTCATGCCTGCTGAGGAGCAGAGCTTGAGAAAGCTGAAGAAACAGAGAGCCAGAGATTTTCCCCCAAAGATGGTTCTATAAACCGAAGATGTTAAAGAGGCTCTAGGGCTGGGCACGGAATAATAGCATCAGAGGAATGATTCTGGGTTTAGTTATTGCAAGTGTTTAGTGAAATGCACAGAAGGCTCATTTGTTTTGCTGAACAGAATAAATGATTAAGCTCATTTCAGGCTCTGCAGCAGAGCCGGCTGCATTTGGACTTTTGTGTATTGCTGCAACAATCAGAGAGAGGCATATGGGATGTATAGGGCTGGATTCTGATATCTTTTGTGTGTAGCTGCATGCTAGGAAGCTCTCTTGAAATGAATGGTGTTACTGCACATTGTGGCAGGTTTGCAAATGCCATCAGAATCTGTCCTCATGCTAAAATATCAATTCTCTTTGCAGTTCCTCCACCTCTTACCTTGCAGGGTTGCCACAGCAAGCATTCAGTATTGTATAGTGGAAATCACACGACTGTTTTTAAAAATGAGGAGTTTTAAGAATTTATTTTTTCCTAACATTGGGGTTTTTTTCTGCTTTATGGTTTAGAGCCTGGGGCTCATTATCACACAATGTTGTTAAGTTTCCTTGTGACCCTGATGACTGTATGCTCTTACCTTAAGAAATGAATACGCACACAGTGATTTTCATACAGTCCTTAAGAAGTGAAAACCTGTGACAGGCTGCAGCAAAGCAATCTCTGAGCTTCAGTACATGTCTGTTCTGCCCTAGCTATCTAGCCTGTGCTTAAATTAATGCCCACCCTGGCACAGGCAAGCTCCCATGCACTGGGGAACAGCCATGTTGTTAGGTGCTGCTATTGACCTGTCATTTTCAGCTCTAGATAAGGGAGGTGTGGAAGACAGTGTGATAAATGATACTCACTTTTCCAACATTGCAACACAAGGAAGGTAATGCCAGCATCACTGCTGTGTTGCAGGGCTTGCCCTGGGGTAGCCATGGCCCATGCCAGCCTCCCTCACTGCTGGGTTTGGCCCCCTCGCTCAGGTGGGGATGCTTTCCTGGAAGGATCCAATCTGAAATTGGTTTCTTCTCCTTTGTGGGCTGTTGAGTAGTCAGGAAATGAATTTGAGAGCTCTGGGGATCATTGATGAAAGCGAGTAATAATTTGGCTGGCCTGTCTGCAACAAACTACAGTGTTAATCCCCATGCGTCTCCCATGGAAAAAATGATGTTGTTGTTTGTTATTTATTGCTCTGACATTTATTTTTCACTGTGGCTATTTATTATCTAGGGCATACGTTATTTGTAGGTCAGCATATCACACTGAAGTACAATAGATGCTCTATAGGTATACTGAAATTCTGGATCCTTGGTCTCAGAAGCTCAGTGTTTAGCATCAGGAAGAAAGTGTAGAGAAAGGGCTAGAAAATGTTGAGAGAAAGCCAGTTTCTGAAAGTAGATTCAGTCCTTTTTGGCTTGCCTGGGTTCTGTCTGTGTGCAGTGCAAACTGAAGTTGCCCTGCCAGCTTGGACGTGGCACAGCTGTGGATTTCTACCAGCCAAGAACCTTGCTCTATATTCATTTTGTATGACATACAATCTTCAGGGCAGGGCTGTGTCTTTACTGTCTTTTGTGCACATTGTACACCAAATAGGCTCTTCTTGAATGAATGTAGATCGTGTTAAGTATTGAGCTGATGCTGTATCTGTGATCTCCAGGAGAGGCACTCTCACTCCTCAGTGTGCTCAACCAGGTGGCCATTTCAGGGATGTGTCTGCAGAGACTGTGCGTGCAAACATGCTCAGTGCATCTTGGTCTCTCCTGCTCTCTGCCTGCACCATACAACAGTTTAATCTCTTGAGTATTGAGGGTCAGAGAAAATAAGAATGATACATGATGATCAGAATCCTAGTGGATCCTCTTGGCTTTAATCTTCTGTTAAGTCTATGAGTATGCCAAGAATCAAGGTCTGAAGGTTAGGTGGTTGCAGGTTTTGTAGGAGTAAGGCACTCATGTTTAATTGTAACTAATCATTGAAAGAGACTAATGTGGATAATGCTGTCTTGCTATCTTCAGATCAAGACAAATATTTTTTTGAAGGGTGTTACATGCCTCAGTAGAAGGGTGATTGGCTGAAACTCTGTAGCCTTTGTTACACAGGAGATGAGGAAAAAAAAGTTATGATATCATCTTAAGCCCTTGGTGGAGCTGAAATTTTGCTGTTGGCTTCATTGTACCAGGACTTCACTTCTGTGGCCTGATGTAAAAGCTTATGTGAGAGTCCAGTTGATTTCCATGGGGCTTTGCAACACGTGTAACTCCACAGACACTAGTATTTTCTGCTACACATTGTTGTAAGACAGCATTAATAAATTTGTCTGATGTTTTTTTTCTTCCCCTCTTTAGATTACAGACTTGGAGGCAAAGCCAGAAAACGGTTTGGCAGCTGTTAGGTAGGAATGATATTTTTTGAGGATTTGGAAGTGGTGGGGTGAGGGAGACTGCTTTTGTCTAATGCAAACTGTATGTAACATAACCCAGATGTTCTCAGGTTGGAATCTAGTCCATGCTGCTCATACAAGACTCAAGTGTCAGCTGCAGAGGCTTGACAGCATGTCACCTCCCACACTTGCCATGCAGAGCTGAGCATTATTGCTGCTTACTGCCTAGGGTAGTCTGGGCTGAGATGGCAACATAAAAGATCTCCTCTGGAAGAATGGTAAATTCATCTCACTGTATCCCACTTCTTTGGGAAAGATCAGAAAGAAGCAATCTGGAAAGGAGCCATTGCCAATTGTCGTCTGTGAACTGGCCAACCCATGACGCTCATTTATCTCACCCAACCTCATGCACAAATGCCTGCTAAATTGGTTACAGCAACATTTTTACATCCTTGTAAACAGTTTAGGTGGGCATTTGGCTCTGCGTAAGCAGCTAGTCTACTTTCCTAATTTGAGCTAGTCCGTGAGCAGTCTTGTGCTGGTCTGTGCTGAGATGCCATCTCACTGAGGTCACAGTTACCTCCAGCACCACTTTACCAGACCTATGTGAGGCTGCTGAGATGCAGAAGAAGCAGATTTGAAAAAAAAAAAAAAAAAAAAAGAGGATTCCAGCTGGACTTTCTGGAGGATTTGGGCAAGCTGCAATTTAAAAAATCCCAAACCAACCAAACAAAAAAAACCCTTAAAAACTTTAGATAGTATAAAATAATGTCCAACTCCCTTATCTGAAAGCCTGTGTTGACGAGCATGACAGCAGTATCTCTTCGTAGCCCTGTGCTTGTGGAGGCTTCTACTGACTAAATACCACCTTGAAGGCTTGATTAATACCTGCAGTCAGGAATGTTTCATATTTTCCTGTGAACATTTTTGACAAAATCCCAAAACTTTCCTTTCAACAACTTGTGAAGACGTTTCACTAGCAAGAAACTATTTTTCCACTAGAAAGTTACTTTTGCTAAGCACCCCCATTTTAAGAAGTGAAACCCAAAGTATTTTAAAACATAGTCAGATCAAAGGAAAAGCACTTGGTTTTGCTAACAGTCTTTCAGTTATCAAAAGGAAGCTGTCTTTTGTGTATGAAAAAGCATATAAATACTGGGTGAAAAAAACCAAACCTGAACATTCCCATGAAAGTTTTTGTTTTTTATGGAAATACCTTATTTTTTGAGAAAACTCTTTCCCACTGGTAGAAACTCCTTGGGAAGTATGCCAGCATGATGAGCACACACTCATCAAGACATCCAACTTTATAGTTTCCTGGGGTGGGCTGGGGCTCTGTCCTCTCAAATAGCCATGGAACAATCTTTGAAAGTCTTTGAGAAGAGATTGCCTTGAAGTCATAACCCAAAAAAGTGAGGGTCACTTTTCACAAGAGAGTAAGAGAATAAAATTACACAGCAGGGAAAACTAGTCTTATATTGAAAAACTGGGCAACAAATCAGGCGAATATTTTGGTAGCTTTCAGGAGAGGCTGTCATAACCCTATGGAGTTACAGAATGTTTTGGGAGAGGGAGCACACTTCTTCTAAGGTGTCTGATATTATGCTTCTCCTGCCCTGTTTGACAACACAATGAAATATGCTTTCTTTGCAGATTCATTAATGGTTTGAGCCAAGATGTCAACCTCACCATTGACAGCAAACAGTTCATTGCTGTTCAAAAAAACTACAGCACTTCTGAGTACTCACTGCTAGAGAGGGACAAGTAAGTTTCCCTTGCTGTGCTGAAGGTTCTTGCTGAGGTCTTTCCCTGGATATGATGGGGCTTTTCTTGGGCAAATAGCAAAACCTTCCTTGCTGTTGTCTTGGCATTTGGTTGTGAGGGCAGATGTTTGTAAAAAGCAGAATTACTGGCTCTGTGCAGAGCAGGTGCTCTGGGCCACTCGTGTACAGAAGTACCACACATTTAGTCTGCAAAGTGTCCAAGCCAAAGGACAGCAAATCAGTATCTCTGTGTGTAATATGCAGTTGAATAGATTCAGCCTCCAAAACGTGGGATAGCTCCCTTCCCATGGCTATTATTACTTTGGTAAAATGAAATCAGTAGGGACAAAGCTTGGAAACTTTATTCCCATGACATGAATATAATGAGATCCTAATAATCTGAGTTTTCTCAGGATCGGGTCAGTGGAATTTTGGAAACCCAAAAAGCCTTTTGGAGAAGTCCAGATACAGCACTTAACTTTCTCTGAGCTTTTATTCACATTATATGGGGGCCTGGAGGGAAGATACTGGCCATTCCTGTGCATCTGTCAGCAGACTAAGGTGGGGCATGGTGAAGTCCCCTCTGCCATTTGATGCCTGCTCTATTTTGATATTCTCTCAGGCCCAAGCAATTAGTGTCAGGGTGTTCTCAGGGAAAGACCAATTCATATTCCATGCTACAAAGCATTGGTATGTGGGCTGGTAACATCAAGTAACATTAAATGGCTTTGCAGGCTGGGCTTGTTAGACAGGGGCTCCATATGGCCTTGGTTTGGCAGCATTGGAGTTGGCTTTGTAGGGTATTTCTGGCATTTGCAATGTTTCAAAACTAGCTTCATGGCTTTTCTCTGCACCAGTTCCATCCAAAATATTTATTGCTGCAATTTAGTAGGATGCAGCAGCCATTGTGGCAATGCTGCTGAGCCTCTGTGCCGTCTCACACATCCAAAATCAGAAGAACAAATATGAAGCCTAATTTTCTCTACTGAAAGGAAACAAAGTGGCTTGTGGGGAAATACTTCTGATTTCCTGAAGGCTGCTTGAGCCTGGCTAACTTGTCTGGCCCACAGTTCCTGAAGGACTGGAGAAAAGTTTGGAAGGAAAATAAGTGGGGGAG
>JANZLQ010000001.1:40539753-40568306 GCA_026212715.1 Elanus axillaris
ACCCACTGAAACGGGGAGTCCTGTAATCCCTCATGAAGGACAGTTCCTGATAAGGAACAGGTGTTTGCCCCAAGAACCAACCGGTCAAGGTTGACCTCGCGGTTTGGATGAACACCAAGAAGTAACTAAGCCTGCGCAAGATGAGAAGGTTAAAAGTTTACCGTGAGGAAGACCTACAGCCTTCATCTTTACAACCCCTGATGACCACCGTAAAGAGGCGCTGCACAGGCGCAGTCAGGAGGAACTTAGGGTAGTGACGTCTTGGAACTAATTTTAATATGAAGAGGGACAGGTCGTGCATATGTATAGGCGTATTGGGAAATCTTATGTATATGTAACACTTGATTGTTTAAATTTGAAGTGAGTTGCCGCATTGGGTGCGTGCGACTTTGGTGGGGCTACCCCACCGCGCTGCCCAGTGCTCAATAAACATACCTACTTTACAATCTCAGTGATTGTGGAGTCTGTTTCCGCATGTCACACCTTTGTAGAGAAATAGCAGCCTGCTGCCTGTCCAGCTTTGTCTGTCACTGACGGGAGTCTCAGCTGTTGGTGGAGTTTGCCCTGGAGCAGATTAGGGAAAGCTCACACCAGCAATTTTGGAGACTGACCGACAGAAAAGATCATCTCCAGCTAAGGGATGGTAATGAGCTTGTGGGCATCTGTAAGTATGTTACTGCACAAGCCTTCATGGAGATTGCAGGGGTTTGGCTTCACTGTGGAAGTATGTGTATTTTCTGAAGGATGGTTTCTGATAAAGATTTTTTGTGCAGCAAATTTCCGTTCAGTTGCACTGGCTGTTACTCAACACATTATTCCCCTTAGCGGGTTGTAAGCGTGGCTAGTTATTATTTCCAGCTTTGCATGAGATAAGCATAAAAATGAGATTTCAAACTCAGCGAAACAACTCACTGCCTGTGAATTCCTTAAATTTACCTCTTCTTTCTGAGGCAGTCGAATACCTTTAGGTAGCAAGCTGCTCTGTGCAGCTCAAGGGGCTTGCATCTCTCTTTTCTTCCCTCTCCCTTTCCCCACAGCCCCACAATTCCAGAAGATGAGTTTTGGAGGATTCCAGAAGATGAATTTTGGAGGATTCCAGAAGATAAGCCCTGGGAGAACTGCATGGGACTGGCTTGGATGCAGCTGGTGTGTGCTGTCAGTGCTGGCTAGGAGGTAGGAGCCTGGCCAGACACAGGAGCTGATTCCTCTCTAGAGACCTAAATGGGGCTGGGCGAGGTAGCCTGGGGCAGGGCTTGCCCTGGTGGAAGACTGTGGTTTTCCTGAGCAGTGATCTGGATGAGTTTTATTGTGAAAGTGAAATGTGAGCAACTGAAAGGAAAAGTTTTCACTGGCCATGGCTTTGGGCTGAGGCACTGTGCAAAGAGGCTGGAGACTGACAGGCAGGTAGGAAAGAAAGGGCTATTTGGTCAAGATGTTCCCAACTCCTCAATGAACAGCTGAAATTCCTCACACTGAGTTAATTGGAGAGAAAATGAGATGGGAGAAGTGGAAAGCTCAGATGATTAAACAGTGGATGAATTCAGAACTTTCAGAAAAACACTCTTCTAACTGATGGTGAAGGGCTGTCGGGGGATTTAGTCACCCATGGCTTGAAAACTGGTTCATCATTCCAGAGTATTGCAAAAACCGGCATACAGACCAGTGTCAGGGGGTCTGCAGTGACAGGAGGAGGAGGTGGCTGTGCTTCTGGCAATGCCCCCGCCATCCATGGTAGCCACCACCTTGGCTTCTCCTTGGGACAGAAAAAACAGCTGAAGGTGTATTATTGATGGGAGTAGCACAGAAGGGAGAGCTACAGTTAGGGGTGGTTAGTGGGCAGTTTTAGCCAGGGTCACAACAGAGGAATAATCTCTTCTCTCTGCATTGAATTTGTTTGCCTAGCTACAAGAAACACTTTCTAGCACCAACAGCTTAAACCTAGGAGTTCAGCTCCATGGCAAATACTACATGGTACCAGATGGTCTGGATGGTACCAGACTCTGCATTTCATTATCGCTACATTTGTTATTGTGATAAAATTTTAAAACAGCATTTAAGAGATGTTTCTAGTCCCAGATGTTGATGGATCTGGCCAGGGTTTTGCATGTTGATAGCTGGATTTACGCTAGTCTTTCATGTTAACATGTGTGATAAACCTGTCAGGTACAAGTAGATGTTGTGGGGCCTTTGGATTTCTCCAGCAATTTAGAAAAAACAAAATCCCCAGTGAAACTGGCTAAGCATGAACTGTGGCATTGCTTCCTTGTCAGAGCTGCCCGTGTGCTTTGTAAAGCAGGTACCTTCATTCATCTCTTGCAAAGCGCTTCCCAGAAAGACAAAAATGGGGGACACTATTATACATTTTGCCTTGAGAAGGGCTCATACGGCATTACAGAAGTTGCATGTTGGAAGATAATGACTTTGCTTAAAACCCCTCTTTTCCTCGCCATCTCAGGTGGTGCACAAGGAATGAAACAAGTTAGTTCTTAGTGAGCTTTGAATCAAGGAGCTGCTGCATCTTCTCAAGGTCTTTCCATGCTGTGTTTTATCAGCAGATCAAGATTAACCTGCCTCTAGTACCTGTAGATCAGAAGATTGCCAGGTTGCAGAGCAGCCACACTGCAGGTTCCCACTGTCAGCTGATCAACTCTGATCTCTTCATTTTTAGTGAATCATTTCAGCAGTGATCCTGCAGGGCTCAGTCAGTATTGGTTTAGATTTAGGCCAAAACTAAGGACCTGAGAGAACTGTAATCAACAAGATAAATAGCAAAACTCTCAAAAAACCTGCTAAAACACTGGTTTAGTGCTTAATTAAAATTTTAGTACACTTACAGAAAGTAAAAACCTAAACCAGAATGTAGCAATTCAGTCAAAGCAATGAGGAGCTGCAGTTGGAATCCAGCAGCGTGGCATCTGGCAGCCAAGCTGAAGACACAAAAATCAAGTAAACATCACTTTTTAGATTATTTTTTGTCATTGCATATGTTGTTCAGTCTGCTTGGCCTGTCCTGTTCAATCTACCCATGTGCGTAAGGAAAAGAAGCTGAACTGACTTGTGGAAGACGCGTCCCCTTCCCAAGCTGCAGCTTGGTTTTCCTCTTGTTGCAGACTCCCAAGTTAGCTCCAAATGACTCCCTTCACTACCAGTCAGCCCCCTCAGTCCCACATGCTGGTCCTTCCTCCCCAGAAGTCACTCAGGCTTCTCCCCTGTGACTTTGCCAGCCCTCAGCACCTCGCTTATTCCTCCTTTGATGCAGCCTCTCTGCTGCCAGCAACAGTATGTCTTCTTGGGGGTTGTCCTGCATAATGATGCCCACTTTCCTGCAGCTAGAAAAGCTTCTTAGTCACAGGACTACCATGTCTGGGCAGAAATCACACAGAGCCAAATATCTGGGTGGTAACAGGGCATCTGCTCTGTCTTGCTTTGGATCTGGCTTCTTGTCACAGCCTCATATGGCCCAATGCATCTTCTGTAGGCAAATAAGCTCAGAAGCACTGGTGGAACCCAGCATCTCCATGTGTCCCTCTGGTCTATCCTGTGCCCAGTTACCTGCCTGCAGTTAGCCTTTGTGTTGTGCCATGTCAAGCTGCAGGGACTTTTGGACCAAAACACTACTGTTGCCAGTCACGAGGAGTCCATTTGTGCTGCCTGTGGCCCCAGCCTGCTTTAGGTGGTCTTTGTTTATGCATTATTTATGGTCAGGCTGCTCCTTCCAGCTTCCCACTTGTGCTGGAGGCTCTGGAGCCCTCCCCCGCCAGTCACTCTGCGAGTCTTGTAGAGAGGTAGGAGAAAGCCACTCAGGTTGCGTTCATTGCAGCACTAGTGTGTAGTCAGCGGGCTGTATCTGCAACCACAGATCTCCCATCAGCGTGGACATGGCAGCCAGTGAAATGGGGCCAGCTCCTCTGCTGGCAGTGCTGGCACAGGGACTGCTGGTGTTGGTGGCACTGAGTCTGTGGCCTTCCCAGGCTTGACTGGGATATTTTAAAAGCCCATGTCAATGTTTTGCTGGGAGACCTGTATTATTACTGTGGTGCTGCCAGGCTTCAGCTTCTGAACCTGCTGGGCAAGGAGCAGAGCTGTTCCTTCCAACCGAGGGACCCATGCCAGTGCTGCTTGCCTGTGGTGGGGCACTTTCTGCTCCTTTTTCATCTACTTGCCTAGCCCCAGTGACCACGTCTTGGGTAACTGGCATCTCCCAGAACTTGCTGTGTTATGTGCCCACCCACAAGGGAAGTTTCTTCAAGTGGAAGTGAATTTGGTTGCTTTGAGCTCTGACTCTACCCAAATCTGCTTGGAGCTTTTGTTCAGGCTCTTTCTCTGTTTAACCTGTGCATCAAACCACTCTCCAAGTAGGCCTTCGTGCTGTCCTCACCAAAGACAGAAACCTCTCAAAGGTGCTGTGCCAATATGGATTTTTCCTGCCCAAGTTAGAGTGGAAGCAGGCCAGCAGGAATTCGGCAGGCACCGGGAACTGCTGCATTTCAAAAAGGTGAGCTGCTGTCAATCACAGCGGCTCCCCACACGTGAAGCCATGCAGTCCAGCTCCTGCTGTGCCCTCAACTCAGCAAAGCCAGTGGATGCTCGTATGCCTCTCTGGGGGCTGCAGCTCCCAGGTCCCAGCACTGGCCAGCCCACTTGTGTGCCATTCATGGTCTGTCAGCACCAGCTTTCCTTCCTGACACTGTATATAGCCCAAAATGTGCAGAGAAATGAAGTTCCCTTTTTCCATAGAGTGTATTTAATTTGCTTTTTCACCCTCCCTTCTCATTGACAGCCAGTGTCATTAGCTGCTTTGTTATTTCAGGGCTGGTCAAGGGAACTGCACAGTCCCCCCATCTCATCACTGCCTTAGGGTAAGCGGAGGTCAGGGCTCTCACCCTGCCCACCCACAAGCACCTTCCTGGAAGCTCTCCTCAAATTCAGGTCCCCCACTCCTCCAAAGAACACATCGCTTATGAGACCAAGGATTTGGCATGTTTTTAACCAGCCAGTCCCTTTGTGGGGATTAGCCAGCCTGGGTAATGCTTCCATTTCACCCTTTGCTGTCTGCTGGCTGTGGCTTTACTCTTGGAGCTAATGGCACAGTTTTTCTTTCCTTTTTTTCCCGCAAAGTATGTCCTGAGCACCTGCACTCTCTGCATAAAATAAATAAATGGCCTTGCCTGTTTGCAGGCAGATGGTCCATCCATCTATTACCGAAACTTTGATAGTGCTATGAAGAATCCCTCTGCACTAACGGTGCCAGTATAGTCCTTTACATCCCTACTGGAGGACCATCCTTTTGTACATGCTGGTTAAAACCAAAGGGCTTGTGCTTAATTTCTCACAGCCCGCAGCACTCCTCAAGCTTCTGTAATGCCGGCTCTGAGTTCACTCTTCTGTATGAGCTGAAAACTATTAAAAGCCATTCAGTCCTTCAGAACTAGCTGTTTTTTGTCTAGTAAAGTTCTTTTTTTTGCATTTTTTTACTGTCTTCACATCCATCAGTTAAAGATGTGAAGTGAAACACTGCTCCAGTCTTCTGTCAAGCCTCACTTTTCCGGAGAAAGCTGGTCTTTCAGCTTTTCAATAAAAACCTTATCCTGGGTGCCTTTAGTCCTGATGCTGTTCATTGTTCAGCATCCCTTGAAGCCAGGGATTTGGGGTCCTTCCTTTGGGTTTTCACTTCTATCTGCTCAGCATTTCTTAACTGGTATCACTGTATTACTCCTCCTGGGGCCCACTGACCTACTGGGCTGAAAAGGAGCAGAGGAGTCATCCCAGTGGTTTTAAAAGATGCACCTAGACTGCATCTGCTCAACTCTGAAAGTTTTGAGCCCTTTTTCAGCTTGTTAGAGGAAGAGCAGGCACTTTTTCACATAAAGGTGTACTCTCATACCTACTGCATCCTGTTCTAGCTGGGAAGGGATGCTGCTGGGTCAGAGCAGCTCTGCCATCCTCAGCACTTTGCTCCTGCTTTCCTCTGGCTCTGCATTTCCTGGCTTAGATTCATCTGCTCTGGTCCTCTCCTTGGTGGGTCTCTTGCAGTAGTGATACTCGCTCCAAAGGAGCCATTGCCTCCAAAAATTTGACAAGTCTCATGATGTTACTTGTGGTGACACCTATCATGGGGTTTATTTTGCCTTTTCAGTCTCCACTGTTGTTCCATGTTTCTGCTGTGGTTGCTCTCATTCAGACTGTCAAGCTCTTGCCAATTTTTTCTTCCTCGTCATGACTTCCCATTATCAATGCTGTGCTTGGAGTCTAAGTGCCCTTCATGCCACAGATCTGCAAGCTAAGTAAACTTAGCAAATCATTAGGGCAGACTTTGACTGCTCTTGTCTCCATCAAAAACTGGGATTAAATTAGGTCCCTTTGATAAACTGAGCTGATGGGCCAATTTGTATTGCACATATGGTATTATGAGCCTCATGGGTCATATGATTAAAAGACATAAGAGAATGCAATTATTTAGAGACCTACCGGGAGATTGTTGTAACTCAGTAGTCACTTCTTTATCGGAACAAAAGAAGAACCCAATTCTGCAGGGCAGCAGGCAGCTCCTGGGAAGTGTCTGCGAGCCTGTAATTGCTGGGGGAGGCGAGAGTCACACTTGTCTCCTGCAGGTTTTGATGTGCGTGATAATGCTGCGGGGTGGGGGTGGGGGGAATGTCACTCCAACCATTTCTGTCCCCAAGGCACTTGCTCCAGGAGTGAAACCTTTCACGCAGGTGGCTTCTTTATCTCCTTTTACAGCTGCTTGGGTTTTTTTTTCCCCATAAACTACAGTTGTCTTTTCAGCAAGATAGAGCTCAGCTGGGTTTCTTTGCTGGACTCTAATCAAATCCTGACCTGCACAGGGAGCTCAGTGCAATCTAGGTCGACTCCCTGCATCAAATCCTCAAGCCTGGGGCTGGATCCTGACCCAGTAGGAAAAGCTCTGTTAGCTTAGGCTCTGCATCGAGCCCTGAAGATGAGAAATGTGGGACTGGACACAAATACAATTTTGCCTGTTTTTTTCTCTCAGGTTACTGAGTCAGAGCTGGATGGGGTATGTAATTGTAGTAGGGCTATTCTTCTCTTTTTTTTTTTTGAGTAACATTCATGCTGCATTTTAATTACAACATTTAGAATACGTCCAAATAGCTTGAGCTCAAATTGATCTTGTTTTTCAGCTAGGAAGCTTGTTTTTCATCTATTATAATAATAAATGTGCTATTGATAATAGTTTAGGTGCAATACAGCAAAGCTTTGTGTTATGCATCAGCTCTGGAGGCCAAAATTTTCTTATTATCCATTATTGATATGACAGTTTGAAAATATTTAACAAACAAATTACCAGGTTTTCCTTGTTCTCCTCTTAGTTTGCAGTCTCAGTCCTTTTGACAGCTGAATTTAGGATTAATGATGATCTTGTTTAAGACAATTGTTTGCTAGCAGGCTTATTCTCTAAACCTGCAAGTGCAGTAGAAGAACTAGCACTGGCACTTTGAATTAAATCTCATCCTTGAAGCAAATTTTTTAGCTTTACTCCCTCCAATTCTCCCAAGTAGAAATTGGATTTGCCTGGTAAAGTGCTTAGACTTGTTATTAATTTCTTAGTTTCTGTAGTCATTTTAAATATAAAAGCTTAACATGAAGTGCTGGCAATAGGAGCTGGTTTTCTCTCCCAACCCTGAGCTTGCTGGGTCTGTTCAGACTGTACATGCTTTAAGAGACAGGTCCTCTCTGAGCACAAGCATGAGAGCAAGGAGACCACCTTGAGCCTCCATAGAAAAGAGATCGAGAAGGACATGCTGGATTTGGTCCTCAGTAAAGCACTGGAGACAGCACTGGGAGACATTCAGTCCAGGTCCTGGGACTGGTAAAACACATCCATGCTCTGCAGCAGCTTCCTCTCTGCCTGCTCCAGGTCTGAGCACAGGGTAAAGGGTACAGAAAGGGCTGAAGCACCAACTCCTGGGAAGGTTGTTTCTGGTGTAGATGGCTGCAAGTGAAGCAAGGAGGGTGCTGCACCCCATGGGAAAACCTGCTGTGTCCCTCAGGGGGATCAGGGGCATCTTCTGGGGGAAAACAGCACCAGAATAGACAATCAAAGAAAGCATGAAGCACCCCCTTTGGAGCAAATGCTGGGCACTGGGCCATTTCTGCCCTGTGCCTTCTGACTGTGGGCTTTGCATACACAATACAGGAATTCACGAGTGTGTGAGCCAGGCTTTGGAGATGAAAAGTGAATTTGTTCTCAACTAAAATCACCTTTTGTTAGCAGAAAATCTGTGAGTTGGGTTCCCCCAGGGAATAGCGTTTGAAAATCACAGATGATTAAAAGATAACACATCTGAGGTGGGTTTTTGGGGGGGGGGGCGGGGCCGGGGGTACGTTGATTTTATGGACTTTTTTTTCATTTTTTACCTTTTGGGCTTGGGAAGCTGGATGCCTCTCATAAGTTTCTCCACAACTGACCTGGCCACAATTTTTTTTGTTTTAATGCAAGAAAATCTGAGATTCTCTTTAAAAGAGGAGCCCCTGGGAGTTCTGAAATACCAAATGTTACACCAGCAAAATTGACTAAAGTTGGCAACTCCGAGTGTAGTGTATCACATTGGTCTTAAGCAAAAATAAGCCAAATCAAACAAGACTCAATGGAACAGAATAAAAGCGGGAAGGACCACAGCATGGCTTGAAATAATGTGTTAATAGAGAGTGTTTCTTCATTACTTTTTATTTGATAAGCAGTAAAACCACAGACACATACTGAATATGGTTTGTACGTGCCCTCTGCTAATTGCCCATCCCCATTTGCAATGTAAGCACTCATTACTCACTTCCGTTGGAAATAGTGGTGGCCAGCATGGAACAGCAGGGAGAGGGGCGCAGCTGTGTATTTCAGTATGTCTGCTCATAGAATCACAGAATCATAGAATGGGTTGGGTGGGAAGGTACTTTAAAGATCATCTAGTTCCAACCCCCCTGCCATGGGCAGGGACACCTTCCACTAGACCAGGCTGCTCAAAGCCCCATCCAACCTGGCCTTGAACACTTCCAGGGATGGGGCATCCACAACCTCTCTGGGCAACCTCTTCCAGTGCCTCCCCACCCTCACAGTAAAGAATTCCTTCCTTATGTCTAATCTAAATCTACTCTCTGTGAGTTTAAAGCCTTTAACCCTTGCCCTGTCACTACATGCCCTTGTAAAAAGTTCCTCTCCATCTTTCTTGTAGGTCCCCTTTAGGTACTGGAAGGCTGCTATAAGGTCTCCCTAGATCCTTCTCTTCTCCGGCTGAACAACCCCAGCTCTCCCAGCCTGTCCTCATAGGGGAGGTGCTCCAGCCCTCTGATCATCTTCATGGCCCTCCTCTGCACTCACTTGAGCAAGTCCATGTCCTTCTTATGTTGGGGACCCCAGAGCTGAACGCAGTACTCGAGGTGGGGTCTCACGAGAGTGGAATAGAGGGGGAGAATCACCTCCCTCAACCTGCTGGCCACACTTCTTTTGTTGCAGCTCAGGATACGGTTGGCTTTCTGGGTTGCAAGCACACATTGCTGGGTCATGTTATGTATTTTCAATCCTGGAATAATCTTCATTATATGGACATCTTAGCCTGGTATTTAAGCCTTCATCTCACTTCTTTTTAAGGCTTGCTTAATACTTTTCCAGTTGATTGATGCAGCATCAATCACAGTAATATGCCAGCTGTGATGTTCCTGTTAATAACTACTGAGGAGGTGTGTGGCTCAGGGCCCTGAGCTGAGCATGGGCATTTTCTCTGCAAATGCCAGAGGGGATTTGCAGACCACAGCAACTTGCAGATGTGTGGGGCAGCAGCAAGAAACTGCCTGTCATTTGGTCCCCAAGCATTTCCCAGCTTGGGAATATGGCTATCAATGCGGTTACATTTTCAGCCCTCTTCTGTTGTTGGGGGTTAAGGCTTTGATAAAAAAACATCCTTACATGCAAGTTTGTGAAGTGCAGCTACCAGCTGGACACACCAAGGGTAAACTGGCTCCAATTACCTGCTTTGCTTACACGAAATGCCATGTATTACAAATCAAACCAGCCACAAGGAACCAAACTATTAAGCTGCTTTCTCATAATCATTAATTATGAAGATACCATCGCTCATGTTTGCAATCTATGAACTGTCCTCTGATAACTGATTTATTTTTTTTAGTTCAATGAATCGTGATGGTGAGGCTGCAAAGAGTGTTGGCAAGCAATTCCTGCAGGGACCCACTCCTGCAGGTCTGAGCTGGTGAAACCCCCTTTTCGTGACACAAAGCCAGCACAGTGACCTCACAGGTACAGATTTACATTCCCCCATCTTCCTGGCCACCCTGCCCAGTCTCTGGGAAAAACCCAACCCAAATCTGTCCTGCTTAGTTGGTCTGGCAGGAGAAGATCAGGCAAGTATTTGATAACCTGACAGCCAATTCAAGGAGAAGCTTTCAGGACAAGAGCATGTCACCCCAAAGACTTTCTCTGGCATATTGAACACCCCGAAACTTTGCTGGGGGTCCCTCAGTCTGGGTACTAATTTCCCCTCTCCTGCTCTGCCATGTCTAATGTGTTTATTCTCAGTGTCACAGCACAGCAAGATCTCCCTCCCAGGGCAAAGGCAGCAGGCATGAGGCAAACCCCATACTTCATCAGGCCTCCCTCAATTCATCCTACTGGCATCTGGGCCTCCTTACACATCTCTTCCCTTTCCTGTTGCTGGGAAGGGCAGCAAAATGGGTCAGAAGAGGAAAAGCCCTCCGAAGTTGCTTATCCCACCAGGGTCACTTGCTGCTCAGGTTGGCCATGGTCTGGAGACTGAGTTACCAACGAGACTTGCTACTAGAGCATCTGGGACAGTCTTGCACTATTTTCTCTCATAACTGCTTTCTGGACAGATGTCTCCCAGCTGGTCAGTCTCCTCAGATGTGCATGAGACCATGCGTGTGATTGGATCACTGATAGATGCTCCACAGCCATCTGGATGCAGGGAAGAAATGACAAATGTCCCTCCCGCCAACCACACCTTCCATGAGATATTGATGAATGAGATCTTTATTGGCTGCTGGGCTAATTAAATAGAAGTTGCATCAGCTTCTAGCTGACAGGCCCTAATTGCTCCTGAGGAGATTTTGAGAGGACCAGATGAATAGGAAAATAAAAGGAAAGATTGTGGATTGGATCCAAGGATGTATCTGACTGCGTCATGCTTCAGACAAGCTCGAAGTTTGTCCCACCTTTTCCTGTGCAACAGGGACAGGACAGAGGGCTCCTGTGCTGCGAGAGCATACAGGGAGGTGCTGTCAGAAAAGCCAGAATTAACGCAGGTAACAAAAAGAAGAAAATAGCATCCTGATTTTAGATAAGAATTTCTGAACTCTTATCTTTGCCCCAGTCTCTAGCTTTGGCCTCGAGCAATCAGTACCCATTGCTCTGTGCTCCTGTTTCCTGTCTGTCACACAGGACTGACAACGCCTGCTGCTGAGGGCTGAACTGTCTTGGATGCTTTGGCACCACATGAATCCCTGAGCCTGGGGTTCTTTTTCTTTCTGTTGCCTCAAAGTCCAAAGACTGCAAAAGGGGTATCAGGTGCCCTGCAGCCGAGCCCAGCCCTGTGCAGCCCTGCTGAGGGCTTAGGAGAAGGTTGCTCCCCTCCAGCAGTAAGGATGTTGGGACTTTGAACCTGGCCTTTCCTGGCGCATGGTCCTCTGAAGACGAGAGGTGCTTTGTGTATGTGACACTGTGTTCTAGCTGCCAGCAAGGGGTGCAAAGCCCTCAGCCTTGTGCTGCCATTCCCTCATGCAGGAGCAGGGCTGGGATCCAATTTGCTTCTCTCCTCCAGGCTCCTGCCTAAACCTCCAAGTGGGGAGTGTGGGTAGTTCAACATGAAAGTCACTAACAGAGGAAGTTGCTGGGTACCCAAGTTTTGGGTTGGTCCAGGACAGAGTTGGACCTGGTACACAGTAGATCCTGGCACTGAAAAAATTAACTGAAATTAATGGCCAAGCCCTCAGTGACTTCAGTGGTGTCATGTTTTCCCCAGTGGACTCTGTGGGCTATATCTGGGCACATCCAGCCTAAGAGGCTTGTCCCATGTTTAATTTATGGGGTGATGAATGAGTTCTTAGCATACAATGCATTTAATTCCATTTTGGCCTGATTTATGATGTGATGTGAACTGTATGTGAAGTTTTAATTCAGTAGGTGGTGACTCTGATTCAGTATATGGAGTGTGACGGAAGAGGTGATAAATTTGATTCCAAGGGTGATGCATCAATTTCAATGTGAAGTGCATCAAATTTATCACATGGCACGTTGGTTTCAGTGTGTGACACCCCAGCGATGGCAGTACCAGGCCAGTTAAGTGGGATTACCTTCACTGCATCACCAGTGGTCCCCATGTCCACCACCTCCTCAGAGGAAAATGGCCCTTGCTGTTGGTCTTTTATTTGACCTTGCAGGACTTCAAAAAAATGGTAAAATGGCCCATCAGGTGCTGGTCAAAATATTTGTCTTCATTTTAATACATGACCCAGGTAAGTGCTTCTGATATCCCACTTAATTTCAGGTCTCAGGAAGATGCTGCTGCTCCTGGGAATCTCAGCACCAACAAGAAAATAGGCCTCATTTTGGGTTCATTTCATGACTCAGTATCTTTGCTTTTAACTCAATGTCTGGCTGATCCACATCACTGAATGAGGATGTAAAGTTTGCGTCCTCTTTGGGAGACAGAGACTTTGACATTGGTCTCTCTCACATCTGCAACCTTTGAAGGATATTTAAAAAAATACACCCAGAGAAGACACCTGCTCTTCTCCCTCACTCCACACCGGGGATGCTTTTGGGGTAAGACTTCCTGGCTGACATAAACCCACGTCTTGATTAGGGGATCCTAATGGCGTTCAAGCAGCAGACATCAAGCAGGGCTGATGGGACTTGGTGCACGCAAGCAGGACAGCCCGGGGTGTACTGGGTGCCGAGGGGGGTCCCAGTGCCTGCGGTGCCCAACCCCTTCTCTATCCTCATGCCCCATTAACACCAGCACCGCTGAATCCAGCCCTGGCACAGTGGAGCATGGTGAGTTGCTAACGCAGCTGAGAAAGACGTGAGAGGGCTGATGAAAAGATTTGGTAACAAGCTGAGCAGGAAGTAATTACTTTTCTCCTTCTCTCCTGTTCTTGCTGCCACAGCCTCTGCGGCACTGAGGATAAATGCAGTATATTAGCAGCAGTGAGTGGCAGATTCACTGAGCTGCAATTTATAACACTGTCCTCCCCAAAGCCTCATTGTAGGGCATTACGAAGTTAGCTTTGTAAGAGGGGATAAAATGATGAGAGGCTCACTCTGGAAAAGCATTTGGAAACCCTCAGAAAAGGAGCTATTTTCTTCTCTCCAAGCCAGGTATGTCTCACTGAGCTAACCCCAGTGTTGCTCTAAGGGAGAGTTAGCGCTCATATGCCAGATATTAAATTTAATCCAGTGAGAAGGACCAGATGTTGGTGTGCCAGGCCTGTCTGCCACCACATCTAATGCATAAGGATGGCTGAAATATCTTCCATCAAAATGTTTTGATTTTTCTTGAAGAAAAAGTAGAAAACTTCTACTGGAAGAAAAAAAAAATAAAAAAGAACCCCCAAGGCAGAAAAATTATGGCTAAGGAAACTTTGTCTTCAGACTGTTGATAAAGGGTTGCTGCTGTCAGAAGGGATAAAAAGGAGCATGTTTTTCATCAGCCATGTTTATCTGATCTATCCCTCCATGCAGGCTTGTGCAGGCAGATAAAATAAAACAGATCCTGATATGCTGATGAGCCAAACTCTATTGCAGTTTCCAACAAGGGACTCTGAGCTGTCTGGATGGAGAGGCAGGGGAGGGCTTCCCTTATAATATACCCCCCTGGTGAAGGGTGTCAAGCATCAGGGACAGGCACTGGGCTAATGAGTCTCTGGTCTGCCTGGTGAGAGCTGTTTACAGGCTTGGTCTGTGCCCTGGGCTCCCCAAACCTCTACAGCAAACAGGTCACACTGCTCCTGCTGCTGACAGCCTGGTTCCCGCAGGGAGCAAAGCTTTAACCCCAGTCCTCCACTCTCCAAAAGGGTTAAAAACCCCCACCTAGGCATACTTTAAATGGTTTAAAAAGTACAAGGGAGAGGGAATGCTGAAACCCACCCTTTCAATAGCAAAAATGCTGATAAATCTGAACTTCTGTTTCAGCACCACCTTGAGCACAACTTTGTTCATGACCAGGGTAAGAACAGCTGGGTCTGGGAAGTCGCTGTGCCTGCTCCTCCGCCCCCCCAAGCACCCCACTGAGGGGAGGGATGTGCCCTGCTCTACCCTGGCATGGGGGACCAGGTGGACTCGGGGATGCTCCCACCACCGCCCTGCGCAGTGAATCTCAGTGGCTGAGCCTGCTGGCAGCTGGGGCTGGGAGGTGGGCAGCGAGGAGGGTCCCAGCCGAACAGCATGGATTCTGCTCCTGCATCCCAGCTGTGGGGTGGCTCACTGAGCCCCCAGCACAGACCCTCCCACAGCAGCATGGGGCCATCCTGTGGCACTTTCTGGGTGCAAAACATCTCTTGTTTGTGGAGAGAAGCATGTAATTTATTTCTTCATTTATATGTTTTGCATGGGAGACAAGGCTGCTGGTTTATAATGTTAAACAACCATTTTAGCTGAGTGCAGTAGGTCTTATAAATCAATCGCCCTCTCCAGAGCATTAACCAGTCTCCAGGAAACAGCAGTTTTACAATACTTTTTCATGTTATTATAGGGGGACTCTGGGGCCAGAGTCTCAGCTGGTGTAACTTGAACTCACTCTCCAAATCCAGGTGATTTACATTAGCTACCTGATGGTCGTATGAGCTACTGCAAGTATTCTCATATAAATAGTTTAAAATTTTTATTTGGACTAATTTTTGCCCTCGTTCATACACTCCTTCATATTTCAAAATATAATTGGCAGAGCACTTATTTTCCACAGGTCAACCTGTATGTCGCAAACAAATGCATCTGTCACTCCAGAAGTCCAGGCCAAAGCACTAGCAGAAAGGAGGTCCCTCTCTGGGAGTATGTACTCCAAAGGCTACTGGTCCGAGTTAGTCAGGCCTCCTAGAGGCTCACTTTCCTCCCGCTTGCATTGCCAAGGCTCTCAACAGGCATCACGGATTTCCTTCAAACCCTTCGTCTATCATCAGCTTAACAGTGGTGAGGCTGCCAGCACTGCAGCCTGTTGGGATGGCTCCTATCTCCTCCTTGGATCCCTTTTCTCTACTATCTCCATCTGTCCATCCATCCATCCATCCATCCATCCATCCATCCATCCATCCATCCATCCATCCCCTTTTATTTAGAGGGCAAGATCCTGGGGCAGGGACTGTCTTTCTGTCTGTCTTTTCTCTCTTTTATCCCATTCCTTAAGTGGCAGGTTTTTATTGACTTGCAAATACACACAAAGCACATTTCTGTCCACTATCAAAAGGATGTGGTTGAGCTAATAGTTTCCAAACTGCTTAAAGGTGAGCCCTTATTTTTATTTTAAACTGCAGCTTCTAATTTCTGCTGACTAAAATGAGGGGGTTTTGCCTTGCAAGCCACACGGCCTCTCAACCTGGTGGGCATCACCGATGGGGATTCCTGTACCCTCCTGCTCTGCAGGACCCCTCATACCTCTAATGATCAGATGGTCACTCTGTGCTGTTGGATTTCCTGGAGATGTCTGAGACCCAGGTGACTGCAGTCTCACTCAATTTTCCCATGCTGCTCTGCTATTAAGTTTTTTACATACAGAAGAGAAAAAGGAGATCTGAGGCCTCTGGGTAAAATTCATCCTCTGCAAACAGAGTGAAATGCACAGTCAGCTGGGCATGGGCCTGTCCTGGCTTTTGGCTTATTTTCTGTGCAAATAGAGCTAAACTTAGTTTCATCTGTAAAATTTCCCATTCACATCAGAGGATGTTTCAGTTAACTGGTAATCCACGATGATGAGTTTTCTATGAACTATATATAGGACCGGGGAGGCTTGAAGAGAGTTTCTGAATACATCTCTCCCTTTGGGATGGGGCATTTGGGGATAGCTGGGGTCCAGGCTGATATCAGTATCTCTGCTTTAAAAGGATTTAAGTTATAAAATTTGGGCAGTTCCTTTTCTGTTTTGAATCAGCTTTCCCGCAGTTTCCACTACCAGCATCTGGCTTGGCACGAGTTTAATGTACAGCTTCAGGTTCCAAACAGAACTGAAATTTTCAGACATACGGTGCTAGCTTTGTAAGTGGTAATTGCATCAACTTAGGATCAATGGAGCAGAATAATATCTGCCCACTAATAATGGCTTAATAAAATTAATAGCACTGGCTCTGCCATGAATTACTTTAAAATAAGGATTGTAGGATAGTAATATAAACAATCATTGATTTTTCTTGGGAGAGTACTGTAAATTAGACATGACTCTTGTCAGTGTGTAGTTGATAGCAGACAATGCAAAAAATGTATCAGATTACCTCGAAAGTGGCTGGGGAGGGAAAAAGTGAAGGGGGCCTCTGTGGCATTGGGGAGGCGATTAGATAAATGAGATGAGCCTGGACCAGAAGAAGAAAGCTCAGAGCCGCATGGCACTCAATATTGCTGCCATCCAACCTGACCCAATTAATAACATATTAGCACAGGACAGGTCTGTTCAACAGTTCAGGTCCGTTAATTGAAATAGTGTGATTAATGGCATTGAAGGAGACAAGGAATACTTAGAAAAACGATAGGAGCCTGCAGCTCCACACCACGGCCGGTGCATCACTCAGAAGCGAGGGAGGAGGAGGGTGGCCATGCTCCTTGCAACACCCAGCCTTCGTATTTTGGCACCCTGTGGCCAGGCTCCGGCTCTGCTTTTATCCTCCTTGAGATCCCACCGGTGCCCTGGTGCTGAGCCCAGTGTCAACACTGGGGTTGGAGAGGCAGCAGCTGGAAGGTTCAAACCCATCCTCAGCCTTTCCCATGGGCATGGGGAAACACGTGCGCTTGGTGGCACTAGCACCCGTGGGCTTTCCACCCCGGTGTCCGGCCTGTGTCTGGCCGCTGGGGCGAAGGCAGCTGGGGTTGGGCCGGACATGCAGCCGCCACTGTCATGGGTGCTGGCACCCACTGCCACCGTGCAAGGGGACACCAGGGCCCCAGCTGCAGTGCAGCTCCATTCCCACTAGGTTTCTCCTTCTGGAGGCCAATTTTCTGTCGATTCCAATTAACCCCAGTGCTGATGTCTCAAGGACAGCTCTGGAAGCGGGTTTGCAGAAGAGCAGCAGTTGAGAAACATGTCGTGGGGCTGTGATGGCACCTCAGAGCCCAGCCTTAATTATAGCAAATGGCCAGAAAGAGCTGTACGACGATTTGAGCCATTGCCATTTGCAGAACAATTTGGTTGCAACATGACCTTCAGTCCCACTCCTGGCCTGCGATCTTTCCCTTACATCAGTGCCTCTGCTTGAAAGTAGGGCTCAGTGCAGGGACAGGTGCGTGCAATGCACACCCTGGGTGTTTTCCTGGCAAAAACAAGTCTTCCCTTTCTTCTCCCTGTTAAATATGCACCCTGAAGCTGGTGCATGAGCGTGCCAGGGAGGGGTGGTGGTGGGCTTTTCTTCCAGGGAGCCAGGATGAGCAAGCAGCTCATCACAAATCATTGCCCCTCAGCCACAAGGAATGGAGCATCATTGTTTCAAGATCTGCTCTGCTGTGGGCCTTTCTGGGATTTCCATTGTGCCTATGAAAGCTGGGGGTGAGCTCTTCCCCCTGTGCCTTGGGGCCAGCCACGCGCCCATGTCTCCCTCCCGGCAGAGCCTGCCCGTGTGACCCTGGGAATTCACACTGGGTTTGAAGTGCCCAAATCCACAATGTTTTGGAGGATGGTGTGGCTAATGGAGACAGTCTGTGAGCCTTCACTCCTGGCAGAGGCTGCATGAGTCATGGTGGCTGTTTTCAGGCCATCAGAGGCAAAGGGACAGAACTACAAAAGCAGCAGCAACACCAGGGAGAAGTGGGTTCAGAAGGACAAGTCAAAGCACAGCTTTTAACATGTGGAATAATAGATGAATAGAAAGACCCACAGTGCCGCAATGAAATATCCCTTAATTCTTTTGTTTTCATTTTGGATGATAAGGGAAAATCATTAGGGCTCAATTAGTCAGGAAAGACAGGGATCCTTCTGGATTGCACCAGCTTGAGAAAGTGACTCCTGTTGAAGAGCACACCTTCCCCATCCGGTGTGGGATCATTAATTATCAAACACTTTATCTGTGCTATTTGCATTGCCTATTGCACCCTTGCGCAGGGTGAAAACCACGCAGCGATAATTGATGTATGTGGTTTTAAAGGTGCTCAGCTCTCTGCCTCACAGATCTTAAAACATGCAGAGAAATGAAGGAGAAGATCTGAACAGCAGCAGCTGCTTCAGCAGCGCAGCAGGATAAAAGAGAAAAGAAAAAGGGGAAGGAGTAACAGATGAGTTTAGGTGACCCTGACATGGGGGGATAAGGGTCTTGGGTACTTTTTATTTCCCTTGGGGATGGAGAGGAGGTGACAGGGTGGGCAACAGCTGCCGCCAGACCCGTGGTCAGATGCAGCTGTGCTGCCAGTCCCAGCATGTCATTGGGATGAACTGGTGTCTCCTCCCTGCCATGCTGGGGGGAAACTGCACTGCAGCAGGCTGTGCACATGTACATGAGGCCTTTAAATATTGATAAATCAGCAACTGACTTTGAGACAATGGGTGAGAGAGACTCTGAACTGAGAAGGTTTGCGCCGAAGCTGTTTACATGCTGGCCACGCCATAAGTCCTCACCAAGTGACCGGCGGGACCCTTGGTGGTGCCGGCACGGGGCTGTGGTTCAGGCTTAGAAGAGAGAGACAACATCCCAAGAGGAAATAAGCAGTCTGTAAAAAGAGAGGAGCCACTGCCGGTGCAGGGCACGGAGGAGGGTTGAGCACTCTGGTCTTTGCCGTGTTTTGGCACATGAGAGCCTGTGTGATGGGGCAGTGCGAGCATCTCCAAGCAGTCACCTTGGGGACAGGTCATGCAGTGGGGACAGGCTCTGGCACAGGGTTTCGGCAGGAGCGGGTCAGGCACAGATGGGGTCGGGTACCGGCTCATCTGCCGACAGGGAGGGAAGATGCTTGTGCTGCCGCAGGCGCCTCGGCAGCTTTGGGAGGAAAAGCCTGCCTGAGCCTGCCCAAACTGAAGCCGAAGGGACCTGCTATGGCTCTGGGACTTGGGGATTTCATTCCTTCTCTTCGTGCAATTTTTTCCTTCCTGCAAGCGGGGACCGCAGCAGGCTAAGCAAATAAAGGGCTGTAATGTAATTTTAGATATATGCTCTTGAATTCACATTTAGAGCGTAAGCCGTAATATTTTGGTTTATTATTTAATTACAGAGTTTGTAAATGTCAATGGGTTTAGACCCTTAATTTTAGGAGGCTTGAATTACCTTCCATTCCTTGTTTAATATTCAGGTGGAAAAGCTCCCATGTCTTGCTGCAGCATGTTTGGGGTGCACAACGCAGCTGGGTGAGCTGGGCATTTTCACCGCTCTGTCTTCTCATTTGTAGAAGTTGGGTCAAATTGTGTTTTACTGTAAAGTGCTTAAAATTAATGAAGTGGCAGAGCAGAAGGAGCTGGTTTCAGCCCTTCTTCCCCCAGCAGCACTTTGCAAACTGCGACAACCCCCTCAGTGAAAGCCAGGAGAGAACTGAGCCACAGCTTGCCAGCTTTTCTTTTTTGTACCTGAAAATTTAAATCCTGTCTTTCTGGGAACATTACCCTATTAGAAATTGTTTGCCTAATATTAACAGTGTCAGACAAACCGCCGACAGTACAAGGCCTCCCTGGCTTGAAATTTGAGCTCTGTTCCTGCGTGTTACTGGGAGCACGTGTCTCATTTTAATCAAATTTGTTGAAAGGCTTGAGCACTTGCGTGGGACTGGTGCTGGAGTATCCTGAGGAACTGCCCCCATTCAAGGTGACTGAGGCCCCAAAACACTGAAAGCTGAGCAGAAACTGCTTCCGAGAACTCATGTCCGAGCCCCCTGATCGCCAGGGGTTTGATCTTCATGTTTTCCTTCTTGGGTGAATGCTACGCTTGCCAAACAGCTGTTTTTTCTGGGAGGTTTTTCCATTACTTTTCTTCTCGTGAAGGTTTTTTCAGGGGAGCTGCCCCCCCTTGTTTCATTGTGAGGGGCTCGTCCCCAGCCAAAACTGCCAGTGTGCCCATGGATGGTGCCGGCTCTTGCGCTGGGTCCCTGCAGAGGTGCTGCATGCCCGGCCAGGCAGGGATGCTCCCAGGGGTGCTCCTGGGGGGCTTGCGGGGTAACCCTGCCAGCAGCGGGCTCCCACGCCACGTGCCTACTGGACGTGCCACCAACCAACGGGGCTGTTAATGAGGGGAATCGATTCATTGCCCAGGCCAGCAGCAGCGTTGCCACTCGGGAGTGAAGTGTTTATTTAGGGAAAACCCTAATGCTGGGTGTTTGCATCCTCCTCCCCACTGAGCTGTTTTAGTTCGGTGAGGTGTGGGTGCTGGCCCTGGGAGGCACAGCAGTGGTGGTGGGGGTGTGGGACGCGGCCCCGGGGGTCCTTCCCTGCCGTCCCCCTGGTGACCTCCCCCCAACCACTCCATGACGGGGCTGAGGCTGGTTTGGGGGTGCCTGGCTTGCCCCCCATGAGAAAGGGACCAAGCCACTTTCACTGCTCACATGAAGCCCCAAATAGAGTTAAAACCGCACCAAAGCCAAGCCTCAGGCTGTAGGCTGTCCTCACCAGTGTGACAGTCCTGAAAGCAAGCTGCAGCTTTTCTCACTACAGCCAAAGGAAAAAAAAAAAATCTTTCATTTTCTTTATCTGTTTTGAACTGTGTTTAACTCAGGCTGCTCATCCCCTGCAATTCCCATCTCCTCACGCTTCCTCCCATCATCAGTGATGTTTGCAAGCAGCTGGCCAAAGCTGGGAGCGACTCCGCAGAGATGCTGCACGCATATGGATTTAAAACCCTTATTTACCATGCAGGGAGACCCTGGCCAGAATCAGGGAGGGGGTCTGCAATCGCTTTGATACCTTATCAGGCATGTACACGCTCCTTACCCAGCTTTTGAGCAGCAAGTTATGGACAACATAACCTCTAGGTCAGCTCTCGTAAACAAAACTCCTGCTTGTTCAATGCTGAGTAAATAATTTCTCTGTGAGAAGAGTCTGTGGAGGGTCATGCCAAGATTGGTAACATATTCTTTGGAGGTAGACTAGGGAATAACTTTTCTCCCTCCTGAATATCATGTTTTAACCACATGCTGGTTTGTTTTGGGCTTTTTTCTTTTTAATGTTGTATGATTTTAAACCACTGCATTCAAGCAGATGTACATTTGGCGTCTGGATAGATGATGCAACACAAAGTAACGACCATCTAATTCCTATCCATCTGGATTCACCATATAAATAATTAGAGTGAAACACCTTTAGAAAGGAGGCTGAGGGGGCTGAGCCCATCAGTAACAGTGTGCAATAAACAGCGAAAAAGACATCAGAGTTTGCACGACGTCTCCATCTTAATCCCTTGCTGCAATTCAAGAATGCTAAAAATAAAACCCCTTCGAGTTTTGGCTGTTTACACAGCTGTAGCATAAATATTTAGATTTGCAAGAGAAATGCTTGTTCAGCCAAAATTGTTCCGAGATCTCTGGAGTCAGCAGCATGGGGTTTAGAGAGGCCCAACATTTCCCTGGAAAAATGAAAATCGATAATAATTAAACCAGGGAGCTCTGTTTCCGCAGCAAAGCTCGGCACTTATGTAAAACTAACTCTGCTCATGTTCTTCAGGGGGTGCATGAAAAACTCCCCGCGAGGGCTAGTAAACACCATTACAAGCTGCAGAACAAGTTTCGCATACTGGGACCTTATTTATGCAGCTGGTTTGTACATGGGGCGGGTGCTGGGGAGCGTGCAGCCATCGCTCTGAGGACTGGGTGTCCCGGGAGCACCTCCACAGAGCAAGCCCAGCCTCTGGGACAGCGAGGGGTCAGTCTGGTGCATTTTCTGGCTACCAGGTTCTCAGTGGGGGACGTGTCTGGCCTTGCCCTGGCCAGGAACCATCATATTTCCATACATCATGTTTTTCTCCTTGCATTTTGCTACCATAAAGTTGGCTGTGGACCCCAGGTCACCTTTTGACCTGCTCTTGCCAGGGGAAAGGAAGGCTTTTACTGCTCTTGAGTATTACACAGACAGGTATGGCATCCCCATCCCAGGGAGGGGATGGAGAACGAAGCTGGCTCCTTCCTGCTGAACAACTGCAGTCTCCTTTCTAGATAAAAATCTTTAAGTGCATTTTCCATCTGGTAAACTGTCGCTTTAGGAAAACCATAAGGTATAGCAATTATTAAAAAGAGGATTTTTACTAATGCACCTACTGTGTCTTCATTATGTCAGGGCACCTCTATGAAGAGATTTGCAGAAGAATCCATCCATTCATTTCCACACATAATTCCTCAATAGCCCATTTGCTTCAAAGATTTTTATCGACTTTTACTACTACATGAATCCTCAGATATTTATTTTTTAGGCCCCAGGGGACCCATTGAAAAAGAAATTCATTTTCTGAAGTTTTATGACAAAGGTTTTGCTCTGGATAAAAGCTTCCTGTTATTTCCAAACTTCTGTTCTCCACAAAGATGACTTTCGCAGGTCTGCTCCTAAGGCTGCCACAGGGCATGAGGCATGGGTAAAATTTTAGGTCCCAGAAATAAATAAGGGTATATTTCTGTTGGAAAAGGCTCACTCCTTACCACCATCACTTTCAGTAGTGCGAACGTCTCTTGCAGATACCCAAATGCACACAAACGGCTGGGAGTGGGAACTCTACTTGCTCCCATGTTGTTCCCATCACCACCGTCTGCCTCCACGCCTGACCCATCTCTGCGCAGGCCAGCCCCACTGCAGACAGCCATAAATGCCCTTATACATCCCCTTCGTGCCCCCTGAGCCCTGCCTGCGCGATGGTGCTGGGGAAACAGCAGTGGGGCAGCTGACTGGTGGAAACTTTTGAAATCACTCTTGACGGACCCGCAGTGGAGGTCAGGTCTCTCCTGGTGAAAGGTTTTGCTGCACATGAATATCCCATATCACAGGAGATGCTTTCCCTGCTTATTTGGGCTCTGCCGGAGGAGCTCATCAGGTTTTCTGCTGCATGGCAGCCCAGAGGGTACCTGGGACATTAACCTCTTGCCAGCAGGATCCCACCTGCCCAGAGAGACCATGGAGATGGAAAAACTTAATGAGAAAGAGGCACAACTAGTAATAATAAAAGCCTTTCTCCCCATTTCCATGATCCTTGCACAATATTTAAGCTGCGCAAGGGCAAGGCAAACTCGGAGCCTTCAGGGAACATTTTATATATCAACTGTGCTTTTTTTGGGGAAGGAGCCAAGTCTCTTCTCATTTTGCTTTCCTGAGGATTGGGAGTTTCCAAAAGCAAATCAGATGCCTTGAAAAATAGCGTAATGTGAGTGTGGGGACATCACACACATCGACTGGCAAGACAGGCATTCGAGGCAGCCCAGCAATCCAGGTGCTCCTGGTTTGTGTAGCTCTGGGATGATGGTGACCCTTGTAAGCTGGAGGAATAGATGTGTCTTGTTGCTTAATAAAAATCTAAGCTGTCTGGGTGCAATCCTGCTCCTGCTGAGGTCTGTCAAGACGAGATTTCACTGCCTTGGTCTTCAGTGAGATACTGAGTGAAGCGGGGTGATGGAGATGAGGCCAACAGAGAGGGTGGGAGAGGAGGATTAGAGGAGAGCAAACATGACCACATCCATCTGCGGCTGTCAGACACAAGAGGGAAGGCCAGACAGTTAGACTGCGACAGCACTGACACAGCTAAAGGAAATATTTAACTGGACTCATTTGCCACAAGGTGTCGTTGGAATTAAGAGCCAACACATCCATGAAAGGATGAGGTGCTGTGGGGATGATGATCATAGCAAGCACTGTGTTTAATGAGGGACATAAATTGCCACACTTCAGGGAGCGAGGCAGCCATGTTGGAGGGAGAGGAGGAAGGATGCTGCGGGCAGACCAGCACTGTCTGGTTTTCCCCAGGGGGAAATGTGCCGGCAAGAAACACGGCTAAGTTTGCTGTTTGCCCATGCGGTGCCATGGCAGTGCACCAGGGATCACTGCTAGTAACTGTCCCCATATGGAACTTCTACAGCAAACTGAGCTGCTTCTTCCATCCCTCACATCCCACTGCTGTGGCTGGATCTGTCTGGACAATGTCCCTGTCCCTTTGCTTACCCTGCCCCATGCATACTGGCAGGGCTTCATGAACAGTAGTGGGACGCCAGGGAGTCCCGTGGGCAACTGGGCAACCTGCACCACGTGGCCCACCCCACCATCACTGCTAGCACCTGAGGGACATCCCCAGACCTTCACAGCCCAATAGTTCTGCCTTGGAAACTGCAACTGGCAGGAAAAGAAAGCAATTAGCCCTAATCATCCTGAATTATCATGAGTCCTCCTCCATCCTGTTTTTCTGCCTCTCCTTCCCCCAAAACTTTGTTCTCTCATTAATTGAAACAGAAACTTTGTGTCACCACTGATTTCATTGTCCAATGCCAGCTGCCTGGAAGGATAAAAACAAAAGGTGGAAAGTATGTGCCTTTGGTACAAATAAAAAGGTGCCAGAAAAGGTAATCTAATTTTGCAGTCATTGAATTAAGTGGAAGAAACTGTGTTATGCCTGCAAAATATCTGCCCTGACAATCGATTTGAGGCATGGTCCCTGTTTGGCCGAGTGATGGGGTTTGGCTGGGAGGGCTGGGGAGCAGCTCCGACCTGGTACTATAGGAATTGTTGTGGATACCTGGGCTCACCCCCCCTTTTCTTGGCAAATTTGGCTGCTGGCAGAGGGAGGCCGGCATTCAATGCTCTCATTGTCTGCTACAAATTTTCCATGTAAGAAAAAATTACTTTAGAGCAGATGAGCCTTATGGATGGGCTGTGTCCTTCCTCTGCTGTACACCTGTGGGATTAAATGGGACAAAGTGGAGCAGTTAAGGGACAAAAAGGAAAAGCTCACCATGGATGCATGTTACTCAAAAGTAAAAGCCATGAGGTGTTTATACTGGAGGGAAGAAAATACGGATTTACAGCTGATAAAGGGTTTCAGGCAGGTCCTGGAGCTGAGCGCCCCAACAAACATGCCGCAGCCCAAGCACACACCTCTAATTAGGATGAATTTCCCCACTGCTGGAGTTAATGCATTATATATTGAAGCCATTTGTGTTCATTTGTAGCAAATAATTACTTTAAAATGTTATCCTTCATTTGGGTTATTTGACTTCTCTATTAATTCTATAAATAATTGTTTAA
Organism: Elanus axillaris; assembly: GCA_026212715.1. Lineage (NCBI taxonomy): Eukaryota > Metazoa > Chordata > Aves > Accipitriformes > Accipitridae > Elanus > Elanus axillaris. Next base: position 40,565,127 of record JANZLQ010000001.1, read on the forward strand.
AAGATTGTGTTGAGGTCAGCGAAATGCATCAGTATTATTCTATTATTGGTTGACAAACGTGGCAGAGTGGCTCCCTGCAGCTGGGACAGCTGGTAGCTGAACTGTCAGCATCACCAGAGACCCAGCCTGAGCCCTCCAAGCTTCCCACAGCCCCTCGGTGACACCGGGCATGTGGTGCATTGATGCTGAAAATCACCTTGTGCCTCAAACGATGCGTCTCCCTCTTAATTGTTAGAAAACGCTCCAATTTTAATGTAAAGCTGCATCCATGTCCTTTCCTGCTTCCCCTTGCTGTAAATTTTCTGTCCTGCAACACTTAAAAGAAAAAGCAATCTTCTTAATCACACCATTTGATAATACAAACAGAGGTACAAGGTAAAAGGCAGCAGGGCAATAAGCTCCTCTGTTGTGTGTCCTTCAATCTGGCTTGATAAATGGAGATTTTGCCGGGAGATTTTTCATGCATTAGCATTAAAAAGGGGAGCAAGGCTATTTTCTTTCCTTGTGAAGTGAGACAAAGGAGCTGTGCCTTCAGATTCGGCAACATTAGTCTTTATTTCAAGGAGGGAAATTAAATAAATGAATCTGAAAGCTGGAAGGAGGGAAAAGCCTTCAGTGCAGAATTTTAAAAAATTATTTCTGGGACTCTCCATGTCCTCCCAATGTTTCAGCCAAGTCCATAAAGCATTAGGGAAACACATGGACCCCGTAAGCATCCCGCCAGCCATCCCTGGCCGGACACAGCAATAGCAGCTCCCTTGCATCGATGCTCCAACCAAGCAAGCTACCAAAATTTTTCAAAAGTGACCCATCAATTAGCTGGTTCTCTCAGAAGAATTTATTCTGGATAAATCCAAAGGGAGAACTTAAAAGCTCTCTATGTTCAATTTGATCGAGGCTTTAATAACACCTGGCTGGATTAGTATGCAGGTGCTGCTGTGCTCCCAGGAGCAGGGCTGGAAATGGCCACGTTTGCTGTGCTGGAGTGATTTCCCCACCAAGTTTGCGCCATTTGCAAGTAAAAAGGATGCTGCGGGGTTCCAGTGGCACAGGGCTGCTCCTGCAGGGACCCTGTGAGAGCTGGGGGTCCCGCCAGAACCCATCCCCTCCACTGGTGCTGTGAGTCTGCAGGGTGCGAGGAAGGTGGAGGAGACGACCCTGGGAGACCCAGTGTCGTGAGCCAGGGTAGAAGGTGCTCTGTGGGCTGGCTGGGGGGTCTGGTGGGGTCGGGAGGGTGAAAGGGCAGGGGATGGGGGCTCGGCCCTTCTTGCACCTCATGCTGTCACGTCACCGTTCTGTGGTAGGCCTTCTCCTGGGAAGGTATGACAGCAGCTGGCACCAGACAGGGATTTTGTCTCCCCTTAAATCATGGGAAGATGATTTAAGGGACTGAAAGCTTCAAGCCAGGACTTCTAACCGAAAAGATGTATTGATTTTCTGTAGCTGATAGAAGAGAAGAATTACCATGGTGCAAAAAAAAAAAAGAAAACTTTGTTCAAAAAGCCACCTTGGCACGTGCTGTGCATCGGTGGGGCTGGTGCTCCTGGGCACTGGAGACAACCTTCCTGCAGCCCCCACTGCACTGCCATGTGAGCATGTTTTTGGGTGCTCTGTGGTGGGAACAGGCAGAGCCAGACACCCAGACAGATGCAGGACAATGCTGGGGGAGCAGCTGTGTCCCGCTGGGGGATGCCCAGGCAGGCGAGGGCAGTTTGGGCATCGCACCCGGCTGCAGCCCAGCAAGGAGGGAAGCATTGCCTCTGTTCACCAGGAGGGAAAGGATTTCCTTGCTAGCTTTTCTACGATGACTCAGAAATTTCCATGCCCCACCGCATACACCCCCACCAGGGTTATTATCTCTGTTTCACAGATGATGGGGTGGAGGGGACCACGTTGGATCAGCACTGGGGCTCCCTCCCTCCAGCTGTCTCCTTTTCAGGGTGCAGAGCCTCAGCCCTACTCTGGGGTTTGGGGACCAAATTGCATCCCTTGCAAAAGGGGTACACATGCCAGTGGGATGAGGGTGAGGAGGCAGTGAGTAGGGGTTTCTCTTGCAAAAGGGGGATTTCCAGCCGCTGGCAGTGAGGTGCTCAGAGGCTTTGCTCTCTCTGCTATCGAATCTGCTCCACTGGGTATGAATAATTGAGCTCTCCCTCTCCCATGTCCTAATCACCAGGCCATGGAGTCAATTGCTCACTTTCTCACTCACTTTTCCTGATGAATATTTCATACGTCCCTGGGGCAGCAGCACAGCCCTGGCAGCCTGCGTGGCAGAGGCTTGCGGGGGTTTAGGGGAGCACACATCACCCATGGGGAGAGGATAGGAAAGGACAGCACACTACACAGAAAACGCCGTGAAATGTGTCACCAAGTCGTCCCTGGTGCTCGCAGCCAGTCTGGTTTGGTGGCCACATCTCAGAGAAGGGGCAAAAGGTGGGAGGGCTGCAGCCATGGGGAGAAGCAAATGGGGGTCACTTTCAGGACCAGTGGGCATCCTGACCTTTCTCAGTGCTGGATTCAGGCAATGCCCGAGGGGAGCAGCTGTCCATGCTGGTGGCAGCCTCTCACCCCCACACCCTCTCCCTGGCACTTTGCTTTCCCACTAGTGCCCAGGAAACCCTCCCAGATACCACCCACCCGGTGATGGTAGGGAGCTGGCAGCATTTCCCCAGCCCTCCATGAAGGCACTTGTTAATTCTGTATTTCTCCTTAATTACACAAAAGCAATGATGGTTCTATCATCACTTTACAATGCCCCAGCTTAAATCCACTATTAAGGCAAGAGTGTTGCAGCTCAGACATTTTAATTAACATGAATGATCTCACCTTTGTCCATAGCATCTTTTTACATGTTATTATATTGGGTAATTGTTAAACTACTTACTGGTTTAGAGAGGTCTGTACTTTCATTAAAATGTCCTGCTTTTTCTGACCTGGTATATTACCAATCTTTTTAAGCCTAGTATTTTCAGGTGATTTGAATTAAATCAATCTGCAAGAAATCAGATGAATTCTTTAAAGCGCTCGTTGTCTCAAGCTAGGAAATGGAGTTTGGTCAACATTTCTCCAAATTTTAGGAGCTTCAAGGTGTTCCTGGACATGTCTGGGAAATCAGCTCCCTATTGACCAAAGCCATCAAAAGACAGAACTGAATAGTTTAAATTCATTTGAAAACGTTCC
>JANZLQ010000001.1:40568314-40614036 GCA_026212715.1 Elanus axillaris
GGGGGGGGCAGGGGCGAGGGAAGCACTCATTAATTTTTAATGTCCCCTTTCTTGTTCTCTCTCTCACCAGAAAAAAGGCTAGAAGAGAAATCAGGGGCTCTTCCCTTAGGAGAGAAAAGCCCTTCCAAGTTTTTAGAAATACTGCCTGTGTTTTTTTGATGTGATGTTTCATTGCAAATGAAAGGGAGGAGGGGGAAATGGAAAAAAAAAAAAAAAAAACAAAACAGCCCAAAAACCCAGCCCAGAAAGCCTTTCAGGGCACACTCAGATGTGGGTGAAACTGCTGCTTCTGACTGATTTTGACCACTTGAAAACATCAGCTTGCCTCTCAAATCAGGGAAAATTGAAAAAAAATTTTTGCTTTGGCTCAGCAAGGACCAAAGCACTGGGAAAACCCCTGAACCTTCATCTCTTCCTCTTCTTCACCCCAGGTTGCTGCCTGAGAAGCAGGACAGGGGGAACTGAGTTAGGACAGAGCTGGGAGGAAATCTCACGCTGCTGCCCTTCCCCACCAGCACTGGGAGCATCACCTGTCCTCAACCCACAGCAAGCACAGGCTGTGGCATGTAAAACTTTGATGGTTACTCACTGCTCTGTTACCACTGAGGGAGAAGCACCTGAAGGCCCTAATGGCCCTGCCCAGTCTCACCTGGGACCCACAGGTGCCCACAGGCTCTGGAGCCCCATTTCAGCTCAGCCCTGGGCCAGCTCTCCTGGCTTGAGCCCTGCCTTCAGAAGGGGTTTAGATGCTTGTTATCATGTCTCTCCAGCCCTGTCTCCTTTTGCTCCCAGCTGATGGACTCTGGTGGGGCCCTGGACCTGGTTCATGGTTTGCTGCGCGTGGAGGTGTCAGTGGGCCCACATACCAGCCCTGTAGGACTGCGCCCCATCGGTGAGGGTCGCCCTTGGCTCCTGGATTGTCCTGCGGCTCCCCAACAGTGAGTTGTTGCGCTTCGGATAGCGGTGAAGGTGATGCTGCGTGCTTATTTTGTTGTTATGCAGGATGTGAATCTGGAAAAAAGAGCTGGAGGGCACCCTGGGTTACAAGACTGTCTTAATTTGTTCCATGTGTTTGACTGACCGTTGTGTGTGCCTTTTCCAGGACAGGGGTGGGGTAAGGGTGGTTGTGTTGTCCTGCCTCTCAGAAGAGCCTTTGCTGCTGCTGGGTTGAGGGTCATGTCTGTAAGTCCTGAACCAACCCCCAGAGGAGGAGGAATGGGGACCAGCTCTGACCTGCAGCCCTATGGATGTGCCACCCGGGCATGGGGGTCAGCAAGGCTCTTCTGCCAGCACAAGCAGCTCAGTGCAGTGGCGATGAGAGCTGTGGTTAACTGGGTTAATTATATTCGTGTTGCTAGGAACACTGTGAATTATGTTAATAGCAGCATCTGGGGAAATTACATCTTCATTAATTGGTCCTGATTGCTTTTTGGCGGATGTGAGATGTTTTTTACTTTAGTATGCAGGACAAAATTTATTGTAATCAGCGCATGCAGTAAATGCACAAATGCTATTACCTTGCCTTGCTAATTAACTCTCTGAAGAGGAAGAAATGGGAAAGGCCTGCTTGGCCATCTCTTCCTTCCTCTCTTGTCCTAGCCAGGGCAGGCTTGTTTTTGACCAGTCCATGCTCTAGTGCTTCCTCTAATAGAGTTTTAAACATTATTTTGAAGTTAAAAATGGTAATAACAGGGCTGGCAGACACAGGAAAGCAGCCAAAGGGCTGGGGATGCTTCTGCTGGCATGCCTTGTATCCTGGAGTTGGTCTTGTTGCTCTCTGTCCTTGATCTACCCATAAGGCTCCTTCTCATGGATGTAACTTGGTGGCAATAGTGTCTATTCATGTGCTTAGAGTCAATTATGTTGGTGATTCAGAGACCTTTGATCCCATCATGTCCCTGGTTGGAAAAAGAGGAGGCTCACCCAGCCTGGGTTATCCCCACGGGACTGCTGCTGGGTGGAAGATGGGGCTGCTGGGTTATCAGAAGAAGACAGAAGGCAGTCATGGCTGAAAAGGCGATGATTGATGTGCAGTGGGTGGCATCAATCTTTGCAATCCTTTAGCTTTCAGTCAAGGTAGCAGCAAACAAGGAATTAAACCACATTTCAATAAACTATCGCTACGTAGCAGAAAGCTTCATTTTTAACTGTGGCAGAGATCCTAATCTCTTTAGATAAAAACCCAAAGCCCTGAGTGAATGCAGAGCATGGATGGAGGTAATGCATTACCTCCCCAGGGAAAAACACACTAAAACTCAGGCGAGGCATTGAGCTCCTTGTAAGTTATGAGGCTGTTCATCTGGGGATGGCACTAAGTTGTATTATGGCCCTGCTTGCTCTGCCTTCTTTTTATACAACACCATTTTTCATTTTAATAGTGGTTTTTCAGCCAGCTTTGTTAGGGCTGCTACTAATTGGACTAGATTCATGTGCCCTGCCAGGGCAGGACAAGGCCGGTGCTGGTTAAATGGGATGGGTGAGTTTTACTGCCTGGTGCTTTGGATGAGCATCCCCAGACTGTGGGGAGCAGGAGGAGGGGGGGTGGCAGGGATGAAAGAAGAATTTAGGAACGAATTTAACCCTCTGACTGCCATGGAAGCTCAGAGGTGCCCTCCCTGTGGTAGTGATAGGGCAGAGTGGCTCCACGTGGGTCGGATAGCCCTCAGGGAGATGAAAACCCTTTTTGCAAGTGACCTTTCTGACCTGGAAAGATACAGGCCCACCTCTTTTGTTGGGAAATTGGGTTTAAAAGTACTCTGGTGCTTGAAGTGTCAGCTTCAGACCTTTGTGAAGTGGTTTTCGTGGGTCGTCACAAGGAATCAGAACTCGTTACTGGGACAATCTCACCAGAGCTTTGGAAGGAGCAAAGTTTGCACCCTCAAAACCTAGAGCTAGATTTTACTGAGAAACTGTTAACAGGTGCTGAGCAGGGAGCTCATCACACTGCCCCTGTAAATAGGTAAGTAGTAGCACAAGGACCAGGACAGCTGTGATGCATGTGAGATTTGGCTGCAAAGCAATGCTTCTGGCTCTACCCGCTGCAGGGCTCCCCGGGTCCCTCGGCACAGGGGCCCTGGCAGGTCAGAGCTCCTGGGATTCTTCTTGTGTTCCCTGGGTCTCTGGGAGACTTTCACAAAAATCCTCCCCCCCATCCCTGACCTGCAGCACCTGCCACCCTTGGTCCCCACTGCCCTAAGGTCCTCCCCAGAGCCCTGGATGCTGTGGTCCTGCCAAGCTGACTGTCCCAAGGTGACCAGAGCTTCTAGCTCCTAGTCACCCCATTAAAATGGATAAACCCCACCAATTAGATGGAGAAATGAATGTCTAGCATAGCATCTGCTTGGGATGTCTCCAAAAACACAGCTCCAAAATGCACAGTTCTTTATGCAGAGGTGCCATCATCCCACGGCCCCTTCAGCTGATGTGGCAACATTTGTCCCCATCTCGCTATGGGATCAGATCTCTTTGCTGGAGGACAGAAAAGCATGATGCAAAGACCTCTGTTCCTTTTCCTCACCTGTTCAGATGAACTGGGTGGTAAAACCAGGCTGTCCGTTTGCAAAAGTCTTTCCCCACCAGCCACTGATGTAGTAACACCAGAAATGTCAGAAAACTCCCTCAGAGAGGAAGCCAGTTCACGTTTGTAGCCAAAAAACACAGCAAGGAGCTTACTAGTTGGCAAAAGGACTAGTATGTAGCACTGCTTTTATTTTAAAGCACAATTAGTACTGCAGAAGGATTCTCTCTGCCTCTTCAATATGCCATATTTGTTAGTTAAAACTTCAACTTACAGTTAACACCTGTATCATAACATATGTCACAGCTCTGCAACTGAGTTACTCTGTGGCATCAAGCAAACAGTGCCAGAGCAGAAGTCCTGAGAGATGTGAATGTGGTGGTGGGGGGGAACAGTGCTGTGAAATAAAATGGTACCCAGTGAAATGTAGTTGGGAGGTTTTTGGTGAAAGACTAAAACTCTGGAAGATGTAACTATTTGGGTTTTTCCCTTCCTGCTGTCTTGAGAGGTGGGACTTTTTGATTGGGGTATTTTTATTATTTTTTTTTCTTTGCAGACAAGCAAAGTGCAAATCCCTTTAGGTGAGGGCTGTGCTCAGGGACAGTGAGTAGCAATGCCAAGACAGTCCAGGAGAGGTGAACCAGTCTGGCCCATGAACCACTCTGTAAACCTGGTTTTGAAGCAGGGAAGACCCAGGGTTTCCATTGGGCAAGGAGGATGGCCTGGACATGTGTGGGGAGATGACCATGCCAGCCCAGCCCACTGCTTAGTCTGGCCCCTGGGCCGGAGCACGGCTTGAACTTCATCACTGAGCTGTGCAGCGGTAATCTCTTTTTGTCACCCTGCTAAAGCAGAAATGACAAGTGTGTCACCACTGTGACCTCCCTGGTGATGGTTCCAGGCCACAATCTCAACTGTTGCCATGTCCACTGCTGACAGTGAGTGGGAAATACTCTTTCTTGGGGGAGGAAAGAAAGTTTTCTGTTAGTGGTTGCAGAGGGCTAAGTGTTGGGTTCCTGCTCTTTGTTGAGCCAGGCTGTCACCAGAGGGGTCAGAAATCATTTATTTTTAATGCCATGAATATGTATAAACTTGTCTGAGCTTCTCCATGCAGTGGCCATGAATTTAGAAATGGCATCAGAAACCAAGGCATTCAGTACCCTGCGAATCAGGTCAGAGCTATAAATTTATCTTATTGGTGTGTGAGCCATTTGCCATACGTGACTTTCTGAATTTGTGGTCATTTCTCTCTCTACCCCTGTGTGCTGAGTGTATGACTGAGATTTTATATTGTGCCTGTGAGACATGAAGTCCTTCTGCTGCTTTTGCCTAGCATCCTAAACAGGCTTGCTACCTCTCCTCCCTGTCCCCTTTGCTAATGGCTTCTGGCCACAGCCTGGCCCTTAAATCACAGGCTGCACCTGGACAGGCATAAACTGCGACTCTCCCCAGAGGGTATTTGTTCAGAGCAGCGAGTGATGCGCCTCTGAACACATGCGGCTTAGCCTTGTGAGGACGGCTGCTCCTATGCCAGGTCTGAGACAGGTCCTTTGATGCGGATGCCGGAGCCTCTGCCCGTGGGGGCAAGTCCTGCAAAGACCTCTGAAACATTCAGCAAGCCTTTTCAAGGACAGTTATTCTGAATACAAAGGGAGGAAACGTTTGGTGTAGATATTGTCTGGGGATATGTTAAGATGATCTCTGCATTGGGAGGAAAGCTGAAGCTAAGGAAGTTAATTCACATCGCGGGGACTGGGAGGTGGTGTTACCATCCACCTCCTCCACTTCACTACCTGTGCCTTTCCTCCCCCACCTATACCTGTTCTAGACATAAAAGTTTTTTTATTGCAAGACTATTAAAATGAAGCACCTGCAACCCCTCCTCCCCAGTGCAAGTGCTGCCAGCAGCAGTGCTCCCTGGCTGGTCCTAGCCCCTCTGGTCAGCCTGGGAAAGGAGATGAGGGCAGCAGCAGGAGCCAACAGGGCTGTCGCTTAAAGCCCAGCTCTGCCGAGATGAGCCCATGTATCAAAGCGGGGCTGCTTTCTTCCACAGATCTGCTCCCTAGGAGTCTGGCGAATCACTAAAGGCAGCAGATGCAATTAAGATGTTTCCTAACTAATTTTTAATACTTTTGGTGCTGCTGTGCCAACACACAAATGTGAACTGTATCAACAGGACTGTTTATTAAATTCTGTTCTTGTCACAGTGGTGCAACCCCATTGAGATGCTTTGGTGTATTAACATAAAACAAGAAAAGTGGATTTTCTTGGCACTGCTGAGAATCACATCTTGCCTGCAGGTTGCTGCTGAAGATGATACATAGGTGTCATCAGGGTCTGAGCCCAATGATGAGGGCAGAACAGGACACTTGAAACTGCACATTTCTGGGTCAAAGACAGAGCTGATATAGCCCCTACTACTAACTTGCAGTCACTCTTCAAAGCCAAGGTCTCCAGCAAACTACATGTAGAACTTCTGTCTCCTCTTTCCTCAGGCTTGCTGGGAAGAAATGAGAGCTAAATCCTGCCCGTCCAGTAGCTGAAGTAACCACACCCAAAAGGGCCCATCAAGATAATGTTTCCATGTGTGTTAAATCTGAACCTTCAAGGCTTTAAATTTAGTCCTCTTCCAAGTGTATTAGGTTTTGGGGGGAATTTTTTTAAATGGCAAAGTTTCCTGGATTTTTGACCTGTTGGTGCATACCTAGAGTACTTGGCATTGTCCATCACAGCCCTGCCAGCATGCCACCTGTGTAAAAGCAGAGAGAAAGCACCTCAGCCATCATGATTTTTCAACTATAATTTGCTGGAAGGTCATCTTTGTGAAAACAGCACTAGCTTCATGTATTTAGCAGGGAACAGGTATCAGGCAAAGGAAGTATATGCTAGAGGGCTGGTGGTGCAGGGTTATGAAAGTATTAATGACAGAAATGGGTTTGTAGGTGCTAATAGACATGAGCAAAGATAAGTTTTGAAAGCCAAGGTTTCACAGTAGTTGTCCCAGAAGAACCCCTCTGAAGCTATGGCAAATGCCATTCTCTGTTGCCAACACAAACAGAAAGCGGAGGAGGGGAGAGCATCGCAGAAGATATCAGCATTTTTCTTTTTTTTTTTTTTTTCAAGCCTCCATGCATAGGTTCAGTGTTAACCCACCTGCTTGCCTGTATTTCAAGTTCCATAACCTTTTAGTCAAAGGACAAGCCAGCCTTCAAAAACAAAGCCAAGAACCACTCTACTTTGAAGAAAGGATGGTCTTGTACAGCAACCACTTACAACCAAAAGAAAAAAAATGAAATGTTTATTGTTATGGTAGAGTAGGACAGAGGTAGAAAGTTGTAACTGCTTTGTTTTCTTCCTTAGAGATGGGGAGCTGTGTGCATCTAGCCTTAAATAAATCCTAACAGTAACTTCCCAATGGCCTTTTGTCTTCCAGCTTCAAGTGTTTTTGAATGAGCTGAAGGCCACTTTCTTTCTAAGGGCTTTTGTCTCACTCCATCCTAGAGCTTTGTGACAAAACTGAAGCTATTTTGTGGAAGGAAGTAGATGCATTAGTGAGTGCACTGCCTCTTGGCTGAGGTTCCTGTTTATTTGAGCTTACTATTTCTAATGTGATCAACTAACCATTTATTGACCATTTCACTTCAGATGTGGTCAAGTGCTGCAGCCTACAGTGAGTCTATCTTCTCCCGCTCTCAGTCCCCCTCTGCTGTGTAACCATGTCCCAGCACTTGCTCCCGTTGTCAAGCCATACTTGTTTCACAGCTCAGAGCTGTAGAACACTTTAAAGATCCCATCCACATGTCACAGTGGGAGTATAACTGTGTATGCTCTGTTTTGTTCGTAACACTGAGGAGCTCTCTTAACTAAACACACCTTTCTCTTCCCAGCCATCATTAACCAGTTATTCTTCTTTTAGCTCAACTTAAATCTGCCACTTGACCATTACCTCTATCTGTACCTAAAAATTATTTGAAATAAAACATTCAATTATTACAGACCTTAAACACCCAGAACAAGGCTGCCATTTGATTTCTTTATTTCAGAAATGATAAAGCACTCCAGCATTAAACTCTTGTTCTCTTCAACAGCAGCTGAGCCACTAAATTGATGACATGTGGATTAACCAAACAGTCTAGCAAATCATTGGTAGAAAGGGCTGTTTGTGAGGCATTTGGACTGCTGTCTGAATCCATTTGATGTGCAGGTGTTTCACAGTCATTACTCATTACCAATTGCTTCCTGGTGCAGTGTAATTTTCCAAAATGTCCTCCTTCATTTTCATGGAGAAGATCTCTACTGTCATTTTCAACTGCAACTCCACTCATTGAGGTTGTTTCTTGAGGTTGTGGTAAAACTTGAATAAGATGAGGCCCAAAAGGTATTTTCTGCAGCTTTTCTGCTTTAAATGATGAAAAGCCAAATTCATGTGTTAGTAATCTGCAGCCTTCTAGTTCACAGCCAACTTCACTTTTCTTCCTCTTGCGTGAGGCCCTTGTCCTTTGCTCTGTGCCAGTGCTGCTGGAACATGCCTGCTCTGACACACTTGCCTTTTGACACTTGAAATATGCAGACACTGCTTTATTCAGGTACTGAAGATTGATTTCATGGGATGTTGCCTCAACCTAAGAAAACACCCAGGATACACTCAGTTAAAAGGAGATATGTTTCAATTCAATGTTGCGTGATTATCTTCCATGAATTACTTTTGCTATATGAATGGAAGGGTTTTAAAATTCTTTTTCTCAGGCAGCAGAAAGACTCAGGGGGAGCTAAGCAAAATGTCAGTAATTCTCCGTTATCACTGCTATAATGGGAGCAAGAGAGGGCTTACCTCTGTGGGATTTAGCCACGCATCTCCAGCACTGGGATTTTCTGCTGATTTTATGGCACATACCAGCATTCGAGTTATTGCTTCTTCTACACGGGCTTCATGATCTGCATCCTGCCTCAAGGGAACAGAAAGTGTTTGGAGATAGGTTAGCACTTAGGTCTCTCCAGAAAGCTGGAAGATTTTGGGAAGAACTAAATGGATGGTCTTGGTTTGAATGCCATACTCATGTATGTGAAGTCAGTGAAAGGCTTCAGATTTTTGATGCTCCTACTCATGCATACAGCCCCCACATGAGTAACAGCACAGGCTTTGGTGTGACTACTCATCTGAATAAGGATTTGCAAAAGTAGATTCTAGTGTGTGTATATATAATCTTTTCCCTTATTAGTGTTCTGTTAATTGAATTTGGTGCTTGAAATTACAATGCAATATTAGCATTTAATTAGTGTATGTATTTATGTATAGCTCTCTAGGACTAGAAGGACCATGAAGTACATAGCAAATTTTATGTATCCACATACTACGTCTAATTTAAAACACAGGATGTTACAGCAAGGCAGCAACTATCTGGGGGTGACAGAAGCACGAAAGTGAGTCAAGGAAATTCAGGAAACATTTTATCATGTAACAGCAGCTGACATAACTGCTGCAGTTTTAAACATCAGCAGAAGGCAAACAATGTTTCCTCTGAAAGCTCTCCTGCAAAACTTAGTAACTGGCTCTTTGTTCCAGACCTTCACTTCCAGCATCATCCCCTTGGGCAGCTATATACTAGCTAGTTTAGGGTAGCAGAACAAAACTTCATAGGATATTTTTTACCTTTCTTTCCCACTTAACTGAGTTTCTTGTATATGGAAGGGAAGGGTATGTGGAAGGAGACAGTAGGACTCTCCAAACAAAATGGGTGGTTTAGTTATTTCAATGACAAGTGCCTAGAAGTGGATACATAAATTTGCTTTCATTGAGATGCTTAGATGTGCAAGTTTTGGAGGAAACATGTAACCTAGTCAACCCATAGTCCTGAACCACCTAACTGAGGCTTTGGGGAACATGTCAAGCAAACCATGCATCTTTTTCTAGTGTGAGTGTTGAAGGTGGTAATTCATCCTGGAACCCTGAGCAGAGTTTGGGATAGAAGCAGGGAGAAGTGCTCTTAGCATTTTGTGGGTTTGGATGCTTGGCTCATTAATGGCCTCGTGTAACAAGCCCCCAAAACACAAGAGTTTGGCATCTACATGTGGAAATTATTTAAGGTGTTGCACTCCTGGTATTCATCCTCGTCTGCTGAATAACAGGGTTGTACTGATTGCATGAGAGTATGTTAGGAAGCAAGGAATACTTTGAGTAGCTCACATCCAGCTGAAAACAAACTTCTAAAGTCCTGCCAATATAATTAATGGTTTCACTAGGACTGTAAATGTTGGCGTGATTCACATGTGTCAATATGAAGGCAGCTGGTAACAGCTGCAAGCAAGAACTGCTTGATTTGGTAATGGAAATGTTCTCAATATTGTCTTTTAGCATCCATGTCAGAACTTATTTTTATGGATGGATTGCCCAACACCTAACAGTGCTACCATCATCAGCTATAGGGATAATTTCTGTAATGAACTTTCACCTGGGTTGCAAAAGCTATACTTGTTTATGGCAGCTTTTGATATTTGGGGAGGGAGAGTATGTGTGTCATTCATTAGCAAGATCCAGCAAAAGTGCCTCTGTTTATGATGCCACACAACTATCTGCACTTGCAGTCATGAAACACGATCTTGATGACTTCTGCAAGACCTCTATGTCCAGAAAGGCCATGGAGTTTAGCTCCACCTTTTTTTTTTTTTCTTTTTCCCCAGCACATAAGAACAGCTAGAAATACTACAGCTAATATACCACCCAGCCACCTGGGAGTTACCAGCCTAACACAACTGATCCAATCCTGACCTGCTCCTCCAGAGGGGAACAATTTGTGAGGCACAGCTTAGGGTATAAGCGTGTGTGTGCAGACAGCAGGGTCTTTGCAAGCACAGGGCACACAGCCAGCTCCTCTGAATTACCACAAAGGCTGCTCAAATTTAAGGAAGGCTTAAGTGGTTGCTCTGCAGTATTGGTGCTTTCTCTGGCACTGGACACAGCCTGAACTGTACTTGCAGCTATATAAGAACTTGGTGTGGGGTGTGGGCCTGCTGTCCTTTCTAAATACATGGTCTCATCTAGAAAATTTTTCCATGAGGGAAACACCCAAGTGAGCTCCTCTGCTCTGCAAATGCTTGGTTTGATGTTGGTATGAGAAATGTATCGTGTGGTCTCTGAACAGCAGCTGAATGCACGTGTTCATCCCCCTGCAGACTTCCAGCCTAATAAAAGTTTTTTTTTTTTTTAAAAAAAAAAGGCAATAAGTATTTTAGTGAGGCAGCTTTCACAGGCCATTTCAAAGGGTCTTTCTTTTCATATCAAGCTAGGATTAATGATAAAGTGATTTGAATCAGAAAAACTTCTGGAGCATAGAAATGATCTAGTTGAGGATGTCCCTGCTCATTGCAGGGGGGTTGGACTAGATGGCCTTTAAAGGTCCATTCCAACCCAAACTATTCTATGATATCCCTGGAAACATCCCATACACACTGGTTAACATAAGAAGAAAAATCAAAGCCTGGGGAAAAGAAAATTAATTAAATACTTCAGCAAATCCAACTCCAGGCAAATCAAAACTATCACAGAGAAATGATTCAAATTCAAAATTCAAAAATCCTCTGCCACCCCCTTCCTATCACATTAATCTGATTTAGATTCTAATTTAACTTTGCATGTAAGCATGTGCTTGCGGTGAAGTTGCTGTTCTGTTCTCCCCTATTCAACACAAAGCTAGTTAGCCCACAAGAAACTGGACATGAAAAGTTTAGCTTGTGTTCAATTGTTTGCCTGATTGAGGTAAACTTGAATGTGATTTCTCCTGAACTGGGGCTTCAGACCTGGAACCCTGGAAGGTTCTTCAGCAAAAACTGCATCCATAAGGGCTTTTCCCTCCCCAGCCTCTGAATACAGCACACCCAATAGAGCTGACCCTGGCAGGCAAAGGATAAAAGTCCATGCAGACATTGAAGTGCTACATCACCATGACATAAAATGGAAAATACCAGTTCAATCCAAGAGTTTATGCTGACAGTGATGGGATCAATGGATTCCACATAGTGCCACCAGTGCCTTGGAACGAGCAGGACCTGGAATTGGAGACATCACATTAGGGTACTAGCAGAAGCCTGAAGAAAAATAAGGTGTTTTAATTAAGGTGATGTGGGATGCAGATGCAGAATGAAGCAAGGAGTCAGGGTAGGAGGTGATCTTTATTGCTTCCTTCTAATGAGCCTTTTCTCAAGACTTAAATGCCTACTCTCTCCTTCCTTTGTATCAATACTATCATGTAAGAAGTGGACATGATCCAGAACTACCTCTCATCCAAACTACTTCTCATGTGAAGCAGGATTGTTACCTTTTAACTGCTCTAGGTAAGCAAGGTCTGGCTGTGCAAAGGGAGTGCAGCTGGTGTAGCAGTAAAGAAGGGCTTTAGAGAAAGTCTCAGCCAAGCAAGAACTCTTTTGTAGACTCTGCAACTGAGCAGACTTCCCAGTTCCTTTAGAAGGACTGCCAGCTGGCTTTCCCAGAAAGCAGGTATCCTAATGCTCATCTATGTGATTAACAGTATGTAGCTTTAATTCTGGTAAATAATCACCAGTATTGAACTTGTCACTTTCAGTAGATAAGACTTTTAAAAGAAGGTGTCCCAGAAATCATGACAATCTAGTTTAGATCAGAGCTTTACAACTGTATCAGGATGACAGCTGTGACATAAAATTGATTCTAACCCATGGCTTTTATGGTGTATATACATTAAAGTTGGTTTGATGATACAGGACAAGCTTTACAGATTACTGAACATTAGATTATCATAGGGCTATCAAGAAAAGCATAAAAGATGTTTTTTGACAGGAATAAAAATGGTCAGAGACAGATAAAAATATACATTTCAGAATGGGGAAAGTGAAGCAATGATCTGTATCTGAATTGCAGACAATTCTTTTTCTTGGTAGACACAAATTACTTAAAAGAATGTTCTGCTACCTAGATAGCCCTGTGCTTCATTATATCAAAACATGGCTAATGAGAAAATGTCTGTGTAGGGAACAATGACTGTGGCCCTAGTCCTGCAAACACTTACAGGACAGTCAAAGCAGAGTCATTTTTGGGCCAGAGGACAAAATGTTCTCCACAACTTTCAATTTAAGTCAAACAAAAAAAAAGCATTGGCTCTCTAAAGGTCAAAAACATTTGGAAATTGTACTTTAATCCAGTACAGCATACAAAACAGAAGGAAGTCAGTCTGTGGAGGGCCATTATTTAAAAAATACCACCAATTAGTTATTCCAGACACCTACAAGCATACAAAACCCTACACAGACTGAAGCCAAAACACGTTTTCTACACTGAGCAAGTTTTAGAGTGGTGCTTTTATCACAGAAACCTACACTCCAAATGAAAAGTGCCGTCGCATTAGCTGCAATGGGTTTATCTGTTAGCAAGTATTTGCTCACACTTCATTGACTGCAGAATCACACCAAAAAAACAAACACTCATCTGCTCTATAGGGGATCTTATACTGAACTCTGTTAAAGAATCTGGGTGCCCTCCAAATGATTGGATATAATGATGAAGCCTGGAAAACTTTGTTATACAGCAGAAGAAGGCATAGTGAGCTTGCAACATGCTGGAGAAGTAGATGAAGACACTAGGGAATTGGGGTATGGTACAGAGGGACTATGTAGCAAGGGAACAAAAGCAAGAGGCAAATTAAGGGAAGTGTATGACTATTTCAGTAAGAGGGGCTGCCTAGAAAAACAAGATGGAAATTAGGAACGGAATATGCTGGTTCAACGCGACTCACGTGCAAAGCAGAGACAGAATTGCTTTGGAAAGAGGAGGTATAACTAGGAGGAAAATACAATCCCCCAACTAGTCCAGTCTTTTCAAACCAGAGGAGGAACTTGGTCTTTGGAGAGACTAAGCAGATTTTACTTGCCATCAGGTTAAGGGCAGTAATTGCAAAATTGTGTATTTCCACAGCTGATGATGTTTGCTGATGCCATTTATAGAGGAGCTACAAAGCTGTGACTCCAAGAGGCAAAACAGGTACCATAAAGACAATTGCTCTCCCTATTTTGGGGCAAGCTTATGCTTGTTAAAATAAGGTTTTACAGCAGCAAGAAAACTGAAATTATCAAAAAGCAAAAGGACTAAAACTTTAAGGAAGATGAAAAAATGGAAAAAATTAAAATAAAAAAAAATCCAGCTGGCAAGGGAGCAGGACAACTAACACTACACACACAAAAAAAAAAATCAGGAGAGAGAGAGAGATAAGTACAGTAGGATTCTTCTACCTTTACAAACTAGTATTCTTTGAGGTTTGCAAACTAGAAGAAAAAAATAAAACAAACCACCACCACCCCAACTATAAATTCCACAATAAAATAAAGCAGACTTCTTTATGAATATGGGAAACAGATTTAACTACATTTGAAACTACATTTCAATAGGAAATGTGAAAGTAAACCACAGTGGAATACACACGCACAAAAATGCAGCAAATGTTTTACAGGGAAAATACAAAGTGCCAAAGCAAGACAGAACTATTCCAAGCTAAGAGATAATCTTATGTTAGCCTGCTTTCTACAGAATATATCTAGCTTTGTGGGCTAGGAAGATACTGATCTAAACAGCAACCAATCAGATAATATTTAGGCTAGTGATAGGCAAATATGGCAGATGAAGTCAAAGTAGGGCAGAAATCCCAGGAAAGATAAAATGAAATTCTGGTCTGTAACGTGAGGAAAGAAACCAAGAGAACAGTTGAGAGAGCAAGTAGAGCAATGCTGAAGACTTGTACAGCACAGAGAACAGAAGAGGTTTAAATTCTCAATGGACATGATTAACTTCATAGAGTGCAAAGGTAGGGCAAAGGTGGAATTGCTTCAAAAAGAGAGCATACCCTGAAGTGAAATATTATACCAAGAAATTCCTGTTCTTTAGAAAAGATATTTGGGTAAATGAGTAAGAAAAAGAAGGACCAAAGAACGCCAGTGTGATGGGAAGAAAAAGATGGGGGGCTGTGGGCGGACCCAAGCAAATCCCAGAGCTGCTTGCAACCCTGGCAATGAAAAATGAAATAACTAAATGCATAGTCAGCCCTGCGGGAGCACCATGTGAGGACTCTGTGAGCCTATGGCCTGTCCCAGCTGGTGTCTTTCACCCCAGTGCTAGGAGAGTGCTTCTTATCCTGCCTCCTGAGCTGGTGTCTTCCCACCTGCTGAAACAGAGCAACAAGGGCCACTGATGCCAGGAACTCAGGCACAATGCTGGGGAAAAGCACTGCGAACGGGAAGGGAATGGGGCTGTTACCATGCTGTGTCTATAGGGACCCAGGTGAGAGACTGAAGGAAGCTCAGGGAAGAGGTGAAAAGTAGAGTTAGGAACTGGTAGCTTTCACGTTTGGTTTGCTTGACTTTTTGAGCATTCATAGGGTTCTCTATGTGTGTTGCAGGCTGAGTGTTTTTTTCATCACCAATATGAATGTAAATTCAGCTCCTGGATTTTTCTGCCTCTGTGATGCAGACAATAGTTCTGGTGTCTAGAGGATGACCTGGCCTTCCTGCCTTCTCTGTGGGGTGACTTGGGGCCAGCTCTGCAGCCTCCCACGTGAAAATTCTTTCTTCCTTCCCCACAACAGAATTATCTACCATCTACTATGCATAATGCTGTGGACAACTCTGAATTCTCCTTTACTCAAATCACGTAAACTCTTCTCCAACAAAAGCACGTTTTCACTGCAACCCCTTTTAAAAAGTATTTTGTGTACTTTGAGCTGGAACATTTCACTGCCTTTTAAAAAAGTTTGAATTACTGCATTTCCTGACTTACAACAACACTTTTTTTTTTGTATCAATTATATTTTTCTTGTTTATTCATATTGTCTGTTCTGCTGTTCTCCACTTTAAACCCAACCTGAAGCTCTCACCCCTTTCTTTAAAGGTGGCCTATAAGGAAATCCCTCCCTGACTTCATGCAGGTTTCTGCTTGCTCAGGATTGGGTTAGTTGTCAGAGGTCTGCCTGTGCTGTTGAGAGCTCTGGCTGCTAAGCAGGATCCCATGGTATGTTAGATACTGCACTAGGAGCACAGAAAGAGAAAACCTGGCAGCTATACACAGGAACTTAGTGATAACTGTAGCTGTGGGCACAGACTGAGTTTGAGATGTGTTCAGAAAGTAGGCAAGCAAAAGCAGAGGAGGAGAGCTTCTGAGCAGCAGACTGCAGAGAAAGACAGCAAGCAGTAACATTGATCTTTTTTTGAAATCATTTTTTTCCCCACTGTGACAATGTTTTTCAAGGCTGGAAGGGAGCATCCTTCTCAGACTCGATGTGCCTCTAAGACTAGCTTAGTTAGGCCTTTTCTTGCACCTCTGGTGTCTAGAGCTATACTACAACTCCTCTGGCTCCAGGCTGCACCTGGGACACAAGGCCAGGAAGCAGAAGAGTGGGCAGCAGGGCAGCTGAGTGTTGCCTGTAACACCATGGGTCCTGGTATCCTCTACCCCTCCAGGTCTGGGGTAGCATGAGAGGGAATGGTGTTGTTCATGGGAGCCCAGTGTACAAGGTGCTTGCTCTCCATTAGGAGGGCAGATGTGTGGAGCCTCATGTGTCTACCTTCAGATAAGCTGAGATGTGCTTTTTTGTCTTTTTACCATTGTCTAGTTATGTGGATATGGATTAAGAGGAAGATGGATTAAGAAAATTACATTAGTGAGCAGGAAGGAAGCAAGAAGCTGGTAAGAAGTGGGGCAGAGGAAAGAATGATCAATGATTTTGTATTGTATAGCATCTCAATTTTTTGTAGCCTTTTCAGGTGGGATTCATCTCTCCTATTTTTAATCATCAAAAAAGTTAAGCATCTACGTGCGTAGGCTTCTTTTATAGCCTGTGCTGAAGGACAAGATGGGATGAGTGATCCTGCAGGACTGTAACTGTATAAGACAAGGAGGATGAATCACCTTTAGGGGTCCCAGGTTCTTCCCACTGATAGCAGACAGGACATCTGTCCCAGATGGGTTTAAGTTGAGAGTAGCAGATCTTAGCCTAACTCTCTTAACACTTGTCCTAGAGTGTGGGGTGGAATATACTAGAACAGACATGTTTTGCCTCATGCGCAATCTTTTAAGCACTATTTGTATATTTGTGAAAACAATCAAGGTGTTATTAGAAATACTGCAGAATTTATGAACAAATAAAACAAAATACTAACGCTGTGGGTGAAAACTCGCCAATTCAGTGCGCACAAATCCACCAGCAGTCAACCTCCTGATCTGTACTTACCACTCAGCCTTGCAACTGTCGCACAGGTGACCAGGTCCAAATATTTAGAAGCCTGTACATTTGTGTGATACAACTTGAGCTTGTAACTTCATGGATATAGTGAGGTACCACTGCAAGCCCTAAAACTACTCAGCTGCCTATTTCAATAAATTAGAGATCTAAATGTTATCATAATTTGTTATCGAGAAGAGATCACTAACGTATAACCAGAAGCTGTATTAAGACCTCTGTGGAAATTCAGCCCACAGTCACTGGTCAAGTACAGAATGAAACCTTACAAAACCTGAAGTCTCAGCCAACTACCTAAATTCATAACAGATATTCACTCTGAACAATACAGTGAAAGGGCACAAAGGATGCAATCGAAGTATGTATTGTGCATTGGTACAATGTTGTAGGTAGGAATTCTGCTTTAAAGCCTTAAATGGGTGTAGAAAAATGGCTTGTAGCAAATAACGACCAGAAGGTGGCATTTTACACATGAAGTTTTTGATATGCAAAGCTGCACTCAGCCTACATGCAGTTGCTCTCCTGAATACCTAAGAACACCTTTGTCTTTAGTTTTCAACCCTTTATTCTTACAGTATCTAATCCAAAATGTTCTGCGTACCATCTGGGAAGGAGTGGAGATGCGATATATTATTACAAAATAAAGCTGGCTGCAAATTCTACAGTAACTGTATTAATTCCACATGAAAACCACTGCTAAGTATGTATCAAGATTGTTATTATTTAGGGATCCTCTCCCTTGTTAATGAAGTTGTTCTAGGTCATTCCTTTCCTCTCCACCAAGCAGCAGCAGTCCCCAGCCACCTGAGCTATAAGCTTCTGGATGAGATGCTGGAAAGCACCACCCAAAAGGTGCTGATAAAATGGATGAAGGCAATACCTCACGGCTCCATCATTGCCTCTATATTACTTTCTCCACAGAAATCTAAACAGTATCTCCTTCATGGCAGTGCAGACAACCTGTATTACTGAGTTGGCTCAAGATCTTTATTCCTAGCAAGATTAAGTTGTAATTGCTTTAAGCCTAATTAAAATGAAGATCATATTAAAGGTTTACTACCATACTTGATCATTCCAAAGGAGATTATAAATTGAATTAGTGTTGGGGATCATGGATAATACAGTGCTGAACGGATGCGGCATTTTTATCAATAGTAAAAATTTGTTCTTTGTGCTTTAAATTATTGAACACTGGAACCTTACAAAGTATAGAATGTGAAACTAATAATTTGCTTTAGGAGTATGACTAGGAGCTAACATAGTGCAAACAATGATGGTTGATCACGGATTCCCCATTTCCAACTATACCAGCAGAATAGCATACTCTTCCCAGTTGATAGACATCATCCTCTTGTTCGAAAAAACTATCCTGCTCCAGCCTGCCATCTCACCAATTCACAGGAGTGCTCCTCACCCTGCCTCCTCAAAATTAGCTAGATTAGCAAAAATCAATTCTTCCAGTTGTTGAAGGCAGGTGGGTTTGCCAGCTAGGGGCAAAGGAGAACTCGCAGAGGTCACCAAGCTGGCAGGTCAAAAGAGGTGACAACGTCTGGTAGGAGAAGGGTGAAAAGGCACTACAAGCAGCAACTCCACCGTCTTAAGCAGTGGGAGCAATGAACATTGCAGAATCCCTTTGGAAAGTCCTGACAGTTTAAGATGCGCAGGAGTGCTTTACGAGGACATGCACCACTGAACAAATGAAAAAGGGTAATTCAGACTCCAAATACAGACCATGTTGATTAAATAAAGAAGGACACTATTTACAGTGGAAGACTAGGAATTAAGAGTCCTGAGCCCTACTCTCATACTGCTGCTGACTGCCTGTGTGACTAAGGCAGGCACTTATAACTGAACTTTCTCAGTAAAACAGGGTTAATAATATCCTCACATCCTTGCAAAGCACTGTGAAACCTCTGGATGGTGTGTGCTCTAAATGCAAGTATCATCATTATAATACCCTGCTACTAAGGCAACAAGTTGGGCCAATGTTCCCTGGTGAAGGTTATTCACTATCAAAATATGAGTTCCTTTGTTGGATCTACACGCTCATTAATCAAACACATTTTATGGAGCATACTGGTTTCAGAGTAGACAGGTTAGAGTACTGTTCAAGAAAGTTTTAAAGCAGACAGATTGGAGGTGATTGCAAGAACTGATGGAATTGGGCAGCTGATTGAACTAACTCTCCAAATGTTTGCAGTTTTTGTCCAAAAAGGGTTAGTAAAGTAACTGTGAGCAAAGGAAATTCCCACACTGAGAGAAATGTATCAAGCCTGAGTGCAGACTGTAGGTAGAGGGAAGTTCCACAGTCAATTTGTTAAGATTTCCTAGCCCATAATTAGCCAGTTAAATAATTTACTAGAATCTTTAAAGTAACATAAAGCTCGTATGTGAATGGTACCTGTCCTGGACTGAGTGTAACCACATGGGCTGTTGCGTTCCTAAACTCAGGAAAGCGTTTCAGGTCAGGGTTGGCAATGTTGACTTTGCTGAATATGCTGGATTCCTCATAAGGGATCCTGGTGGGATAAAGGAAACTGGTGTCACCAGGTGGGAAGAGGTGCCATCTCTTCCTGAAAATAGAGAGAAGATAAAAATGTATTCAGTGCATGTCAGTTACAGCAAGGAACTAAAGGCAGTAGCAAGGTTTTCAATAAAACATAAATCTGCCTTGCTGTGTGAATCTCCTACGCAGTGAGAACACAGGCAGTGCTTACAGGCTGTCTCCTGCAAGTGTTCTTAAAATATTCCACTTTTTAATTTTTTAACTGAAAAGATTTACAGCTTCTCACAAATTATTTTTAAAAGGCAGATAAAATAATTTTTTTTTAAAAAGCTCTTCCATCTGGTTCCTCTTTCCTCCCTTTTACAGAGCAACATGCAGCATTTACAGATGCTCAGAGCATTAAAAATTGCTCTATAAACCAGGGGAAACAGTTTTGTTACAGACAACGTACTGTCATTCATGGAATGAATAGCTGCTGCACCCATGTTTTAAAAGGCAGGCATTGTGTGTTTAGAATGGTAACCATAAAGGGGTATGGACATGATCTTCTGTCTCCTATCTTCACCTACAGTACTTATTTGGGTTAGTTGCAAACACCTCATTCTTAGTAAAACTCACCTCAATGCTTCTATGCCACAGGTGGCATAAATAAAAAACAGAGACATTCGCAGACATAAGCATCCTGAAACACCTGTATTTTTTTTTGTGTTATTAGTATCACATTTGAGAATGTGGCTTGCGTGGGCCACTGCGGTTAAGAACTTACTAGTGTGACTAAATGTCCAGATGGAGCAGGACAGGGTCGTTCTGCTCATCAGGGCACTCATGTTCCAGGTTGCTCTGTATGCGCCCAAAGAACTGGGTCAACACACCACAGTACAGGGCCAAGCAGAGCTAAGACATGGACCTTGTCCTTAGGAGCTAATGTTTCTTTTTCACTTATACAAATCAGATCAAAGAGAGAAAAAAGAATATGCCAGAACTGGTGGTGGCAGTTTATGGGTACTATAAATGAAATATCTTAGCAGGTACATATGTTATTTAGAAAGAGGAGTTTTATATGGCAGTACTTTAGGTGATGGAAATAACCAGAAAGGAATACACAAAGAGAGAATTTATTACATTGAAAAGGTGCCAGACAATCAGTACAACAGTGACACACACACTAAGCAATGGAAAAGTAAAGGCAGTACTTTGCAGCACAGTTAGACAATTTGTGCAGCTCTTCTCTTTGTTTCAGACTCTAGCGAGATCTTTTCTTTTTGTCCCTTTCCTTGGTACTCCCTGCTTTTTGCCTACTGCTTCTAATCGTCAGTTCTAAGTCACAGATCTGAAAATGGGAGAAAAGCAACCAAATGGCACAAAACCAGAAGATACAGGAATAGCAGGATAGCCAGAACTGCAGAGATTGGCACAGATGGAAGTGCCACAGGCTGCTGACATTTCTTGGTAATTACCAAAGCTACTGCTGGGTGCAAGCACAAAAAATAGTTCTCCTGAAACTCAAGCCCTGTTGCAACTTTACTTGGCCCTCCAAGCTAGACCCTCTGAAGGGGCAGAGAATAACTAGGTTAGGAGGCTCATGAGTTAATCCTGCAGGTTCATGACAAACCAATATTACAAAGCAAAAAAGTAAGAAGCCTGAGGGATGCAAGGAAGACATTCAAGATAGCAACAAAGGGCTAAGGAGTCATCCCTGGCTTTCCTGCAAAGGCAAATCTATTTAAGTTTAGCATAAGCTTATATTCTGTTACAAAGCCCGTCTTGTTTGTGAGTCTCAAAAGGGAATCTTTCTGCTCTGAAGAAGCACAGGATTCACAAGCTTGTGGAAATTTGCAATCTATTTATAGGCTTTGCTCTGAAAGGAAAACAACTTTGTCTTTTCAGGCCATGCAAAGGCTTTAGGCTGCTTCTTTCCCTGAAAGGAACAAGGATTTTGTTCTAGCAGAGGAGGAGGAAGCGTCTTGGGAAGGCAGGCAAAATTGCTATGTGATGCTGGAACTCTGGCTCAAGTTCAACACCTGAAGGTAGAGATCAAAGAGGCAGGGCAGGTATCAGGTCTGCTAGATTACTGTACTTATTTAGTACCCAGTTTTTAGGTGGATCCTTAGCAGATATTTAGGCATGTAAGTCTCATGGTTTTTAATGAGATTTCTGGCTCCTAAATACACTTAAGTGTCTGGACTTCAATGCATAATGTTTACTGATGCAATCTGAAGCCTACAGGACTGGCTGCAGCAAGGCACAGTGCTGAGGGCTGCTTCCAGAGTGTCTCTGCTGCACCTTCACCCAAGGATCTCAAGGCTATTTGTAAACATGAACGAAAACCCACCTGAGAGCTAAACAGTTACCCTTCTTACAGATAAGGTAATTTGCCTCGAGCCTTAAAGCCAGTCAACCTGTGGCACTGCCCAGCATAGAAGCCAGCATGCCTGACTTCCAATCCTGCACCTTAATCACAAGACCACCATGATTTTACTGTTCTATAAAATTTTAGAGTACTTAACCACATTAAAATCCCACTGGCAAATTACTCCTTCCACTCTATACTAGCAAATCTAAAAAATGCAAGCAACTTGTTTTGTTACTCTGGCATTACTTTAGCAGTAATAGATAACAAAAAAACCCTGAGGCCAATATGCAAGGAAAGAAGAAAAAAAAGAATGGGGGGGGGGGGGGAAAGAAGACGACAGCATGTGAACAGGCAGAAAGATACAGCAACAAAGCTACGTACTCCAAAATTAGTTTGGAGCCTTAAATGTCCCTTTCAACTTTGCTCACAGCTGGCTGCTCCCATCCTGATGTTCCCCTTTTAGATTTATTCTAGCAGGCTATTAGAGGCTGTTGCACAGAGAATATTGTAGAAGTCTGAAGTAGTTTATTTCTATTTTGTTTCTGGGCTTTTTGTTTTAACTCTTTATCTCCTACTTCCAAATTCCTGAATTCGTAACTACTAGGAAGATTAAAATGTTTATTATTGGGCCACATAACACATCGATCAGCAAAGATCTTCCGCAAACAGAAGAAAATAAAATTGTTACCTCCATGACCCAGCCAAATGCTAACCCCCTGAAGTTCTGCAGTTTCCTATAAAATAGTTCTGATCTCTTCAACCATTGAGAGCTCAGAAAACTAACATAATCAGGACCTAGAATTAATAATACTCAAGAGTCCAAAATGAACTTTATAGCACCGTGTAACTTCCCCTGTATTTGTTGTATGTATACGTGCTTGTTACCTTCCTTGTACTTGCAACACTAAGTTGCAGCCGTAGGAGTCCAAATGGCAGGGGGTGTTTGCTCCTTCAGAACCAATCCACAGTGTGCTTTCTTTTCCACTTCTTCCAGGAAAACCAAAGTCAGACCACCTTATATCCTACAGCAATGAAAAGGTTATTTATGTAAGCCATGAACTGATTCACATCCTACCCTCAGTTCTCTGAGATTCTTGTCTTCCCCTCTACTGTTCAGTCGCTCTTTATCTACTGCAGCTGTTGCTCCTTGATGGGGTTCTTGCATGCATGGCCTGTGCTCCTTCCTCCAAAATTCTCCTCTCTAGTAGCATTTCTTCTGCTGACTTTTTTTCTTTTTCTGACTACACAGCCTCCCAGATCTCTGTCTCCAGTTCTCATCTTGGTCTTTAATATCACTCAAGTTACTCATTTGCTCTACAGAAGGACTGCCCAACTGCTTATGGCCACACGTGGCTTCTTTTCCTTCTTCTCAAACACTTTTTCTTTCTCCACTCATAACCATCCACCCAAGCTCAGGATTGCTTTTAGAAAAATTCTGATATATGGCATTTTAAAAAAGAATGAAAGGAAGGAAAAATCCCTATTCCCTTTTCAAACCAATTTGATAATCCATGTGGCATATTTACTCTCTCTTTGCTCCTGTCTCAGCTTTCTCCATGTATTCTGAAAACACAGACTTTACCCCATCTCTGACCCAGTGGTATACTGGGTTTTTTAAGTTTTTTATTATTTAATGGACATATTCTTTTCCTGCCTTTGCAACTGTGGAGGCAGTGAACGTAAAACAATTTGATTAGCTGGTGAGAAAGGGCAGAACAGGTATGCATGTGTAATGAACATGATCCTGGAGCTTTCCAGGCCATTGATCCTCCCACAAGTAATCCCCTGGGGATGACAGCTAGAACAAGAGGGACAGTGAGGTATTTTTCATATAGTTCAAGGGTTTTGCAGGATGACTCTATAGCTTGGATAAAGCTTTCCCATGTTTCTAGAGCTCACCCTGCCACCTTCAGGGCCTGATCATTTGTTTACTGGAAAGCACTTGAAGCATACTGGCCAGAGCTACTGCTGCCTTTTGGCTGGAGCCCCAGACTGAGCCTTAGGAAACAGATTCAATTCCTGGCTTCCTGATGGTCTCAGGCAAATCAGTTAATCTCTTGAGCTTTATTTTTCCCATCTTGAAAGGAAGATAACAGTATTTGTTCCATTTCAGTAAAGCACTTTGGGGTCATTCACATCACCTAACTTTAGGAACCTAATTTAAGCTTGGCTCCTGCTCTTGTCAAAGCACTCTCAATCATGCCTTGGAAAAGCCTCTCTCTTTCTGCTGTCTATAAAAAGAAAATAAGAGTCTAGCCTCCTAATTTAAGTATGTAAGCTAGCTGCTTGCAGACAGGTGGATGACTATCCTTTTTTAAGATCTATGGATGAGGAAAACTACACCTAGACATTATTATAAGAATGACTTCACCATGACTCTGTATCAGGAAACCCTCAAAATGAGCGATAGCATTCCCAAAAATTAGGTGTTGCTCAAGATTTTGAATTTCAGAGTTATTGATTTTAACGGTATCATTTGAAAAAAATGGAGAAGTGTAATATAAACATTTGTCAAAGGCAGCAAAAAATCAAAAAGAAAAAGTTGCTCCTATAGATTTCAGCAGCCATAAAATTTAAAATCCAATATAACTATTTCAGTGATAAAGTTAAGCGTAACACCATCTCTACACTTTAATCTCACACCTAAATAGTTTTTGTATTTTGTTACAATTTAAGTGGAAAGAAAGCACACATAATCAATATTAGATTTAAAAGAACTTTCTGAAAATGCTGCAGCTGTAGTAAATAGTTGAAGTGATTATGGGTAAAATAGTTTTTAACCAATGAACTGAAAAGGTAGGATTACTGAAATCTTGTCACAGTGGGCTCCTTTTCTACAATAAAAAGCCACAGTAAGAAGAAACGTACTAAAAGGTGTTCCAACCATAACAGATGGCACACTACTTGTGAATTATATTTATTTCATTTTCTGCTTATAATGAAGTTAATCTGTACCCGTATGTCACTTTAAAAGGTCTCATTTCTATTTAAACTTCACACATATATCTTGCTTCTGATTTATATCTCAAATTCTGTAATGAAATATCAACTGAACAAAAAACGTAAGATGCTAGATACTGCTCATAGATTAGAATAATGGAATCATTACCTTAGCCCACACAACTGTAAATGATAAACAGTGCAATCTAAATTTCAAACAACTTCTAAATGGCCCTATTAATCACTATAAATAACAGTGCAGTTGGCCTTCTTTTCCCCTTCAAATCACCTTACATAAATCTAAATAAAATCTAAAAAGAAAAAAGAGGTTATCATCAAATTCACACAAGAATGGAAGAGAATTTCTACAAAGAACTCTTATGGCTGGTATAAGTTGTGTAGCAGTGTTTCAAAAGCCATAAGAGTCTGCAACTGACGGATGCGTTTCACTCCCATGCCTGTGAAACTGGCAGATGACATACACCATATTTGCTTGCATAACACCATCGATTTTTTCCTTCCCAGATTCTGCTTTAAAAAAAAATCCACAGCATAACCATTACATGTGTCTATGCTAAAACTGTGGTACAATCTGTTGCTTGTTATAGGTCAGGTGATGAGGTTGTGGCCTGACACCTACACAGAAATGCAATTCCTGGAGCCTCAGTTTTGTTCTTCAATGGGGACAAGGGGAAGAAGGAGGGAGGAAAATGGTTGTTTCCTTCAAGTGTGTTTTTATTGACTGAATAAAGCAGCAGGCTGTTCAGGTCTTCTGAATGGCTATTATCTTGTGGCATAAAACACAGGAAAATGCTGTCTGTTGAGGCAGAAGGAGAGAAGACCAAGACAGGACCACAGAGAGAGGAAGTCACTCAAAAATCTGGGAAAGCCTGAAACATGCCTGGAGATCCCAACTTAGTTCAAACAACATGACCCAGTATCAGAGTCATGCAGCCCAAGTTTTTGTGATCCTAGTTGTGTTTCAGTGTGTTTAGGAAGGGAGGGGAGAAAGAAAGGTATGATGGTCTCTGTGCCCAAACCTTACCTTCTGACCCACAGAACAGAGGTCAGGAAAGGAGACGGTCTGAAAAAAGACCGGGCACTGAAAAATACTAATTTTACTGGTATAAAAGAATAAAATACATAGAAGGAGCATGGGAAATGCTTTCTGAGGAAATAATTAGTTTGAGGGGGCTTATCAGTTCGTACTGTCTGTCATCCCACTGATACAGTGTTTGCAAGGAATTATGATTCCATCTTCACATTTGAAAGTATAGAAATGAATAAGGCTTCATTTATTATTCTTTCTTTACATCTTTTGAAAAGATACACCTTTTGTATAGCTATCCTTAATATTGCCCTCTGACAATTTGCAAGGAGAATTAGCAGGAATGTAGATGAACCAATACATTGAAATAGCAGATAGACATTGAGAAAGTAAAAGAAAGTATCCCAGGTAGGTGTCCTAATACCTGCATTTGGAATTTACTACAGATTATGTACTTCCATGGACAGGTTACTTCAGGTATTTTACTGCCTCCACAGACAGTCAAGGTATCCTGCATACTTAGAATCTCTCCTCCTCACAGTTAATCTTAAGGGAAGGAACTGTACTACTTGAGAAAATGAGCCACAAGGCAAAACACCAAGCGAAACCATGTTACAGCCTTGTTGCTACAAGTGAATCCATGCCATCCAATCTTCTATCCTGAGTGGAGCTGTTAATTTGGGTACTGTTCAGGTGTAAGGTGAGTCTGGGGCAGCAGCAGGGTGTCAAGTTTGCAACATGCCAGACCTGCCAGCTGCCTGTCATCTCCACACCTTATTCCCACTTCACTTCCATACCTTCAGACAAGGTGCAGGGAAGGTGTTTAGCTGCAGAGGTCCCACATGTAACTCAGTGCTCCCCAAGCTTGCCCAGCCACAAAATGATGCTGGGCTAAATGAGAAGGGGAGTCCTGCCACTGTGATAGTTGTTTGTGTCACTTTTGGTGGTGTTTTTAAGCATATAAGGAGACCCAGAATTTTAGATGGCTGTCAGTTGGTACTAGTCCTCCATTAGCCTGAGAGCCAACAGCTTTTATTTCAAAATTTTAAAATAAATGGCCAAAGGAGCAGAAAGGGGATAGCATTAGAGGCTTCAAAAGCTACACTAGATAATTTGCAATGATTAAACTAGGAAGAGATAATATTAATGCTTTACCTGGAAAATTTCTGGCTTGTCTTCAAATATCCTGGCAATGTATTTGTAGTCAGCATAAGCCCAATATTTGGAATACTCGTAACAACTGAATGGTCCAGAGAGACAAGACGGCTGCCCACAACGCCAAGCCAAAAACTCTTCAAGTGTAGCCTTCACGTAGTTACACCTGGTTTCAAACTGGGGAACTAGAGCAACAAAAGAAAAGCCAAATACATGAGCATTAAGCACAGAACCAGTAAAAATGATATGCAGTTTCTCTCTCAGCTCTGGTTAAATACAACATGAGATATGAAGTGGGTCTAGGTGGCTTGACTCTGGTCAGTAAAATGGTTCTCACCACCTAACTTGTAATTAAAGTCTGAGACTATTGCTTTTTCATTAAGGTTTAAGTGAGTGGCTGTTACCTTGGACTTGCTGTGAGATAAAAGCTCACCAATAGTTACTGTTGTTCATGCGCAAAGCACCCTTCAGCACAATAACTCAATAATCTGCCTGCGTTCCCTAAACAGCTGAGAGCCTGTCCTTTGCTTCATCTCCCTTCTTAAGTGTTAGCTACAAATGTGCACACAAGTATTTGTGTACCCTTTATTTTGTCTCCAAGGATTTATGGAGATGGATATGTTCATCTTTCCCTTTCCTACCTAAAGGATAACCAAATAGCACAGTAACGCATAGGAACCAAATTATGGAGGCACACATAAGCCAATGATCCATTTCAAATGCTGTATGTCCTTATTTTTCATTTGGGACTGACAAAACCATACTGTGGTGTTCCTTGGTAGACATGAAAGTATTTACCAGCAGTGTTTTGCTCCTGTCATGCTTTGGTCGGGCTGACTGATACACCCTTTCAGCTGAAGGTCAGGTCACTTGGAAGGCCTACAAGATAACCCCCATCACAGCATACTTCTGGTTAATCAGAGATCTTAATTTCCCACAGCTGCTAATTGTGCCAGCTTCAAAGAGACTTATCCAATGTTAAAAAAAAAAAAAAATCACTCACTTTATTATAACTACTCCTGGGAAAAAATTACTGCAGCCTGCCTGAATGACAATGACAGAGCTGCAGTTTAACCTTGTGTAAGTTGCATAGAGCTCTCAGAAATGGGATCCTTTCAATGTCGTGCAGCAATGGCAGCAGCTCTTCGTTCTTTACTGCTCTCATTTTGTTATTGCAGCAATTCCCACAGACTCTCATACATTTGTTCTTTTTCCCATTGGGTGGGAAAACAGCTTTTAAAACCTCTATCACTATTATTTTGCCATTTTCCATTGTAGTAGCCTAGGTAGTGGTTTTCCTTCCCCTCACTACCAAATTCATAAACTAAAGATGTCAGATAAGCCCCACTATTCCACAATCTGTAGCCTGGGTCTGTGCAGTAAAAGGGCTCCCTGCCAAAGAACTGTATACAAGACATACAAATCACCTGCAATAACCCAACCCCCCTAGATCTGATTCCCTGTCCATGTTGCAGTCCAATGCCCTCCTGATACTGTCATCAATGCAATGCACATCATTTTACTAAAAGATGGTCTGATGGAAAAATTAGATAAAAGATACAACACTACTGAAGGTGGCTCAGTATCTGTATTATTTTGATGAGAACAAAGAGTGCTCAGGACACTGCCTATTTTCCAAGATAACTGAGGAGCAAGTGTTCTAAGGCAAGAAATACACTCTTTCTACCTCACAGCGCATTTCAGTCTGAGCTTCATTTAAAAAATTCCAACTATGAAAGGCAGGACTATCTTCTAGGATACAGTCTCCTCAGGGCAGGGTTATTGGTTTAATTTATAACTTGTTCAGTTCCAAGGTGTGGGTGCTGATGGAAAAATAAATAGTAATAAAAAACATATTTGGGCAATCTAGACAGATTGCTTAGATGGATTTGTAGACTGCAACTAGGGTGAAAATGTTAGCAATGGGCAGCTGGAAGCAAGAACATTATTAACCAGTTTGCTAATACTTAATGACTAAAAGCTAAAGGTGTTTTGTAATTGATAAATTATAGATTAAGACACCTAAGTCTAAAGTAAGCTACCAGTGCTGTCTGATGACGTGGTATCTGGAGGCATTGACAGTCTTCCTCTCTCCCATGTAATGCCACAGATTGAAATCGGGAGGGAGAGGGAAGAAGTGCTTTTTGGAGGAAGCAGCTCCCTGCCTTACTTAAGGTGTGGTCCTGACAGATGCCAAATTCCGTTCTATTCAGAAAGACAGTGTTTGCAATGTATACTAAGGAAAATGTAGAAAAAATAATAGCCTTAGAAAATACCCTAAATCTTGAGTCACAATGCAAGTGAAATATCTGTTCTATTTCTTTAAAGAAAACCAAATGTCTATTCACAGCTGCTGAGGAATTAAAATTATTTAAACAAATAATCCAAGCAAAGAATACCCATTTAATTCTATGTCAAAGCACGGACTTACTCACAAAACAAAAAACTGACCATCCATATCCAGGTCCAATAACCACCTGAAAACTCAGCTTTACGTGATATTTATTCAGCCCACGGTATTTGTGCTATATTTTCAGCCTCCTATTCAGCTACTGAGTCTATAGCCACATTTGCAGTCCCTCAGAGGTTTGAATTCTTTTGCTGTCCTTAGTGGTAAAATCTTGTGGGCAGATGTCCAAGTTGCAGCCCTTTTCTATCCAACTGCATATCTGACAGCATCAGCTCTATCCAGCATCTCTTAAGAGAAATTTCCTGCAGCGATCTTATGACTCATAACTGATCAGCATGACAACCTCTTGTTCTCTCCAGCTTCTTCACAGTAAACTCATTGTTTATTCATTTTACTACACAACCAGAGAGAATGGTCAAAATAAGAAATGTCTGCATACGGAAGTCAGTTTTGTCTAAGGTTTCTTCTTCCTTTGTAATAGCTGATGTGCTCCAGGTAGCCATCACACAGATGGGCTATAATGCTGCATTTTCTCTGCCATAAACTCAACTTCTGTAGCTCCTGCCCACCCTTTATCCCACCTCAGAAAAATAAATCTTTTAGCATGGCTGGAGCTAGATGGGTAGGGGTTTCCTGATTAATAGCCCCTTCATTGTTCTTGTAATGAGCACTGGTACTGTCTCTGGAGGTATCTTATCTCTGTCAATGCTTAATGCTCTGATTGTACTTTTTTCCCTCTCATGGACACATACCGTTTAACTTGTATAATCAGACAGGATACTATCAAACACACAAACTTAGGTACAAATAATTCACACAAATAATACTGCTAGCTCCCACATTTTCTATGTTTCAAACGTGCCTTCCACATCCATATGCCTCAGGAAGTTCCAAATTAGCAAAAAAAAGCAAATATAAATCCAAGAAACTCCCACTGAGTTGCCCCATTTGTAGTTCTCACTTTTTTATATTAAGGAATCTTCAGTTTGGGAATCCCCACCCAGGCTGCAAATGTGGCACTAAAGAAAGATGAGAAGTTGTCATAGTAAGAGGTCTCAAATCATTTCAGATCTTCCAGATGAACCTTGTGGCTTAAATCAACTCGAAACTGTGAAGCAGCTATTTCAGAGCGACACCAAAATATACCAAGAAGCAGGAGAACAGTTTCTTTCTCGCACATTGCTGCCTCAGTGGCAGGAGTGGTCCTGTCTAGTCTTAATGTGATTAAGCTACTGTAAACATGGGAGGAATATTCAGAGAGATCAATACCATTTTAGTTGTAGTCTCCTGTTACCTTCTCTAGCCACATCACTGCCTCTGATTCATTTGGGAAAGTTATTGTGAACAATGATAAGGAAGAGAGGCCCTCGTTGAAAAACAGTATTAAGCATGCAAGAGCGAGATCAACCATCTTCCAAATGACAGTGGCACATGAAATGTATTACATTATTTCAGATTCTGGCTAATGGCTTCACTAATATATCCTTACAATGCAAATTTTTTTATTGCATCACAGGTCTCATTCAGTTACAATACAACCCCTGAAGGCTCTACCCATCTTGAAGATATTTCTAGCTCACGTTAGCATGTAACGGAGGTTCTTGGAGACAAACTGATTGCTGCCTAGGGATTGTTTCCTTAGGAAAAAGCAAAATGCAGATAGATGCAACTTCAAGATACAAATTCCAATTTAAATCCACTCTATATTGCTAGTGACTACAAGTTATTGTTAAGCGATGACTCTTACCTACTTAGTTGGTAGCATCAATCCATCACCTAGCTACATAACACTCCATCAAAACCCATCAGCAGCATTCCCAGTTGGCACACCCATTTGGCTCTCAAAAAGTGCCTACTAATTAATGGAGACTAGAACCAAATCTACCCTTTTACCTGGTAAGCCTTGCATATTACAACTGAGATATGTCAACAAGGTATCAAGGAAAATGCCATATATCTGCAACGTCTTCCCTATTGGCAATGGGCTAATGCCTTTTACCTGTAGTCTAAGAACTGTCTGATACCTCATTGGACTATGAAGATATTGCTGTGAAGATGTGTACCAGTGTATTAATCCTACACCTCAGTTATCCTAGCTGTAAAAAGTGAATAAATAACATCTGTTTTCCCAGGAATGGCATAGGAATCATTAATCCATGCTGGTAAAATGCTTTGAAATCCTAAAATGCCAAGCATTCTCCCTCTTAACACTTCTTTCCGTTTCATCACTTCTCTTGCAAAAATTGAACATGAAATAATATGGTCATGATGCTGTGAAAAAAGCACATTTCATACAGTTGTTAAGTAAGATAATGTGATGTAATCCTTCCACTTCCATAGGAACTGGCAGACCCTCATCTGGAGTCTTTGTGCAGACCCTACATTCCAAGAAAGAGATAGTCCAAGTGAAGAAGGTTAGAAGAGTACAGAAAGATTACCTAGGTGGGGGTCTAAAAAAACATGTCTTATATTGAACATCTTTTAAGAACTGAGTTTGTCTGGCCTAGGAAAAAAAAAGACTGAAGGAAGACAAGATACTTTAGGCAAAAGGGAGAAAGTGCACAGCAAAATGTATTTTGGTATGTGGTTGAGAGGGGAAAGGATGTTCAGGGCATGAGTAAAGCAATGCATAACCTCTAAAGTAGCTAGCAGATTGCCACTTTGGAGCATGTTTCCTCTACCTTCCCTCCCTGGTATGAAACTCTGTGTCCATGGACAGATTATGACTAGTATTGTGTGGCTCTAGACAGAAATGAAATTGCAGTATTTAAAATCAAGTGCAAAAATTGTCCTTCTCCCATGGCATGTTCCTAGATGTCTGAGTGGATCTGAAGGGTTAGAAGTGAAATTATTGTACTGGTGTCAAGTGATTTTCTTAATGCTTTATACTTCTATAGCATTTTTCATCACATGACCTTAAAGTATTGAAAACCACTAGAGTCTCATAAAACCTCTGGAGGAAGGTGAAAATTACCACTGTTTTACATATTAAAAAACCACAATAGGCTGGTTAATCGGCTAATTCTTTAATACACTCAGGTTTGTGGATATGGAAGCTCAGGTCATGTGAACAACTGAATCATGTATAAGACCAAGACCAAACACAAACACTACAAAGCAAGGAAAGAAAACTGAGACACTTAATTCTTGTATGTTAGTGTTACCCACCAGATTTCCTACTAAGAATAAACACACAAGAAAGAGAGAGTTCCACTGTTGGGCAAATCCCACGTCCTAAAAACAAAGCCTGTGGTGAAAAGCAATACATTAGAGAGTGAACAATGATAATGGAGAGGCAGAGGATTGCAGAACCTAAAAAAAGAGAGTTGTGACATGTAACGTCTGTCCACCTCAGTCTCACCTAAATCCACTGTCTTCAGACCTAGCCTAAATTGGATTGTCTTTCCATCCAACACCACAGAAAGGTATTTCGCATTCCAGTGCAGGGCTGGCCAGTCACCAACCATGTTACAGAAGACTGCAGGTTGCTGTAGAGACATCACAATTTCCTTGGTTTTCTCAGGAGTAAATGGTTTGACATCTTCACCTATGTGAAGAAAAAAACAGCTGTAGAGAGATGATTTACGATACATGGAGTGTTACCTACCATATCCCACAGCATACAAAACATTAAGAACTAATACATCCTTTGTTTATGGTTGATTGTTTGATTACATTTATAGATTTTTTAAAGTCAAATTTCTACTGCAAACACTGAAAGAACATTCTTACTCTAAATTAAAGTTTAAAGCAGTGTATTAGCACACGAAATGTAAAAAAAAAATGTGCTTAGAATTTTCACTTGTAGCTTAGGCAATAAAGCACTATAACCAAACCAGTTAGAATTAGGCTAACAAAAAACCCAACAACCTTACAAATAATGTCCAGAGTTCAGAGAACATAAATTTTATGAGTAACAGTCTTTCTGCACAGGATTCTTTCCAAGAAGTGTAGTGCATTGTCAGATAGCACACCAGGTTCCTATGCAATTGACTTAAACCAAGGAACAGCAGCGTAACCAAAACAGCAGGTATTTTTGAAGTGTTTTAAAATTTCATCTACAAAATTTTAGAAAAAGGAAATCATGCCAATCCAAGAACTAAACTAACCCAAGATTTCCATTTACTCCTTTGCTGTTTAGAGATTTATATGCCCCACTGAAACTGTCAAGCTGAAATGCTGGCAACCTTGAATAAACTCAGCACTTTCAG
The DNA here is from genome assembly GCA_026212715.1 of Elanus axillaris. NCBI lineage: Eukaryota > Metazoa > Chordata > Aves > Accipitriformes > Accipitridae > Elanus > Elanus axillaris. The sequence continues at coordinate 40,601,705 of JANZLQ010000001.1, forward strand.
AACAACTTTTCTTCAGGGACATATTGAGAAGGAAAAACCTCATTTTTAAAAAAAAAGAAAATGTAACAGCTCCATAGACCTGAAGCAGGGGACTACAACTTTGGGACATAAAAAAAATCTATTCATTATTTTAATCTCTATTGAAGTTAATGCATCCAGAATTTCTATCCATATAATGCCTAAGATTTTACATACCAAATTGATATGTATGGCTCCCCATGACCCCTAACAGCTCATTTAAAACAAACCAACCAATTCAATCACACTATTTAGGTGTCAAATTATGGTCTGGCATGCACAATGGGTTAAATAAATACAGGACAAGAAAATTCCCTTTATTGCTGGGTGCTAATTTTGCCTCTCGCTCCTCCCTGTGTGTGGGTGGCGGGACAGGTTAGTTGAGAACCAGCCAGTCCCACACGGGGCAGCCCTGCGGTGTCAGCTGGGGGAAACACAAAAGACCCACCAGAACAGGGTTACCAAGGAAGGTTCTTCAGGATTGTTTCAAACATAACAGTTTAAAATAAATATATGAAAGCTGAAGTGCAAATGGCAGGAGTAAGAGTAGCCCTGTGCATGCTGCATGCCATATTTCTTTGGTAACTTTTGAGAGTCCTCCTTCTTTCGACACGATTTATACTCCAGCATAGCTGTGCTTTTTAGTTTTCTAAATTAAGCTGCTGTCTTCACACAAATTCATTGGCATGTATCAGGGCTGGGGTTTCCTACAGTCAAGGGGTCTCACAGGCTTCCAGAAAAACTGAATCCCTCTCTTTTCACTCACGAAAACTCCATCTTCAAGCTTTAAAACTAAAGACCTCTGGTACTTTATCTTCACGGAACGTAAAATTTTTAAACGGCTTCCCCTTCTTAAGGCAGATGACAGGAGGGAATTTGGGGTTTGGTTTGTTTTCCACGTTTCCTCTCATACGCAGAGCAACACTTGACAGGATGGTGTTGCTCTGACACAGAGATGTCTACAACACTCGGCCTTCAGTCTCGCGCTCCAGCAACTTGCACAACCAGGACATAAGGAGGCCTTGCAGGGACCGTATGTCTTACCATATGGCCTTCCCCACCCCCGGAAGGAGGCTCTGGGGGTTTCTGAGCAATAGGTTAGCATACCTAGAGGGAGCAAGGCCGGAGAAGGCAGAAAGACCATCTGCAGACACAACAGCACATGCTGGTGCAGCTACTGGGAGCTGGCTATAGGCATGGTGGGAGGTTGAAGCTCAGCATGTTTTTTTGCAGCAATGCTGTTCAAAGACTAAGGCAAGCGTTTATAAAACTTGTTCCATCTTTAACTGGTCTAATTATACTATCATATAGAGGCAGCTTTCATGATGCAGGAGATGGCTGGCCTTACATACCTTTCAGATTTTCGAACTCAAAAGTTAAATTATTCCTGCTCAGGCTAAGTTTATCGCTGCATGACTGTCTTTTTGACTACGCAACTATTTTTGTTTTAAGGGCAGTATATTTAATTATTTTAGAGGATGTAAATCCAAAGAAACACAAGAAACCGGTGGCACTTTTCTGGAGGATTTTGTAAAGCTGAGTTTTACTGCAAAAGCTTCAGGTTTATCCAGTAACGTCAGCCAACATTTGGGATGTGCTACAAAAGCAGAAATTTTACTGGGAGACACAGGAAGGCTCATTGAAGTCAAATGTTGATTCTGTGTAGCTTCCTAATGTGATTTCCACATGCATATTGTCCTTTTGGAAGGTGTGGTTTTAACTACAGTGAATATATGGTGGGAAGCTCAGAGCTCAAGCTACTGGGAGAGTTTGCATCAATGCCAGATGAAAAAAAACACAGTTAGACTAAACAGCCTCTCCTCCATTAGCTGCAGGTTTGTGTCATGTCATCACGGTTTATTCAGTTGTAAACCTATTTCCCAATAAAATTTAGAAACGAAAGAGGACAGTCTATCTTAGTACAATGCTAATCATTCCTATCTTCAAGCAGTATTAAAATCATTCTTAAACGAGTATGTATCTTTTCCTGATATAATCACATACAATACATATGATATAATAAGCAGTGAAGTCTGAAATGGTTTAGAAAATTTAAAGCATTAGATAAACAAATATTAGGGTTTTTTGCAAAGACAAATGGGGATTCTTGCCGATTTTGTGCAAAGAATCTTGAAGTGTCTTGATTCAGTTTTATGTATTCCCTGGTGAGAACAGCAGTCAGCTAAACATAATTCCTTCCCCATAATATTTATCATGCATATCTAAGTGCCTGTTAGAGAAAAGGCACATGATAAAAGGTAAATATCATATACTACATGAAATAGATATTATCATAATTTGAAGAACTCTGCTCATGACCAACAGAGATTTCTGATGGAACTGTATGCTGTAGGAGTGGTAAAAAGTAATTAAAAGAGAGATCTGAAGATATCTCTTGAAAGAGAGATTAGCAGAAAAATTTGTAATTTAAAATAATAATAATCTTTTCCTTAGTTATCACAGCTTCATAAAAACCTCATAAGCTGGGTTCTTGCTTCTCAGTATTTCCTAACCTGAAATGGATGGCAATTGATTCCTAGGCAAAACCTGAGGTTGTATAGCATATATAAGGGCATACAGTTTGGACACAGATTTATATAAATAAAAGGTGTTGCAAAGAAACAAAATGACCATGGCGCATCTTGGGCATTAAGATACCAAATTCCTAGGGGAGATCAGGTAGCAGGAGAGAACAGAAATGCATATTCCCTTTGAAAAGAAAAGCTCTGTTGGGAGTCTTCATTTTCTCAGTTGTACTCTGATCCAAAAGATAAAAGGAATACTTTAAATTAGTTCTTTCTATCAGGCTCAACAAATGATGTGGATTCACCGCACAAAAGGAAGCAGGAATAATTTGTCTCATGCTTTGACTTTACACAAGGCACGTATAGAATCCAACCAGGAACTGTAAAACCAAACCAAGTTTTAGCTCAAGTTTTGTAACTGTGACAGCTTATATAATTGGCAAAAAAAGTAGGTGTTCTTCAGAAAGGTAACACATTGTGAAATACAGATCTTCCAATTAAAAAAACAAGGTTCTCCAGTCGTCTTTACATGAAATGTTGTCAAATATGAAGACTTATCCAAACTCAGCACTGAGGGCAGGTAAAAGAAAAGCAATGAACTGGCTAAGTACTTTCCAGTAGACTTTGTGCTTCTAAGAGAGAAAATAATTTAATGTTTCTGATTAACAATTTTTCTGAATAACTGAGTGGGGTTTGGGAATGAAGAGTTTAGCACAGCAGGCACTCTGACAAAAAGTGGACTTGATCAAAGCTGTTCAGAAGTTAAATGTTCTGTCATTAAAAAGCTAAATGTACTGTCATTCATCTAAAATAATTTAGCAAATTAGAAGAGTTCATTAGTGCATGGTAGTTGACTTCTGCCAAAACACCCTGCTGCTTAAATATGAGATTTAATTGAGAGGTATTAAAATTATTTTCTAAAAGAGGGAGTACAAGGAAATCCTGGTAACGTATTTGGCATAAGCCTTGTCAAATTGTTATTCTTGCAAATCTGTAATGCTTCATTACCTTTATTTCTTTAAAAAAAGAAAATTATAAAAAGTTAAAAGAAATATTTGGCATTTTATATGCATTAATACAGAGCAACCAGGTCACTCAAAAAATCAACTAACTTCCAAAATCTTAACTATCCAACAACCAGCAGTGGGAAAAGAGAAGGTATAGGGGAGGATGGGGAAACTCCCCAAACCAAAGAGAAGTGACTTGGTTTTGGAGGTCAGACTTAATGATTCCACAGTACATTAACTCTGTAAATTAAAAACCAACTTTAAATAATCTGCATGTGATTACAATGTTATGCACTATGGTCAGCCTACTCTAAGCAAACAGAATGCATCTAAATATACATGCGTAGTTTTCAGGATATACTGCATGAATATCTGGGTATTACTTCCTGACCAGTTATTGCGGTTACTATTATTTTTTACTCCAGGAATGTAAATACTGCAGATGCAGCATACCCAGGGGGTATCTAATCTAGCTTTGCACAGATATTTTGGCTATTGAAGGATAGTTAGCAGTTGCATGGAGCCTCTCAGGATAGACCGGTCTGCACTGCTAAGACTAGGACCTGAAGCTTACTCTGGTAGCCTGAAGTCAACACACCCTTCCTTGCCCTTCATGTCTACTACCACAGAAGGAAGGCATCAAAAGAAAAGAAAGAGGCCAAAAGAGAAATTTGTATTTGCACTCACTTTTCAGTCCTCCTGTGGCAGTGCTGAGCATCTTACATTTTTTCCTTACAAAAAGTCTGAGTCATTCAAGATGTGAAGTAAGGTTAAGAGCGTGGGCTATGTCCTCAAACCTCAAACTGTCCTTCTGATAAAGAAAAGCAAATAGCTGCTAGACTTCTTAGGGGTGGAGTAAGAGGTTGAGTCCAGAATACAGCACTGTGAGGGAGTTCCCGTCCCTGCTCTAAATGACAGCATAGCATCTCAAGCATACATTCATGAAATTCCTCCCTAAATCCCCTAGGGCTCTTCCTAGAAAGCTCTTCCTGAACTCCCGGCCAGCTTTTGCCTGTTGTCTCTTCACCTCCCATCCTGTAGTGCACTTTTAGAAAGCAGTGTTGGTTTTCAGCTAACTAACTGAATATTGAATGACCTCAGTTCCTCTGGTCTCCTCTAGTAGAAGAAATGCCTTCCTTTCTCTCTGTGTCCTTACAGCTCCTGCCTGCATCTTCTACCTTCTGAAATACCCCCTTCCCCTCTCACTCCCCCAAACCCAGGAAAATTAGGATATGTACAACTGACAGAAGTCGTACTAAATGTATTTATTTCCAATGAACGTTGTATCCTTCTTACTGGCAAAATTGCTGAAAGCATAAACTGAAGCACTTGTTGGATAAATGGCATTTAATTTTCTTCTTAAGGAAAAGACTATGGTCTTTGACCAAAACCTTCCATCAGGATATAAAATAATTTCTCCAAAAGAGAGACTGTTCTTCCTTAAGCTAGGCTGCTATAATTCCACCTTTCTGTCTCTTTGGGGTGTAAATTACACCCACCTGCTGCTGAAGAAATTTAGTAGCAAAGCCATTTCTTCCCAATACTCCACTGGCACTTGATACGCATTTCTCACCTCACATTTCCTAATAGATGGGAAATTTAATACAAAACTTAATGCTAGTATAACATGATTGAAGGAAAGGGAACTGGCACATCAGGGAACTAACATCCATATTGCTAAGAAAAAACGTTTGTTCATGTTGTAAGTAAAATTTATTTCTTTTTCTATTCCTTGTTAGTAGTAAATATGAATGCACTACTCTTAAACTGATGAATGCACTGTATAAAATTCACTGTCAGAAACTGCAATCATTTATGACTTTATTGTTGTCCTATCCTGCAAACTTGACTGACAAGAACTTCAAAATGACAGCAACAAAAGAATCTAAATCTTCTAAAATACACCATTTTCCCATAAGCAACTGCAGTAAATAGTCAATAGTATTCTAAAAAACATGGGGTTTCCCCATAAGCTGTTGTAATAAATAGCCAGTAATACAACTGAGCCTTTTGAATTTGATCCACAAAGGGGTTATGATGGAAGTACACATGAACTTGTTCACTATTATACTACATAGGATACAAATTATGATGACTGAGCCAATTAGAGATGTAACTGTCAGAATGAAATTATACTTTAAAAGAATAAAAGAAGTATTTTTTAATTACATAAATTAGTGAATTGAAAGAAACCACAGAGACCCACCATGTGAACCTCAAGAACAGTTTCTGAAGTGCACAATAACCAACATGCACAATCAGGGTATTAGATTCAGGGATTGCCATTATTATAGCTTGTCTATTATTCTGTCTGTTTACATAATGCAATTTCTTTCAGCATGGGTAAAACAAGCAGAAGTGAGCTTAACATTTGTTTCAAGTTGCTATTTCTCTTTATAAAGGTTCTCGTGCAGCAACAGGAGATTTGTCTGTGAAAAACTGTTAACAGTGTATGTTCTGAATCTTGGGGTTCATATAAAGACTGTAAAATCTTGCTTTGACATAATGTAGACCTAAGGATACATTCAACCTAATACAGCTCACCAAAATGTGAACTACCAAGCTCTTCTAATTTAATTTTCATCCTTAACATTTCATTAATGTTAGTTCTGGTTTTCAAGATAAATATTAAACATAAACCCCCCTCTGTTTTTACTGAAAAAGCATAGCCTTGTTACATAGAAGCTTATTTTTCACAACTTTATAATACAACAAGCTGCTGCTATTGGTGTCAACGTTATCTTTACCATATCTTTACCATCTTCCCTCCAGAGATTTCCTTCTCTTTTCTTTTTCAAATAACAACTGCCTGCAAAGTTTCCTTATCTGTAAACACCAAGAGCTAAATATCAGAAAAGATCAAGGACTCTGTAGGCCCAAATTTCCACTCAGATGTGCATGAACTCTTGTTCTAATCAGCTGCACCTGCTTTTCTGGAGACTGAAGATGACCTTTAATTTTAGAAGAAACCATGACAGTGCTGCTGCTTTGAATTTTGGAAGCTTCTTGCAATATGCAAAATTTACCAAAACTCAGTATTTGCCAATCTATTAGTATACCTGGAAAAGTCCTTTCAGTAGAGGAGCTTCAATATTTTCAGATTACTATTAAACATTCATGCCAGTATGTCAACCATTGACAAATTCAATGTTAGTATTAGAAGCAATGTCTTCTATATCCAGTCTTCACAAGCACATGGTACTTAGAAATTTAAGACAACCCCCTGAACATTAGCAAAACAATAAAATTGCAAAAGGTTAAAGTTGTACTCCTATACCAAGACACCTGAACTGCCTTACTATCGCTCTTGTTGAAATACTCTTATAGAAATCAAAATCTTGTGCTACTGTTATCTACTCATTGTGTCCATGAATCATAGAGTAACTTAATCTTAAATCATATATGCCCCTGTTCAAAAAGCACAGACACAGAAATAATGTTTAGCCTCTATACAGAATTACATGATAGAGAGTCACATTTCCAAACAGACAAACAATGTTTTCTGAGCATTATGTCTTCAGTATGGATCTGATCCCAAACACCTACCCAAACGATCAGGTCTTCAGAAGATTCATTTGGAGAGCACACAGCATACCTATTGTGTGACAGCCAAGTGTGACTAGCCAGACCAATAGAAACAAACTCCCTAATGCCTACATCATTAATTATATCAGAGCAATAACGAAGTTGCTGCTTTGATGCAAGACAACAGCAGAACAATGACAAAGTCTGACCAGAAATGAGAAACACGTTCACCAGAGACACAGTGGACAGACCAGTACCAGAGTGATATGACTAGCTCTTCTTGCTGGCATCAGAGACAATGAGCTCTACACTGAGGCAGTCCTAGCCCAAGGAGACAGGTGATTTTCACCCTGTATTGGCAACTCAAGCCTAACACTTTCACGTGACTCAGTTCATTTCCATCATTCACAGGTTTTTGGGAAGACAGAATATCATCAGTCTTTGAAACTAGATTTCCCTAACACAATTTTGGGATGCAAAATACTCCACTGATGTTGTTTCCAGTTACTTGTACATGGTGGCCCTGAACAAAATGAAAGAACATAGGGACCATGGTCTGCTGAGGCTGGACCTCCAGTATAACATCCCTAAAATGCCTAAGACACTGAGCCTGACGGCTGCCTGAGGGAGGGAAGTAGCCATCAAAATGAGCTTGGATGAAAAACATCAGGCAGCTTCCACCTCCCCCTCAAAGAAGATACAATCATCCTTTACGTGTTCATCGTTAGCAGGTGATGAATGGCAGAACAAGCAGAAAAGTGTGACTTCTGCATATTCCTTTTGAGAGCTACAGTAATGAACCTGCAGCACGGTCTACAGGGAATCTGGTGAGATGTCTTTCATTTGCCAACCATAAAGGCAGACTCCACAAGAAAAAGGAGCTACCCTACATCTCCTTAAAGGACCTTGCAATGGGCTCTGCACAAATCACCTCCATTACAACGGTCACTTTGCAGTGCGGACACACACAGGCTGCAATCAAAACATATAAATGAATATCCACTGGATAACAGTGATATTTGCAATTAAGAATAAAATCGTTCAGTTTTCATAAGCTGAAGATATGTCTGTATTTTCGTTTCTTGTTGATACTACAAAAAAGAAAAAGGAAGCACTGTAAAACCTGTTTCCTCCTGAACGTGCAAGGAAATCATTGTATGACATTAGAACTGGAAGCCTACCTATCTCTCAATAAAAAAGAAAGGTGAGAAAAGATGCTGAAAGGTACAGAATGCACAGATTGGAAGGTGCACAAACCAAGCCCAAAATAGAGCAGATCCTGAACAACCTGTCCCTAAGTAACTAAAAGGAAAGGCATGTCAAAACTTGATGAGGGAAGAATGGGATTTGCTCACACTTCACAGGCTCACCTTCAAAGGTGTTCTTTGAGACAGGGTGTGAAGAAGAGAACCATTACAGCTCCCTGCTACACTAGTGCTGTTTATGGCAGCTCTGAAACTACATTGTCACAACTCCAGCTGAAGTCTAGAAGTTGAGGGAAATCCCTGGAAAACAGGCCTCTTTTTGGGTGCAGGAAAGAATACTCAGAATTGGCTAAATGCCACTTTTGAATCTGAATGAATTTCGCGTCCTGCCCGTTTTGTGCCAAAATGCTTCTAGCTTTCATAGGGTATGCAATCAAGTGCTACCTGTCAGATTGCAACATACGAGCTGACACAAGAAAGTGCAAGATTGTACACGTGACGTTAGGAGTTGTTGGGAGAGAGGTGTAAGAAACAAGGGGATGCTGAAGTTCATCGAATCTCTCTGAAGGAAGTCACATGGTGAGCAAATCTGTCAAAAACCTGATGACTGGAGAGAGCAAAAGGCACTTTCCAATGCGCTAGGAACTGGGGGTTGCACCATGGTGGGGATACTCTCCTGGACCGCTCAGTTCAACCATTATGCGATATGTGTGTTTAAGCTGAATTAGACTCTCCAGATGCCTCAAGGTTATAACAGACCTGTCAAAGCCTTCAGTTTATCTTTACAAGCCAGGCTTAAATCAGCACAGTCTAGGTGCCAACTCATAACCGAATCAGCCAAGGCTGCCTGAGGGATGGGATGAGCATTTGGCAGCAATAACAGCTTCAGTCATATAATTTTTATCCATCACCACTAGTCTATCAGAGCTCCAGGCCACCGACTCCTCCTGAGATGAATTCCAGAGGGTTTTAGACCAGACATAGGCAGATAGACATGAATACAGACACAACCACCTTGAGAGCTTTTAGGTTTGAAATGGTGGCACCTACCAATGGATATGCTATCATGGCTGGGCAGTTAGCGATGGGCTTCTGTATCACAATTTTGGATCTAAGTACTGTTAAGTCCATGCAAGTTCTGCTACAGACATGAAAGTTCTGGGCCAGGAGGCAAAATAACCTTTCACTTGCCTGAATATATGTGCACTTCATCTGATAATATTCAAATCTCTTTAGCTACATTATAATGAGATTAAAGCAAGAAAAGATTTCCCCACCCCAAATATTACAAATGTCAGTAATGCGAACAGTAAAAATGTCACCACACGGAGAAAAGAGTGAAATTAGCATATTTAGAGAAGTATTATACCCATGAGTGAAATAATGCAATCAGCTAGCTGCAAGATAAAGCTAATTTGGTTTCCAACAGTTTATCAACAATGCACTGCTCCTTTACATTAACAAATTTAAATGGTACCATATCCTGCAAACAAGAATAATTCACACAGAATATTACACTGTGTTAATTAAATAGCTGGAATAGAAAAGGTCAGGCCATGACTGAAAGATGCGCATATGGGTTGTGAAGCTATGAAAAGATGGAACAATTTCAAATCAAGCAATTAAAATAAATTATTTAAATCATGATTAAGTCAACAGTAAATACGCCTAGATTTTCTGAGCCTATTTTGACAGCTCCTTTCTTTTGTCACTGTTTCTCAGAAATTTCTGTTTCTTGCTGACCCATGCATGAATCAAAATATCTTTAAACCCATCATAAGATAAGGTGGCTTGGATAAGTTATCAAAGAGTTATCCTGATTATATTCAAATTTTCATTTTACTATGCAGGTAGTAAGAGGCAAGTTTTGCAGTTAAAAGACATAGCGAAGCCCCACTTGCCTGATTTCTGGATGGGTTTCCTGCCACTACAACCACTAAGAAACCCCCACAATTACTACAGTTAATTGAAAAATGTTCAAAGAGAGAAATATTTTTTCACTTTGTTTACTTCTGCAAATGACAGCACTTTGTCTTTGGCACAATGCCACCAAATCAATTAAATTATAGTAGTAACATAGCCATTTTAAATTGAAAGAACATTTTGGCATGGGCTAACCAATGCTGAGGTGGTAATGTATGAAAAAGACCTAATAAAACAGGGAATTAATCTTACTTGGAGCCCCAAAGTACTACCGTAATATGCATCGGTTGCAACCAAATCTCATCTTGTCCAATACTTTTTACTGTATTTTTGTCACTACAGTTTTACACGGCAAGCTCAAATTTTAGTTTGTTACTATCCGTATGTCACCCCGTTATTTAATTGTGCATGAATTTTATTTTTCCTGGGGAATTTCCTGAACTTTTATAGAGAAAATCTTACTTTCTTTTTGATCATAGTTCTGCTGATTTCAGTTGGTATAAACTTCCTTTTTGCACCTTCAGTGCAACTTCGAATTTGAACCTCAGTCTAGCAAAGAGAGCTGTGTGGGCTAAACAAAACGTAATGTCTGTATGTTTTGGAAGAATTTCATGGCAGTGTCTGCTTTTGGCTGCAAAACCGTGGGACAGGCACCACGTCTAAAATTCAGCTATGTGCTGCCCAGCGTATCAACAGTTACAGCACTGACAATGGATCTAAAACCAGCCCACATGGATCCCACTGTTCAGCTCTCCCCAATTAAGCACAAAGGCATTTATCAAGCCAACTTCCAGACTTTGTGACAGAATGCCTAAGCAAGCCAAACTGAAATACCTTTTTTTTTTCCTGGAAGATGAAGCACTGTGCAGCATACGAGCCATTAATTTTATTACAAGTGCAGATGGTAGATATACAGATAAATACTCATGCAACCTAATGGAATAAATATATACTTCAGCCTATTTAAATGATAATAGTTTCTAATGAGCTTAGAGTAGCCCACATGATGGTATATTCCTCCGAATTATTTTTAAATGGATTTCGGTGCAGGCTGTAACTAAACCCTACTGTTTTTCCCCCCAACTCGGGCCATGGCTGACTTGTACCCCCCTTAACGCAAGACAATTTACTTCTCCCTTGAAAAGGACAGATACCTCCGAGACGCTCCGCTGCGGTGTTTCCCCGCAGGAAGGGACCCCCACTTGCTGAAAGGCCAAACCTAGCTCAGCCCTACGCCACCGCAGCGGTAACGGGCCCGCGCCCGGGAGGGACGTTTCGGAGGAGGAGCTGAAGGAGAGGCACGGAGGCCCCGCTCACGCCCCCGCTTCGCCTCCCTCGCACGCCCCGTTCCCGCCGCCGGTCCCGCGGCCTGGCGAGGAGCCGCGCTACCGGGCCCGGGCCCCGCCGCCTTAGCTGGGCCGCGCTAGGCCGCAGCGCGGCAGGCCCGAGTCGGGGCGAGGGGCACCTACCCGGCGCGGGAGGACGGCGGCTCTCCGCCCCGGCCATGCTCCTCCGGCGCTCCCTCCGGGGCGGCTCTGGCGTGCTCCCTCGGCACCGGCCTCCCCGACAGAAGGGGGAGCCCAGCCCGGGAGCGAGCCCGGCCCGCGGCGCCCTGCGGCGCGGGGCGGAGCCGCGGCGGCAGCGTGACAGCCGGGGCCGGCGCAGCCCCGAGGCGGGAGCTTCCCCCGGCCCCTCCGGTGACACTCGAGTGGCCCCCGGAACGCCCCGCTCCTGTCCCGGACCCCGAGCTCCCTCTACCGCACGGGGCGAAGATCCGGGGGCTTCCCTGCCCCGCACGCCCCGACAGGCCGCGGCCGTCCGCCGCCGGCGCGGCTCCCTCCCCGCGGGCGGCGGAGGGCCTGGCTCTCACTCCCGGGCGCCGCTTGCCCGCCTCCCCTCGCCGGCGGAGGAAGGAGGCGGCCGCCAGCCCTCCCCGACCGCGCATGCGGCTGTGCCGGACCGGAGCAGCGCCGCCGCGCTCCGGGGCTGAAGTGTGGGTGTCCCTTCCCCCGTCCCCCTCCGCGGCGGGCCGCCGTCAGCGCCCCCGCAGATGGGCTTAGGCTGGAGCAGCGCGGAGGAGCGGCAGCCCCTCCTGCCGCCGCCGCCACAGCAGCAGCAGCAACGGCGGC
>JANZLQ010000001.1:40620759-40631484 GCA_026212715.1 Elanus axillaris
GGGGGAAGGAATGAATGCCTGGACTCATATCAAGTGAAAGCTGTATGTATTTGGTGAAGAGGCAAGTGATTGATGCACTTCAACCAAATGCAAAAGAAGTTTGAAGGAAAATATGTTTTCCCACAGTCTGTTCTCTCTCATGCTGTAGACATCATCTACTGCATGCTATGAATGATGCATATTTCATTGTCTTATAAGTGATACTGATCCACACCTATCAAACTCTGTGAACGGGATTAATTTTCCTAAGCTAACAAATCTTGGAAGAAATGAGATGAAGTGTTGTTTTTCATGTGGAAAGATGAAAGAAGCAATTAGAGAGCTGAATATAGGTAAATCCCACTACAGCAGATATTTGATCAGCTTGATTTTACAAAACTTACTTTGATGAGTTGCTGGTGTGTGTGTTTGTATAGACATACTTTTCCTCTATACCACCAGAAGAAAAGAAAAAGGAAGACTGAACCAAACTTAGCTTTTGTTGCATAATTTTATACACTGGCTGCATGAAAGTCCACAGAGCATTTGTGCAAGTGCCTGCAGAAGTGAGGAGTCATTAGAGAATTGATTGGCCCACCCTCACTGGAGTCAGGCACGCTGCAAAAGACCACTTGAGATACACAGAGTGATTAGCAACATAGAGTGGTTTAATTAGGATCTGATGAGTTGTATTAACTTGATGACACCGATTCATCATAGCAATACTAGCTTGATTGTTAGCAGCACTTCCCATACCTCCTGATGGGCCAGGTTGAGTTGAAAGCATCAATCATGGCTGTACACAGATGTCCTCTTCTGGAGCTAGCTCTTTCTGTTAGATGGTATCACCCCCTGGCTCTTTGTACCGTGTTTCCACAGACATTTCTCTTTATACTCCTACCCTTTACAGAACTGCTGTTAAGTGTGCTCTCTGCACACTTCTTTACAGCTGCGGCAGTGGTGCTAGGACAGCTGCTTGAAATACCACACGCTGAAGAATATCAGGAAACTGCATGCTGGATTTAAAGTAAGTTTTTCATGATGGAAAGTAAAATCCTAACATGTTTGCATAGCTCATGTGAGAATAGTAATGGCCATGTAATCTAAGGATAACCTTATCTTGAGGCTTTGGTGCACTGAGCATTCAGGCACAATGAGCGTGGGGTATGTAATTTGCGGTACCTTGATGTTGACAAATTGATGAATAGGGAAATAATTTGCCAGTGTAAATATGATCTCTTACTTTTATTATGCAGCTGTTAACACAAGCAGAGTTAAAGCACTTAAGCATCCCAGAACTGGGTCAGGACACAGCTCTAGCTAGGAAGATATTTTGTCAACAGTAGCTTTTAGAAGTTGACTACAGAGAGTATAATACTATGGTAGCTATGCACTGATATCTCCCCCGTTGTATGCTCATGTATTTTTACTGTCACTCATAAGCTTCTCTTGACCCAAATTCTTCCTAATCTGACTCCTTCCTCTTCTCTGTCTCCTACCTCACCTGTGTGTCTCCTTGCTGTTGTAGTGTGCACATCTTGTCCTCCCATTTCCCTCTGCCATCCACTCCTTCCACTTGTTGGGAAGTAGAAGAGGTTGGATGCGAGAAGCTCAGGGCTCAAAGGAACAAGAGCAGATGTGAGAAAAGCCCTTGGATAGGTGGGAAGAGATAAAGGGAGCGTATAGGTCAAGGTAGTGGGTGAAGCATGGGAGGCATGGATGCAGAAACGGGATCTGGAGCTGGAGGGCAGGGAGCCGTGGGGATGGGAAAGGTGGAAGAGCGAGATGAGTAGGAGGCACAGGGAAAAGGATGCTGAGCGAGCAAGGACTGGTTGCAAATGGGACTTAGGTAGCCAGCAGCAAATGATGGGGGTGGCAGGTGCCTGCAGCCCTCTTGGGCAGCCTGCGCAGCACCCTAGCTGCAGATCACCAAACGCAGCTTTTGTGATCTGACTTCAGAAGTGCTTTTAAAACCAGGAGCTGGGATGTCTCTTTGAACACCATTGACCTTTTTTGCCTTTTCTTATTTCCGTCAAGGTCCCCATCTTTTGCCTCTGCACAATCCAACCTCAGAACTCCACCTGGCAGTGCCTTTTGCTGGCAAAAGGGTGTATCGGCCCTTCCTTCACCCTCTGCTTCCCTGAGTGCCCTGGACCACGGCTGCCCGCTGTCTGTGGGGCTCCCCAGGAGCTGCCGATGCAGAGGAGGGCAGCTGTTCCTTCTTGCCTGGGTTTGGTGGTGACAGATGTCTGGCCTCATGATGGAGGTACAAGCGGGATGCTGGGGTGGATGTGGCCCCTCTGGCTGGTGTCTCTGCCCTTCTGGAAGGGCTTGCTGAATGTGACAGAAAATGCTAAAATACTGTTAAGTCATCCGCTGCCTTGCTGCATTGTAAAAACATTTAAATTTTGCCAATCTCCTTTCTTCTAGAAGTTTTTAACAGTGTGGCAGCCATGCTACATAAAGGTAGCTGGTGCTAACTTCTGTAACATAAATTACAACAACAGTTCTACTTTTATCAAAGTCCATTGGGCTTTCTCATAGATTTTTATTATGGAAGTAGTAAAGTACTTAGGAAAGTTGTATTGCATTTGTTTTGCTAGCTGTATGTTCATACTGTATTTATAATTTGTAGACATTAGTTTATAATTCCATTAAAGGGAAAAAAAGAGTAGATCAGGTTTTGCCCTGCAAAAGCTGAATCTGCTTCCTTTACAGAAAACTCTGTTTTGTTTCCGTTAAAGAATTAATATGATACTATATATTTTTCCTGTCAGAGGAAAGAAACTAAGCATGAGCAAAGAAAGACCATTTTCATTTGGTAATGCTGCACTAACACAGCTTTACTGATTACTAAATGCCAGTAACAGCATTGCCATTTCACAAACAAAAAAAAAATTTATTCATTATTTTTAGCTGATGTTGGTTTTAGACGTTAGTTTCATGTTACATTTTAGGAGTGAAAGACAAGTCTGAAGCAAATGCAAAAATTAGGTTCATTACTTGTTAATAAAGTTTGGATATTTTCTGCATTGCCAATTTCTACCTATATTTCTTTTTTTCTGTTAAGAAATGCCTTGCTTGTGGGAAAGGAGCTATGTAAAATGGGTATTTGCTTGCCTTTTTAGAGCTGAAGAAGTAGATAGTGCATACTAGTAGATAGTCCTGAAATAATGTTCTCTGTTGTGAAAATCTGTAGTCTGACATTGCCAAAAATATTTGTTTTATATAAAATATTTGTTTAAAAACACCAAACCCCCCCAAAACCAAGGTCAGTGCTTAGATGAGCAGAAGTAGATTTAAGAAACATGATGTTTTGGTAATTCTTTGTTAGGATATTTTGCAGATTTTCTTGGAGCATGTTTGAGTTCTGCCAGTGGCAACCTAGTATAGCCTCAGCTGAGCAGACCAAATGCCTCTCTGGTACAAGTTTCTTTAAGAATTTTTTTAGTTATAATCCTGGGACAAGGGAAGTGGTTGCTTGCTCTGCCTCTCTCTCAGTGGTGACATTCAGAGCTATTCCATCACTTCCTGCTGTAATTTTGGTTTTTAATGATTCTCACGTGCATGTGCTATTGTGGCTCTGTAGCCGTGCTGTAACTATAATTGTGCTGCAGAAGCTTGTGATCAGTGCTCCAACTTCCTCAAAAGCTACAAATTAAGCTTTCTCATGCATACTTGCAGTAGAGAGGATTTTTAGATTTTTCCTCTTTTTAAAGCTGGAGATCCATATGACTCAGCCTGAGGGAGTGATACGTTTTGGAAGTGAGAGGTCTTCTGCTTTTTGCAAAGTCTGCAGATGTTTTTCTCAAATATAGGACATCGAGTACAACTGCATTTAGAAACACTTTTTGTTTTATTTAGTTATTTTTGATGAGTGCCATCCCTTTTGAATATTTGAGGAAGGTAGAGTTGTTATATTTTTAATTAATCGTGGGAACCTAAAGAATTGATCAGGAGCCTTAAAAAATGTAATGGGTTTTGGACCCATTACAGTGCTGCAAAGGGTGCCTTTTAGGATGATCTATGTACCCTAAATAGCATCTGATGCATTTTACTGTTAAAGTAACATTGAAGCTGTTGACACACAGGAAAATTGAGAGCTCACTCCAGTGACCTTTCTTCAAGTCACAAGACCCGCATGGATATTACATTGATGAGCTCTTTGGGCTCTTTTTTCCCTAACTCGTGGCAGGGATAGTAAAAAGGAGAAACTTTGCACTTAGTGTCCTACTTAGTGGATACACTGGGTAGTGTTTAGCATAGCTGCCAATCCTTGCTGCATGGTTGCTTCTTGATACTCAGTCGTGGCAAAGCAAAATGCCTCTATTTCTTGAAATGAAGAATTTCATGCACCATTGGGTGGTGTGGGGAAGTGCACTAAGACAGTGACAGAACATTTTCCCTGATGGATGTGTACAAGAGAGATTGTTTTTCCTGTCTGTTGCCACAGGTAAGGATCTGTAGTTAGTTGTGTGGTAATTAAGCCTGCTGTGCAACTGGGACTCCTTCAAATGAGCGGAAAGAGAAAAGCAAAAGCTTCCTTCCCCTTGTCTGGTGCTGAAAGGGCTTGGGTTGCCGGCATTAGTCCAGGAATACAACAGTGAGAGCTAGAGCAAAGGCTTGTTGTCTTGTACTTTTGACTTGTTAATGAGCATCCATAGCTTTAAAATTAATGAAGAGGTTTAGTCCTCAACTGCATTAGCTGTTTTTGTCAGTTGCTCTGCCTCTCTCTCTATGTATACACTAGCACATGCATACACACACACAGTTTTTTAGTTTATCAAATGGCAAAGACAGATCAAACAATACACCTGAATCTTCATGTTTCAGTAAATATTGGAGTTGAGAGTAGAAAGCAGATACATGAGGTAAAGACAGAAAGAACAATTCTTAAAAGTGTTTATATATTAATTTCACACATTTAGTAAGCACTCACATAGTTCTTTTTTCATTGTATCCCAGCACTGCACTGACCCCAGGTGAAGAGAAGACCTGATTTAGCAGCCTTTCTAATGCTAATGGTGAGACTGGGTCCTGTTGCCATGTGTTTATAGCCTGAATAAACAAGGCGGGTGGGGAGGAAAAGTGAAGCAGAAGATAAGTGGCCTGCCCAGTTTCATAAGGCATGTCAAGAGATGCAGCTCCCACTGCCTGAGGCCAGTGCTCTCTTCTCTCAGAGGTGCTCTGCAAGCATTAAGAGAGGTTTGTTGCACTTGGATTAGTTGCAGAGAAAATGGATGCTCTCTGCAGTAAAACATATAGTATCAATAAACAGCTACAGTAATTGGTCTCGTTTGAAGCCAAGAAATGTGGTATTAAACCACAACAGAGATATTTAGTAAAGAGTCTAAAACTGATTCTAAAATCAGCATTTGGATCTCCAGGCAAATACCATTCAACTCAGCCTTTTGTTTATCTGTTCAGGCAAAATGTCAGCCTCTCGATTGATAAACAGAATTTACAACACTTGTAGAAACTTGCAATGTGGATTTTTAATTTGCATCTTTTGCCATTTGTTTTTCCATTATTGATGTTAAACTGTTAGGATGCTTCAAAATCCTTAGCTGACATATAGAAGGAAACTTCAATACTTGTAAACTACCTTATCATATATCCAAAAGCTCAGATTAAGCCTGGTCAGTTCTTAAAGTCAGGACTACTTTATTTACAGTACCAGACTTCTAAACTGCTGCACAAACTCTGTAATACTTGCTTTGTATTTACAGGTATAGTCTGCCACCAACCATGGTTAAATCCATAGTAGTGGAGCTAACTCTGTAAGACACCTTGTAAGATCTTGGGTCGTTAAGTTTGTAATGACTAAGTGTAGAGGATTAGAGAGCTGGACAATTAAGCTATACTTTCCTTGACATATTTTTAGAGATTGATTATGTGCTTGCTTAATATGCTGGGATAATATTAAAAACAGGATGGGTCCACTGATCGCATTGGCTTGACCTCATTGATGCAAATGAGACAAAAGCACCCTGCAGCCTCTTGACGTCGTTGTGATAGCTTGTTATTCCTTCTAACAGGTGTGGTCAAATTCTTATATCTAGAGCAAACAGAAAAATAAGGATTTTAACATGTTTTAGTGAATGTTAACTGAGGGGGGGGGGAGAAAAAAGATACCACAAAACAAGAGGAGTATTTACAATACAAACCAGAAGCAAGTGGTGCAGTTAGAGTGTGAGTACTTAAGTGTCTTGGTTTCCTTACAGTTGCACATAGAGAAAGATTCAGCAGCTCAGGAATTGGGGAGTAGTTGCGTGATTGTTATAGTAATTCTCAATTGCATTATATTTAGCTTTACTTCTCATAATTATGTCCTAGCAGGTTCTGATCTGTTTTAGTTGTTACACATGTTCAGTCATTTCCCTCAAGGTGAGTGTTCTCTCTGAAACACTTGGCTGGCTAAATTTTGTGCTTTGAGTCTCTTAGTTATATTGGGATTTTTTACAAGATTCTTAACTAACCTCAAAATTTGGGAGTGATGCTTTTCTTACAAGGACTCACGTGATGACATTTATGCAGAGAATGCATGTTTTTAATCTGAGAGTTACACTGAAAAAAGGTGGGGACGAGCGTTGGCCCTCATTTTCAGTTTTGCACGCAGCCTTGCTGTGCCTGTCCAACAAGTGCTAGCAGCAGAAATAACTTTATCTTTGGATCAGATCTGGTATCTGGCACTGGTCTTTCTTCCTGATTTGGCAGGGACTCCCCTGTGGGTTCCCCATTGCTGGTGATGACACTTCTGGCATATTGGCTCTTCTGAATTTCTGACCCCAATTAGGGAGTCTGTATCAAACCACAGGAACTATTTTACTTGAAGTTGCTGTGCTTGTACATACAAAGTTTGTTTCCTTTAATTTAAATTTTGCAAATACATTAATTTCTAAGAAATTTCAAACTCCTCTTGATAACATGGGTGTTAACTGGGCAGCTACTGCTGACAGATTCTGTTGCAACAGCTGTGCAATATTATAAAGAGAAGTTGCCCCTCTTACATCTACATTTCAAGAGGTTTGTAGTACATATTTTGTCTGGGGATCTCAATCTGCCTGCTGTTTATGTCAGATGGAAATTGAAGCACATTGTCCAGTGGAATCTGCCTTTGCTGTGCAATCCTCCACTGAAAGGTGGAACTGGGCTGTGTTGTAGGATTCGTACAGGAAGAGGTCTGATTTTTGCATCCTAGATGAAACTGGGGCTTGAAATATAGCTTCATGTCCTGTTTATATCAAACAGGTCCTATATGATAGAGCTTGGTTTTTACTATTTGATAGCAGAAGGAAGCTATCACCTGTCTCACAAAATGCATAAATTTAGTTTGCTTAATTTTCAATCAGAAAAAACCTGAAGTTCTACATCTTTCAGTTGAAATTTAGGTGCTATTTTGGCAGTACCATGTAGAGCCAGGGAAATGGATGGAAACAATTTGCCTTGGTTTGTTTTAAAAACACAGCTTATGAAAGACAGGGCAGTAACAAGAGCATCAGAATAATGCAGCCAGGAAGGGAGATCCAGATTGTGCTTAATAGCACCCCATAATATCTTGGCCATCAAACTAGGAGTAATTTTTTATTGTGACCTGGTAGTTGTTGTCTCTTGCATGCAGTCTTTGTATTTGGTTCCCAGTTTTTCTTGCTTCCGAATCTAGTTGATGGTATTCTTCAAAGTGTATTTATTTTCCATTAAGTTTCCAAACACAATTAATATTCCTCTGCAATCAAGTGCTTTTGTGGAACCTGAGGAAGGCCCAATATACTGATTTTTCAGGTTTGTCCCATGTCTTAGCAGAAAGATTGGGACCACATTTTGGCTATGAAGTCTTTTTTTTTATAGAAACCAAAGGTAAAGGTTCTTTTTTGTAGGTTAATTTCATAGAAGGAAAAATGCAAGAGCCTGTGATTTGTTTAGTCAAGAAAGGCAAAGCAAGAATTTGTTCGAAAACTGCATTTGCTTTAAATTGGAAGGAAAAGCACAATTTAACAGTGAATTGTTGGAACAGCTGTTGAAATTGGGGAGTTTTTAATTTCCTAGTGTGTGTGTGTGCCAAGATGGGATTTTTTAGCTAGATATCGTTTAGTCAAAATAGTAGAGTAGTTAAGCAAATGCTCCTAGTTCTGTGTCAGAAGGGACTGTTCTTGCTTCCAGCCTGGTCTTTAAAAACTGTGAAAATGTGCAGCAGGCTGATGTCACTTGTTTCTAATTACAGCCTTGTTATATTCTATATTTGTGAGGACTGATTCTAGTATCTGCAGCTGAAGAAAGGAAACCCCTCAGATGTTAATGCATCTGAGAGCGGGGTGTGTGAGCTGTATGAGGGAAACCTGCTGCTGCCATGCCAGGCCGAGGCCTGAAGCCAGCAGCCTTTCCTCTGGCCAAACTTCAGTTAATCTTAGCAGAAAGGTGAGAACTTATCTGTACATCCAACTGGAATTTTCGCCTAAGAGGGACGCTTCACTAGGAGGGAGGGAAAAAACAAACTCCGTATCTGAATGAGAAGCATGTTGCTCTCCACGGGTCTGTCGCAGTATCTGGGGAACCAGGTGCTGCTGTGCACTGGCCTGGGCCGGTGCAGGGGGACGCACAGGGTGTTCGCTGCCCCTAGGCAGCAGAAGTAGGAACTTCCACTTGTCGACGTGAAGACAATTTTGACTTGAATGTGTGTTTTGTGTGAGTAAGGATTTGGTTTTTACAGTCTGTCAGTCACATGTTTTATGATGTTTTACCGTAACAAGTGACTGACAGGTGAGAGAAGGAACAGTCATACTTCTCAAAAGCTTACAAAAGCATTAAGCAGTTGTTAATCGCGTTCTCTTTCTGAATGACAAACTGATAATGTGTAAATAGTTGGAGTGAGGAGTTCCTTGCAGCTGTACACCACCTTTTATGAAGTTTCTTATTAAGCTGGGCATAATAAATCGCTTAATGGGGTTACAAGCCAGTAATGCAGTGTGTGTGGGGGGAGGAATTTTCTTTTCATATACTTAAAAAGTATCTTGAAAGTAAGGCGTCCTGGAAGAGCTGTGGAGGATGCAACACCCACGTATGAGATGCCGTCAGTTGATGTTGCAGTGAGGGAGCTGAGGAGCGGCTGGGTGCCGCCAGCAGCCGCTGCTGCCCACTCCTGTGTGAGACCACAACGTGGTGTGGCTGGGTGTTGCTCGTTTTCTGTGTTGGGCTGTGGGTGGGGGGGGGCCCTGGCTTCATTATGCCGTGTGCTTTGCTGCAGCAGCTGCTTTCCCAGCAGAGGAAAGGAAACGAGTGGGCCAGCTAGAAATGTGCCAGGGGCCAGATCCAGTCAGCATATCCTGCCAGCACAGGTAATCATTTAGGCTTACTAGTACAACATGGTTTTGGCAGGGTTGAAAGTCTTTTTGCAGGAGAGTTAAGAGCACTGTGAGTTGAGAGTTTGTGTTAAATCTCTAATAGTGTCAGGAGTTTGGGGGTGGTTGTTTTAAAAAGAAATAAAACCAGAAGTTGTAAAGCCACAAGAGGGTTAAACAGTTGAATAATATCAACTGTTTCACTCTTAAATGATAGTTAATACATGTTTTTGAATTACTGGCTCAATTTCTTCTGCTAGCTCGGACCTTTCTGTTACTGTCAATGGTGTTTGGCCATTCTGAACATGGCTGTGCTTTGCTCGACAGTCAGTGGCACCTGTGAGGCCCAGAAACCTCCAGCAAGAGCAGAGTGGGAATGAGCAGCTAATGAGAAAGACTCCAAAGAACAGAAAACTTTCCCCATGGGCAGAAAATCCCTGTAAAGGAGTTTCTTCCCTTTCCAGCCATGTGTCAGAAACCTCTGATAGAAGGCGACTAGAACCTGGATGATAGATTTTAAGGAGCTGTAGTCCCCCCTCCCCCCATCAATAACTACTTGCATTTATAGGGTAAAATGAATGAAGTTAATTACATCTACTCAAAATCTTGGTTGTGTGAATTACTTAGGTCTTTTAAAATAGAGAAGTCATTTTTTGCAGGGTTCACAGGCTTTTTTTCAGGTTTGGTTGGTTACTTTGGTTTATTGTCCCCATGATGCATGCTGCTATCTGAAACACTCTGGGGTGCACCTTTTAGAGTAATACAAGATGTCCAATTCAGATTAAGGGCCACTGCAACGTTCAAAGCAAAAATACTGAAATAATTTAAAAATACTGTTAAAGACCAATTTCTAACAAAGATGAAAAGGAGCATGGATTCAGGGAGTGAAAATGTAAAGCAAAATAAAAAGGGAAGGTGCTTGGAAGGTAGAAATACATAATGTAATTAACAAAGAAAATGTCTAATATGCTGCTTGTTTGACAGTCTTTTACTTGTTTGCTTTGGTGTCATAATTTTCGACACGCAACTTTAACCAAAGTGTGTTTATTCGGTTTGTGTGGCAAGGTTTTGATAGCAGGGTGCAGGTTAGGGGTGGCTTCTGTGAGAAGCTGCTGGAAGCTTCCCCTGTGTCCAACAGAGCCAATACCAGCCGGCTTCAAGGTGGACCCGCCGCCAGCCAAGGCCGAGTGAATCAGCGATAGTGGTAACATCTCTGTGATAACATTTTTAAGAAGGAAAAAAAGTTGTGGGACAGAGAGAAAAGGCAGCCAGAGAGAGAGAACATGTAAGAGAAACAACCCTGCAGACCCCCAGGTCAGTGCAGAAGGAGGGGCAGGACATGCTCCAGGCACCGGAGCAGAGATTCCCCTGCAGCCCGTGGTGAAGACCATGGTGAGGCAGGTTGTCCCCC
>JANZLQ010000001.1:40646222-40669105 GCA_026212715.1 Elanus axillaris
TGAAGTTGTGCCTGGGAAGAAGGGAGGGGTGGAGGGAAGGTGTTGTGAGATCTGGTTTTATTTCTCATTACCCTACTTTGTTTTGATTTGTAATAAATTGAGTTAATTTCCCCAAGCTGAGTCTGTTTTGCCCGTGACGATGATTAGTGAATGATCTCTCCTGTCCTTATATTGACCCACAAGCCCTTTGTTATATTTTTTTTCTCTCCCCTGTCCAACAGAGGAGGGGGAGTGATAGAACGGCTTTGGTGGGCACCTGGCATCCAGCCATGGTCAACCTACCACAGATGATAAGATGTTAGAAACAGGAAAAAGCCACCAGTAGTCTTGGGTTCTTATTTCTCTGTCAGATGGAGGGAGCTGCTGCTACATATGTCTCTTGG
The DNA here is from genome assembly GCA_026212715.1 of Elanus axillaris. NCBI lineage: Eukaryota > Metazoa > Chordata > Aves > Accipitriformes > Accipitridae > Elanus > Elanus axillaris. Next base: position 40,646,606 of record JANZLQ010000001.1, read on the forward strand.
AGTAGCAGCATAGTAAACACACTGAATTGCATTTTGAGTCTCTTGTCCCTGCCTCTCTAGGGAAGTGAGCTAAGGATGTGTAGAGGAACAATGCAAACAATCTTTTTCTCAGGAAAAAGTAGCTTAATTCAAGCCAGTATTGAAAAACAGATAAAATAAGGTTTAGGCTGTTACCATGTGCAGAGGTATTTGAAGTAGTAGTCTGTGTTTCGGTGACAATTTAGTCTGAAAATAGTGTTTATTAACCCAGATATGTTAGACTTGAAAAATTAAGCAATACAAAGATAAGAGATGCTTGACCCTGGATGATAATGTCAAGCTTGGTAAATGCCAAAAATGCAGGTGGAAAGGCAAATCTGTGGGAACAGAGAGCACACCAGGCAGGGCAAAGCAGGAGAGAGAGCAGCCAGGAGAACACCATCAGAGGCACAAAAATTGGCTTTCTTTGAAAAAAACTAAGACAGAAAAGTAATGTAGAATTAAAATTCTGGATTAAGATACTACTTTCTCCCTTTGGATCTGCAAAGTAAAATTAACATCTGTTTCTCCCTTGCGTGTAATGGTCAGTTACAGAGCTTTATTCAAATGGTGGAGTTTGGATAGACATAATCTAAATCTGAAGTGTAGGTATATGCAAAGAGTATGTATAATTCTCACTGTATATAGATTGGGGTTTTTGGTTGGTTGGGTGGGTGTTTTTTTTAGAAAAGTTTTCTTCTTCTACTAGATGAAGTGCCTATATGCCTATAGGTGCTGCAGAAGAGCTATTGTATTTTTTTTCTGATTTTAGTGAGTTTTATATGCCCTTAGGATTTCTACAGAGTAGGCATATTTAAATTAAAACCATATTATCATAGTGGTATAAGTGAACGGCAGTGTTAGTATGGCACCTATATCTATAAAGGTTATTTTGTGGTGACATGGTTTTCCTAGCATATAGTAACAAAATCAAAATTTAAGCATTAAATTCACTTTGGAGCAAGATGAAATACTAAAATAAAATCTTTATATGTTGTAGCAGTTGTGTCACTTGCTACTGAAATGCAGCTGTTTCTGGTGATGTAGCATAGCTCTGAAAATACCCTGGAACATTTTAGGGTAAGTTTGAGAATAACTTACTGTAGTGAGATAAATAGAATGAAAATACCAAAGTGCACAAGGATACCTTGGTTTGTCCAAAGTACACTGGGTTGGAGAGTAACCATAAGAGATTCGTGTAATGTGTCCTCCAGAAAACTATACCAGAGCATTATTCTGATAGTGCTTTTTATTTATTTAAAACTATTTCATTGGGGCCCCCAGTTTAACAAGCATTAGAAAAGCCTGACCATGCCTTGGTGATGTCCATATGAACCACATAATGAACAAATAGCAATGAAATCTATCCTCGCTATGTGAACTTTAAAAAAAAAAAATTGAAATTGCATATTAAGAGCAATCTTATTTAGAGAGTAGATATTACTTCTGTCCCAGCCCAGAAAGTGTTTCATTCAGGTATGTAATAGCTTTTTTCCTGTATATTTTTATAAATTTTGTTTACAAATTTAATTTCTAATCCACTGAGAATCAGTATCATCTCTTCCTTTTTATTGCAATCTAGCTTGTTAATTTGATAAAGAGTCTGTCAGCATTTCTTTTGCATACTTTGTTCCTTTGTGTGCTTTAAAAAACTCCTGCTACACTCTATATTATTCAGCCATTTGTGACTTGAAACATTACCTAAATGCTAGCTTATGTTTCCCCATTTTCAGGCCGTAGCTTTTTATGTCTGACAACTCAAGTCTTGCAGCAGTAACATCGAGTTCCTGCTGTGCTTAGAAAAACACTACCCATTTAAAAATATCATCTGCCACAATTTTATTGCACAATGGATAGATCTACTTTGGAGGGTTGCAATGTTTTGTTTGACTTGCTAGCTGTTTTTTAGACATGAAGTTTTTATATAAATTCAAAACTGCTTTTGCCTTTCATGGCTGATCACTTTTCCAAAAAGTCACAGTGGAAGGTTTCTGGCTGACTTCCACGTGTAGAAGAGCCTTCATAAAGTCCTTTCTGTATGTGCTCATTGTACTAATATTAAGCCAAAGTTTGCAGAGACTTCACTGCTTGGAAGTACTATCTCTGTTCTGTCACCAGCCTTATCTGTTAAATTCCAATGAGTTCGAGAAATGAGAAAAATCTGGGTTTGCTTGGCTGTTTCAACAGTGTGCTGAGAATGGCCAGATTGCTGGAGGATTCTCTTGGAAACCTCAACATCCCTCCTTCCTCATCTGTAGGCACATAGAGCTCATCTGAGTGTGTAAATAAAAATAAATAATGCAGTGAAAAAATATCCAGAGTATTTTTCTGAAGTGTTTCAATTTTGGATCTGCTGTAACTAATTTGAATCTTCTGTTGGGATTTATGCAGGCAAGGGGTCAAGTTTAAGACATCTGTAATTTAAAGCTTTCCTGCTACTACACCTTTTGTACTTTTATGTCCTATCATGATACCTTTTTTTCTGCAAAGAAGGTCCCTTTTATTCCTTCTTCTTTTACTGCTCTGAAGAGAACATTTGCTTCTCCATTTATCTGAGGTAATGAGACCAGAGTAGCTCTGGATTCTTTAAATCAGTCTAATTGGGCTTCTCTTAGTGTATAGAATATCCTTTTTTTGCACAGGACTTTAATTTCTTTGTGCAGTTGCTCTGTCTCCAGCACTCAATATCTTACATGTTTTTTTTAATTAGAAAAAAAAAAAAAAGGCCAGCAATTGTCATCCAAATGACTGTGGTCTCTATTCTCTATTCCAGGCTGATTCACGGAGGGCAGCTGTTAAATGGCTTGGCAGGGCCAACCGTGATGAATGCAGCACCATTTCTTTCCACGACGTGGTTTTCTCCAGATGAACGTGCCACAGCAACAGCCATCGCGTTGCTGCTCAATTACCTGGGCGCTGCTGGCGCGTTTCTAGTGGGACCTCTTGTAGTGCCATCTCCTAACGGAACATCTCACCTCTTGCTGGTATCGCAGAACAACAATGAGCACATCAAGGACCGCATCGAGGCTGTGCTGTATGCAGGTGTGGTTTAAAAATAAAAATGTAAAAAAAAAAAAAAAGAGAAATTTACATACTTTTGTGCCTGTGTCTGGTGCTTGTGAACGCTACCCTCTAGTGGCTGGTCTGCACAGAAAAGTTACTGACTGATGAAAATAGTGAAGTGGTAAAATGTTATACCATTGGAAGGGTTAATTTTTTTTCCCTTTTGTGTAGGAAAGATTTAAAAATAGCCTTTTGTATGGACTGATTCCAAATGAAGTATTTAGGTTGTTTGTATCAGCTGATCGTAGGAGAAATGTCTGCCAGGAGAGCTTATGCTTTCTCTGAGCTTCCAACCTGGTTTTTGCTTTTTTGAATTTCCATCAAAAAATGTGTCCATGACAGGTTAAGGTTTTTTCCCTTTGTTTCTCTAAGGATGGAAATCTTTAAGTCTTTCAACATTAAATTATTTTCTGCCTCTATCAGCCTTAATTTATGACTTGCGTATGCCTTTCAAATGTGATTAGATTATTAATATTTAAGTATCTTAACACTGAAATTAAAACTCAGTAGATTTTGTTTTTAACTAAAACCACATAATTCTTTTGTGATGAGCAATTTCAATGAAGTGACAAGAGTTTAGTGTAAAAAACCCACTGATAGAAAATTCACCTGATAGAACTTTAATTTTTATGTCCTTGCTTTTTTCATGCAATGGCTTCTACAGCTCTTTGTGTCACTTAGAAAAATTAGCAGCAAGTTTTAAGGAAAAAAGAATTGCTTAAGTGGCTTAAGAGTCTACGATCTGATTCTTAGTAGTTATAAATGGGTATAGCCTTAAGAGCAACTGAACTTTACCATGGCATGGCAGTTGCACAGTTGGTTGCGTTCTTCCCCCCCCTTGTAATTGCAGCCTTTGAAATTCAGCCAGGAGTTAGCCCTAAGTGTTCCAGAAGTCTTAAAAAAAAAATATATATATATATACTGTGTAGTTTATATGCAGATTTATGGGATTGAGTTAGCTGTTTGTGATCATTTATTCCTGGACGTTATTCTTAAGGAAATTTTGTCAAGTTAATACTCATGTTGGATGAGGGCCACTTTACTGTTTGTTTTAAAGCGTAGTAGAAGTTGGATCACTATTTCAGCAAGTATTTTTGAGTAACCTCCTTTTTACTGGACTCAAATGTATTGGAAAACAAAGAAGTTTGGGTTTGGTTAGGCCTTTTTCAGAGGTAAATGTGATGTTAGACTCCAAAAATCCAAATGGCATGTGAAAACTGCCAATGTGAGAGAAGGGAAAATGAAGGCAAGTCAGCTTTTGTCCTGAGGAGCGGTAGATAAGGGGAGGAAAAGTCTAGCAATCAGAAGCGCTTTAGCTCTCCCTTTTCAGATTTTCCATGGAGACAGAAGACTTCATCCACCTGAAGTAGAGTTTTGTGCCTAAAACCACTGGTTTGAGTCTGGTAGCACTAGAAATGTTGCTTTCACCAGCCAGTTAGATTCACTTTCTCTTCTGGGAGGTTTTTCTGAGCATTTTCTTCAGAAACTGGGATGGATCTTGCTTGCCACCAAGGTTCAGAGGTGTGTCTTGCCTGCCCCATGTCTCAGCACAGCTCTTTCTGCCTTTCTGAGCTGGCAAGGGTTTGGGAACACTCTGTAGAACTGTTTGGGATTGTTGGTCCCAGAGTAAGATGATCCTACAGCAGCTCTTCAGCTTCCTAGGAAATGTGTTTTGTGGAGCATCTGTAGTTCTTAGTGTTTGAAAGTGCTTTGAACAGAGGAAGTTTCTTTGTGCAGCTGTGCTTGTGGTTGTGTCATAACAAGGTGCTTCTGTGGAAGAGCTACAACCCCTCTAGCTGTTGAGGCAATGAAAAAGAGCTGGTTGGTGAATGTTACTGGCCTGCAGTGAATTGCAGTGACGGTGGCAAAACGTCCAACTAGTTTAAAATTGGTAGGAACTGTTCAAAGAGGAGGTTGGTTTGAATCCCTCGTGGGATTTGTCCTGTCTCACCTCAGCCCTGTTTCCCCCGAGAGCTGAAGGAGCAAGGTCCCCACTGTCTGCCTCCCTTGTGCTCTGCTATGCCTGGTGGGCTCCAGAGGTGGAAGGAAGGCTGCCTTGTGGTGGGCAACTGCCTTGTGGTAGTTGTATGGCTCTGTTCACTGGCAGACCAAAAAATACCTGGTAGGTGTGGGAGGGTACTATTTGTCTCCTTAATCAGCTGGGCAGAAAACAAAGCTCAAACTGACTTCACAGATTACTGGTAGAAGTGTTACAGAATGTAGCAGAGCAAGGAGCTGGACCCAGATGTCCCGCTTCCCCACTTCTTCAGCGAGCATGGTCAGGCTTGGTATAACTTCTCCTTTCAGATACTATGGGATACTATCCAGTTTCACAGGATAAGCACTCTGCATTCCTAATGGAGTTGTTTTTGTGATGGAGCTTGTTGCTTTTGCGTGAGGTAATATTAGATAAGCAGCCTCCAAAAGTTAGGTGATGACTTTTAAAACATGATAATGATATGAAATGTTAACTTGGGATCAGTAGTATGCCAAGAGTGTGCTAATTTTCCAAGGACTTAACCTCAAACATGATTACGAAGCAATTGCTTATAAACCCATTCTGAAATTGCTCTATTAACTCCAGTCTCTTCTGTGTTTTAATAAACTGCTCTTCCTTTATCTCAAACGTGGACTAAGAGCTCAGCTGAATTACCACAGCCTCTTTCTGTGTCATCTCTGTCGCTGCGCATTCTGGTTCACAACTGAAATAGTACAGATGTAGCAAATCAGGATTTAATTGTATTACCTGAATCGCATAAGGAACCTTGAATTATTCTGGACTGCAACCAGAGCTTCTAACCATGTGCTTTCCTAAATATCAATGTCAAACAATTATTTGTTTTTTTAAAAAAGCATGTGTATGTAAAGTGCCCTCATTCCCCCTTTACATTTCAGGACAAGATGGTGAGGAGGGTTTTCTGGGTTTGGGTAGAAGTTTATGCTATGAGTAGCCTATCTGAAGGAAAAAGACCTTGTATCAAGGAGGCTTGTGTCTCTAAACCACTTTTTTTTTTTTTTTTTTTTTTTTTTTCAGTTTGGGGCTTACACAGGCAGCAGGGTGCCTACTTCCTAGGCTAAGATGCAGGCATCTCTCCACTTTGACAGTCATGGGTCACTGTGGTGTGGTACCCAGCTTTTGTGAAGCGTTCCAGATTCACTCCTCAACAAGATACACACAGATGTGTTTCTGCACGCTAATTTATGCTGACTTGCCCAATTCTGAGTGCTTTGCTGCATCCATTGCACTGTTGAGAAGCCAGTAGCTCCTGTAGAAGAGCTCCTCTTTTGTGACTGCAGCTCCCTCAGTCTCAGTATTGACCTATTTCTTACCTTTTCTCTTTTGCTTACTTTTACTCCCTACTAACAAGCTAAAACTTGTCCTGGGAATTATTTTTCTTTATTTAGTCTGGTAGAGTAAATGATGATGATGGAAATAAAGGTCTCGGTTTCCTAATGAGGAAGGAATGGAGCATGTAAGAAATTGGATGTGTTTGGCAGTACCTGGACTTGTGATAGAGATGCAAGTGTCATACACAAAGCTAAGATGGCACTAAAGATTTTTATTCTGCAGTAGAGGGAGCTGCTTTAGTTTCCGAAGTGAATTCTGCTCTTTTCTTTTGTGCATGAGGGCAGTGCTTGCGAGGCAAATTTGTTAGCCTGGAAAGTATAACACTGGGAAACATTAAAGAGTTGCAAGAAAGTATTACAAGGACGGCATGCTGAATTTAGTAATTAAAAAAAATAAAAATTAAGTGTTACTATACTGCTCCTACTGCAGCAATTTGACTGGCAGGAATCTTGAGGCAACCCGTAGAAGAGGCCCCAGATGGGCACCTGTTATAAACTATTACTGTGACTTAAAATAATTATCAGTGTGTTTTACATTCTTTAGAAAAAGATGTAGCCTTTCCCATTATGGCATTGCAGTATAATGAAGTTAAATAATAAGCACCTTGGACAAAGTTTATGGGATTGGGGGGTCACATTCTTGTTGTCTCTACCTGTCTGCAGTCTGAAATCTTCCTTTAATATGTGATTAAAGTGTGCATATGCATGTACATATGTATACCTATAAACCTATATGTAGACCTTGATGCAGAAAAAGGGGATAAACAGCTTTTGGCAAGTCTTGCTTCCCTGTGTAGTATCGGCCTACAGTGACAAAGCATCTCATCCCTTTCTTAGATCTGGGATGATCAGTTATAGCCAGTTCTTTATTTTCTGCTCATGGTCTCAAAAACAACGTACACAAAGATAGAAATTAATCTATTTTCTGGAGAACACAGGAGATAGAATGAGAAGGTCTAGTGAAAGTGCTCCTGACCCTCAAAACATGCAATTAGACCACAGCAGGAAAAGAGATACCACATAACTCAAAATGAATCCTTTCGTATTTGATTGTGAAGAATGGCACTGTCACATTCCTGGTATAACTTCAAAAAAAATTTGGTGTAGACTTTTTTTCCATATACCAAATAGAAGCATTCATTTCCCTTCCCCATCTCCAGCTGATCCATTTAGACTCCAAGTGTTATTTACTCTTCAGTTTCCTGAATTTACTTACTTCTGGTTTAGCAGAAGAGCTGGCAAAGTGCCATGTTCATATTGATTTATTAAAAAAGAGAAGAAAAAAGAAAATGAATGCAATTGAGTATCCAGCTCTGCTGGAATTTATTTGTGGTGTCGGTGAACAATTCTTTGTTATAAGATCACAGGTTCTTTTAAGATAATACACTTCAGTTATACATTTTTCTCTCCAGCAGCAAAGAATCTTGTTTTCAAAGGGGATAGGAGAAATACTGGGGTTGAGGACTGTGGAGAACATGATATACATTATAAAAGACTTGTAAAACAAATTAATTAGACTGACTGTCGGTAGAGTTGTTTTTCCTCAGAATGTCTGATCACGGGGTTCGCAGAGTATTTTCTGTGAAGTGCTCATCACTTTGCAAGTTCAGGTCCAAATTTCTGCTATGCAATTTTTCAAAGATCTAGAATACCTGCTGCTGAACAAGAGGAGCATCTGCAAACAGCTCTGTTCTTTCATTTTTCTCCCTATTACCTGTGCTCTCTCTGTTCTTGAGCCATGGCTGCTCCTATGTTTTTCTCTTTATATTCTGTTGTCATGTAATACTGTTTGTGTCCGAGATGCTGCCTTGCTTGACCTTCGTTTGCCTGTGTGCTGAGTAATTGTCATTCCATGCCCTGGAGCTTCCCCAGTCCCATCTGTTTAAAGTTGATAGCACACTGTTACCTGCACTGCCACTGCGTTACTTCTGTCATGAGGAAATGTGGCCAAATCTTCATAATGTAGTTCTCTTTAGAGAGAAAAAGCAAAAGCTTTCCTTTTGCTTCACTGAGTTCCCCATGTGCAAGCCTGGTTCTCTGCAGCTCCTCTCACTGGAATCAACTGCTAGTACTTCTCCATCTCATTGATTCTCCATCTCAGTTTGAAATCTTGCTTGGGGAGGAAAAAGGAAATTCTCCTTGAAGTTATGGAGTTCTCTTGTCAGGAGCAGTAGAACACTTGTGGTGGGATTTATGTATCAGAGGCTGGCTGATAACAATGCTGTACCAAAATAAGTGTTTTGATGCTAACACCTGTTCTCGGTTTTGTTTTTATTTGCCCTCTTATTTAGAATTTGGAATGGTTTCCCTGATATTTTCTGCAGCCTTGGCCTACTTCCCCTCACGCCCGCCATTCCCTCCCAGTGTGGCTGCAGCGAGTCAACGGCTCAGCTACAGGAGAAGTTTTTGTAGACTCTTAAGGTAGGTCCTCATTGGGTTTCCACTTCAAAGCAGATCAGCACCTAAATAAATAAAAACAAGTGTGCTTTATTCTTCTTATTGAGCAAACAAGTTGGTTTATGGTGCTTTTAAACAAAATAAAATTAAATATTAATGCTGAGACATAAAAGGATGCTAACTGCTAAAAAGCAGACATTAAATTTTAAATCACTGGGTGTATCTCAAGCCTTCATGATAGAGTCCTTCAGCACCAACACTGCTTTAGTCATGCTGTTAGCATGGCTTTTCTTATGCAATGCTTCTGTTACATCAGGTTATAAAGGATTGTTAACAGTTTGTGTACTGCTAGGTGTGAGATAACAATTAACACTGGGCATAGCTAACTAATAAGCTGCTTTCTTCTGTGCTTATGGTTGGAATGAATTTGGGGTTTGCTTGTCATTCAAAGGAGTATTCAGCTGCTTTCATTCAGCCATGGGAGCAATGAATGAACTATCTGAAACCATTACATGATCTATTAAATCTCATTAACTGTATGTTAAAACATGAAATGCGAATAGGAGAAGTGACTCCAGATGTATTTCTGGACAGGTTCAAAGATGAGTTAGCTTCCCTTAAATTTGGGGTTTTAAAAAAAAAAAGTTTATAAAGAAAGTGACATCTCCAGCTTTGCAACTTCTCCCACTCGGGCTCTTTTCGTAAGACACAGTCCCATCCCCTGCAGTGTTTGTAAAACATCTTGTGTAATGGGAATCTGATCTCAGAGGAACAGCTAAAGCAATTGTAGTATTAATGCTGAATAATTGTGAAGGCCTATGCCCTGTACATGATACTGCACAGATGAACTTCCTTGGCCAAAGAAGAAACTCTCCCATGGTGCGGAGTATGGCTGTTGGGGGACTATTAACTGGGGGACTTAAAACTCTTGCTGTAATTGTTTCTTGGGTGACGTAGTGATAGGAGCTGAATCTGCATACAAATGGCTGCTTGAAATGTGATAATTGTGGAGCTCTAAGCATTTAGTTATTACAGACCCATTGTGGGCTGTACTTTCTGAGTGTATTTAGAGCCAGCAAAAGCAGCTCATCCCTTGTTGTCACTGATTTTTTTCTTTTGTTTTTGGAGGCTTTTGTTTCAGTTTGGGGGAGTAAATAGTTGACAAGATGCTTAATCCTGTGTGTTCATCTTGGAGCAAGCTGGCAGTTGGGAGAAAGTGTGAGTACAGCTGGCTGGTTAGTCTGCAAAGTGACCTGCTCAGGATATGAAAAAATAGCAATTTCCATAAGGACACTTAGCACACACAATAATGCTGTTACGCACCCAAGCTGGTGTGCAGTGAGACCCTGCCTGAGGGCTGTGTTGTAAAAATGTTGCTGTTGAACAGAAATCCAAACAGCAACTGACTCTGCAGGTGAAATATAAAATTTCTGTTGACAGTGCTCCATTTGGGAGCTTTATAACCATTAGATTCCTTGTTCAAAGTGTTGTAAACAGTGGACCTGAGATACTGGTGAGGTCAGGAGGTAAACAGCAAAGCTGGCTTAGTATTCACAATCAATGAAACTTAAGAAAACAAACTGGATACTTAAATAATGAGCATAGTTTATAGTGTCTCCAAGAACTAAGAGGTTTTTTAAAATGTGGTCAGGTAGGTCATTGTATCTCACTTCCCTCTAGTCTTTATGCATTCTTCCATGCTACTCTTATCAAAGGCACTTCTTCATTCCTCTGTACATGAAACAATCAACAGTTCATCATTAAACCCACTTATCTTGGGGAGCCTTTCAGCAACAGTCCATCAAGCAAGGGGGTTTTATAAAAGAAAATGGTATCTGCCACACTTTAAGAGAAATCCATCATCTGGCTCTTTGGGCTTCTGAGCTCTGTTGCCTGCCTAATCTAGGCTTCATAATTCTTGGCACAGAGAGCCTTTCTTTTGACATAGTAGTGTAGACTGAAGGTAATCAGCTGATGAGTACCAGGAAATCATGATTTCCCCTTATTGCAGACTTACCTTCTGGTGTAAGAACTGTGTAAGGCATTTAGGATGTGTGTGAGCTGGTGGGCTGACCCAACTATGCACCAAATAACACTCACGGGAATTGAGATGTCCATCATTTCCCTCTTCTCTCCCCCAGGCTGCAGTTTTATTACTTCAAAATAAAGTTGCATAGCATAACTTTACCATCGAAGTCATTGACCTTTTTTCTTGGACGCCAAAGGGGTCTATTGCATCCTTGCAACTCCCACACTCCTTCATGCCTTCAGATCCTTGAGCAGTCATCTTCATAAGCTGCTTCTTGCAGAGTTGTATTATACATATCATCTTAGGGTCAACCATCCCCCGTAGGCTGTTTTTTGGGGACTTGCTTAGGAACTTGGGTCTTCCTCCTGATTTGGAGGATTCCTGCTTCTGACAGATTATAACGATTAGCTGATCTCTGGTTATCTCCTGATACCAGCGCTCTCAGCCTGCAGTGGGAGACAACAGATTAGTCATGGTTTGGGAGCTAAGCCCAAATCTTTTAACAGTCTATCACACACTGTGACAAGTGTAGTTTGAATTTCCATTAGAAAAAGTGCCCTTTCTCAGTTTCTTGGGTGAAGCAAATATGACTTTTTTTTCCTCCTCCCATTTCAGAATATGCCACAAATTTCCATGGAAAAAATTATAATACAAGTAAATAGTTGGTAAGTCTTAAAATCTGCATTAAGAAAACATTGTGATTTTTGCTTTGAAATAATTAGATGCTTTTAGCCAGTTATGTGCCTTTTATATTTTCAAGGGACTATGTGAGCAATTTTGAAATTTCATAACAGGGGTTTTGTGCATCATTATTTTTGTAATGAAACTTTCATATGACAGCACCATCCAGGATGGAAGCTGCTCAGAGTGTGCCTGATGTTAACAGGCACTGTCAAAGTTACTCTGAAAATGGTGACTGATTTTGATGGGGCTCCCCTCTGAACCAGCTTGTCTTACAGATTCTAGTGGCATTAAGTAGATTTCTGAAAAAGCAGCGGAAAAAGTGAATTCGTATTCCAGCAGAATGGTTTAACAGAGACGCTAATGCTGATATCCAGTCATAAGGGCTGATACAATGGAAAACAGTGTGGATTCACCAACTGATGGTGTGACAGACAGCACATTTTTCTATTTTCAGTGGAGCAACTGCAAAATTGCAAAAACAAATACAAGTGACTAGAGCCATGAAAAGCGGAGCTGCTACTTAAGATATATGTTTCACGTGGCTTCAGCACTTAATGTAGCCAGCGCTAGCTGTTGCGGGACAAGGGGACAGAATCACATCTGGTGATCAGTGCTGCCCTGTCACTGCTGTGCACCCTTTTTCCTGGTCACCTTCCTTATTCTGGAGACTAAGAGGGTGGCAGCCTTTGTCACTTTGTCACTGCAGGATGTCATGATGCAGAGTTGGTTCTCTAGTATTGGTACTAGGTGCCATTGGACATGGCACAGAGCAGCTATCCCACGTGCTAGTCTATCTCATTGCTTGAGTTACAGGAGATAAATATGCCACAGGAGATCTCAGTCAAGTAAGATACAAAGTACTCACCCCCTCAAAAGTAGCTCTTTAATGAAGTTGCAGTTCAGATAGCCAAAGATTTTGAATATTGAGCAAGTGTTATTTTGGAAAAGTACATTCAGACTTGGTACCTCTTTGCAATTTACGACATGGCTATATAATGTCCATGCAAAATGGGCGCTTTACCTTTTGTTTTATTCTACAGATATAGAAATAGCTTTTACATGGGTTGTATGAAATAACATCAGAAAACCTGCCTTAAGAGATGTAAGATGATACAAGATAGACTAGAATAAGAGTATGGTATTCTTAAGAGACCAAATTGTCAGGAAGACAGCAAACAGTTTAGCATTCAGAGAAATACAAGCAGTGTGTGGAAAAGCTGGAAGTTAGGGATTTGCTTTTCTTTGCATTAAAAAATAAATCTGACATGAATGATATTGAAAGAGGAGGATATGTTCATGTGATAGAAATGTGTTATCAAGGAGAGGATGTGTGAAAAAGAACAGTGCAAAAAATTGCTGGCTGGTGTGCTGGGCATGGATCTTCTAGGGGAGTAAAACAGCATAAGCTGCAAACCTCTGAATGTTTTGGAGAGTATTTGAAGCTGTCTCCCCCTCTTGGCTTTTGTAACTCTGTCCTGTTAAATCGTCACTGCATGCCAAGGAACTGGTACTGATCAGTATCAATTTTCTGTAAATTGTTTGGGAATGGAGGGAGACACATTTTGTGGTTACACAGATATCCATGGGATAACCTTGGAATCACCATAAAAATCTCTTCACTTTAAAATATCACTGTTTCAGAGTCCAAAGCATATTTTCTGTTTTTATTCCCAAATCAAAACATTTTTGGGGAAAAGTTGGATGTCTCTTCCCAAAGATTTTGCATTTGCTTTTGGTTACAGTGGGTGGGTGGGGGAAATTGGAGGTGGTATTTGTCTGCCAACTCCTGTTTTGCTGTGTACTATGAAGATGATGACACAGCTTTGACTGCTTCATCTTCACTGAATACTAAAGGTTGAATAATTTTTAATTAGGAAGAAAAAGCAAACATGTTGTCTATTTAGAGCAGAATATTGTACTTGTCTCTGTTTTTTGACAGTTCAAACTGTCAAGATTTTCTACTCTTGCAACTGTACCCATCTCATTCCCAGAGCGTTCCCTCCCTTTCACCAAAATAAAGAGAAGTAAAACAGTTTAAAAAAAAGAAAAGGTACAGTTCAAAAAGTATGAATCTCTGTTTTTATTCTTGAAGTATGCTTTTTGTCATTTAAATTAGTGCTTATTGTTCCTAACATACACTTAGGCTAAGTAGGTTGCCCATGCAAATGCATGGAACAATTACTTGTGGAAATGAGAAACACATGAGCCCAGCATGTTACAAAAATCTTTGAGTTACATGGAGAGACTGGCTTTTTTATTATCACACTGCTAAGGCAGTAACATCTCAGCCACTGGAATTTCAGTGGCGTGGCTGGATACCTTTCTGTTTTTTCCTGGCTCACTCATTCTTCAGAACTCTGCTGTTTTTCTTGATGGGCAGAATATAGATTCTAGGGTGTCATTTAATCTAGCAGCTAATCTTGGTGCAATTTCTAATACAAGCTGCAGCTAATTGCATATGTTTTGTCTTCACAGCAATTTCCGATTCTTGATGATTGCTTTAGCCTATGCTATACCACTGGGTGTTTTCTCTGGCTGGTCTGGTGTTCTGGATTTGATATTAACGCCAGTTCACGTAAGCCAAGTAAGTATCTCCTAGCTGATAATCAGCAGCTCTTTTGTAAATGGCATGTTCTATTTTGCACTAGCGTACAATTTTATCAAGTTTTTATGTTTAAGCTGCTATTAATACTTATGGACCATTTTTCTCCTGAAATTTTAAACAAAATAAACTGCAGCTTTGGCATCCCAAGCTGTCACGATTCTACCTGCAGACTCTCCACCAGCGGTAGGTGTTTCCAGATCCATATGTACCTTTTGACAAGAAGGAAGAGGCAGGTAAACAAATGTGAGTATTGTTGGCTGCTGCACCTTTAATAAAAGAAAATGATGTTTACCGGGTGGAAAAGATGAAGTGAGGAAAAGAGGATTTTTAAACTTTTGATAGAGTATTATAAAAATCCAGAGGACATTACTCACATTCTATAAAGAGAGGTCACATTTAGGGCATAGGCTACTTAGCCATACTTTCTTTTAGTGAATTTATTTCCTTTTGAATATCTAAGGAAAAATCTTGCACTTCAGATTGTTGTCGGGGGCTGTTGTTACCGGTATGCAGCTCCTGCACACCATTTGTTTTGAAAGTAACATCTTATCATCTTATTTTCTCAGCTTTAACACATTTCTCTATGTTTTGTTTTGGTTTTTTTCCTGTCAGGTAGATGCAGGCTGGATTGGATTTTGGTCTATAGTTGGAGGTTGTGTTGTTGGCATAGCAATGGCAAGGTAGGAATAATTACATGTCCTCCATTTTTTCAACCGTGATTGTCATTTAGTTTATCCTCTCAATAACTTAACTTGTTTTCTCTTGTCTTCTAGAAACTTGAAATGGAAAATGCATTCTGGGGTTATGATGTGTTTCTTGTAGAGCAATAATTTGTATATTCCATGTTAGTGTTTGCTGGGGCTTGAGAACTCCACGTGCATATGCCTCAATTTGGCAAGTCATACTGTTACTCCTGACAAGTGCTTCCTGTATGCTCCTTTTAAACACAGTTCTTGTGAATTCAACTGCCTGGTATGAGGGAGAACCCGTTGTAGCACATTTGGAAAGCATTGAAGAAATTAGTGTCTGTCTCCTTCCATCAACACTTTTGGACATAGTGACTCCTGAAGGGATATTGAGAATGTAGCGCAGGCAGCCTACCCACAATAACATTACATTCCTCCACAGAGAAATTAGTCTGGGCCCATTTTGGCTACAGTTTTTATATATCCAAACACAGCTCTCTCTGGCCATCATGAATGCTGATGACATAGGGAGCAGAAAAGCAAGAAGCGGATTGCCCTTCCAAAAGGCTGCTGCTTTTTCTTCATTGAGATCCCCTTTTAAAAAGGGGGTGAATAGAATGGAGAAAACATCTTTCAGGAGGTACATGAGCAGTGAGTTTATAAAACTGATTAAAGCCAATCACATGTTTCCCTTGCATCTGGATATGTAAAAATTGTTCTGGCTTCTCTATGTCCACTCTTTGGACTCCAGTTCTGCAATGAATTTAGCAGAAGTGCAGGGGTCTGTCATCGTTGCAGTCATTGTGGGATTGTGGACCCAGAGAGGCATCTTTTTAGGACAGAAATTGAAACTCCCTTTTTTTTCACTTGCTGTGCATCATCAGAGTACACAATGCATAAAGAAATGTGAGGTTTCTCATCTTGACGTTTTGCAGGCTGCCTAGCAACTGCAACAGAGGAAGAGGAAAAAACTCCTGACCTAGGGAAAAGAAACAAGCGCTTCCCACCCACCTATCGGCTCCAGATGCAGGCCAAAGGACTTGAAACAAAGTTCACACCCTGATTGCCTCTAAAAAGAGTTGCTTTTGATTAGCTAAGCTCAGATACGAGGTTTTCTTTCTAAGAGAAGTAGATGCTTAAAACCAGCTGCGGTAAATGACACAGATGCCGTAGCAGGTTACATGCTGAAGCAGGTAGCGTGCCAATTTAATTTTTTCTATCATGAATTAATCTCTGGTATATTTGCAACATTTCAGTAGTAGAGGGGGCACCCTGAGCAGCTCACTTAACTTTGTTAGGAGAGAATCTGCTGACTCAATGCCAACATGCAAATCTCAATCTTTATGGTAGATTAATTTATTTAATATATTGCCTGGGTTAAGTTTCAGGAAATGCTGACAGTCTCTTTAACTGCTTCAAAATTGATTTCAAACCTTGTTGAATACCAGTATTTTGTAGCATTCAGAGCTTTTCTTTTGAGTAAATTAAAAAAATACCAACAGACTGTCTCCAAATATGTCTTTCTAACTTTGGCGATACACAGTTCGAATGGGAGGGTTTGCATACAGAAAGGGAGGGAGGAGGTGATTTGTCACTCCTGATGGATGACTCTCCGTCCTAGGCCTATTCAGCATTTATCTGTGTAGGGTTGAATCAATGATGAGTCTGACTGTAATCTGCTGAAAGTTGTAATTAGGAAAATTAAGTAATGATTCTTGTCAAGGCTGACAAGTTGATGTATTTCAGTGTCAGAACTGTGATTTGCTAAGCAAGCAGCTCTCTCCCTTAACCATGTCTCAAGAAGCTGTTGTTTTTTAGGGTTTTTTTCTGCTAATTTATCAAAGCAAAATTGGTGCAGTTTTGGAATTTGCTCCTTCCATTTTTGTCAATGCATATTCTACCATTTAGAACTGGAACAACCTGAGCCTTGCCCTGGAGCATTTGGTCCTGCACATGACAGTAGGTGTTAAATCATCTGTATTTAAAGTAATGCCCAGTTTGGAAATCTGTTTATCTATCTCATTTTCAAAATGGTGCAAGTTTTCCTCAGCACACAGATACATAAATCCTTCTGCTCTCCACCCACTGCTGTCCTGATAGGCATGAACTTAGATATGTTTAGCTAATTTGTGTGATGCATTTTTATAATTGAAAAGCCTGGGCTATTTTGGGCAGCTGGCAGGTGCTGTACCCTTTGCTGGCAGCTTTCAAATGATACTGGTTTGAAGAAAAGCAGTGTCATAAAGCAACATTTGTATCACTGCATGGAAACATAAATCTATTTCCTTTTCTCAGATTCTTTTTTTTTTTTTTTTGGCCACATCTTTTTGCTAATGATCATAGATATTTCTGAGGTTTTGTCCTCTGTGGCTCAA
Source organism: Elanus axillaris (assembly GCA_026212715.1). NCBI lineage: Eukaryota > Metazoa > Chordata > Aves > Accipitriformes > Accipitridae > Elanus > Elanus axillaris. Next base: position 40,663,811 of record JANZLQ010000001.1, read on the forward strand.
TTTTTCTTCCTCCTTTTAACCTGCAGTGTAGTCAAAATGCTGAGACTTTATGACATGATGATAATTTCCTTAGCAACAGACAGTATTGTCAGCAATGCAGGTTTGTGATTTTTAACTGTAGGATACAGCCTAGGGCTGGATTTGCTGGGTTGCAGGAGACTTACCAGCAATAGGCTCAGAAGTCTGTGTCTGGGTAAGTATACACCTTCTCTGCTGGTGTGCCTACTTTTTTAGCAGCTGCAGACATCCCTTTACATGCTAGATGATGAAGGATTTAAACACAACAGAGGTTTCGAAAGGAGATACTGGGGCCAGAGGATAAAAATAATTTCTCTCATTTTTTAATTGAAACAAGTATTCTGAAGACTTGGCTAGATTTAGTCGTCTTTATTCTCCTGTAACCAGATAAGCAGAAGTCCTTTGGTTACCAAGGTCAGGCTAGTTCGCTATGTCATTTTTTCCCATTATTTCTGTTACTGGCTGAATTCAGTAGCTGCATAAACCTTAAGCTTCTCTTTGACCCTTCTGGAGTCTTTTGATATCTGAGAGTTCCTTGGAGTGCACTGCTACCATTGATACCCAAACCAGGATCTTTGTGTCAAAAAGAGCTGCAGCTGCTCAGTGAAGGTAGATATTTGCTCCACTTAACTGTCTTGAATGGTTTAGTTGCATATCATCCTCCTATCTCCACATATCCCTGGTGGTAGGATAGAGATAGAGGACGCCCTAGAGATCCCTTCCAGACCTGTTGTCTGTGAATGTCCCTCCCTGAAGGCTGGTATTTCTCACACTGTGATTCATTAGGCAGGATATGTATAACTGCTCTTGCCTGTACAGAGACGGAATAGTGACATTGTCTGCTGGCAGGCAAAGCGATGAGTCTCTGTGGAAAAAGCTGAAAGTTTGCACTTTGAGATGCTTCTGAGAAGCTTCTAAAATTGCTGATTTTGACCCCAGTGATCCCCAAGAATAATTAAAGAAACTGGCAAACCACTGAGAAGAGGTGATCCTGATTGCTGGATTTGGATTGTCAGAAAAAAGACAACAGTAGCAGCTAACCTCTGACTATTGGAGATTAATGTGTAAGCCACTTGAACACTGCAGTCATAAACTTTTAAGATTATATGCAGCATTGATCTTCAGCTACTGCTTATTGCATTACTTGCTGCTAAATTCAATGTGGAATTAAAGCACAGGGAGAATGAAAATAAGAGAAAAGTGTGGGGGTTTTTTTGATTGCATTACTCATACATCTCTTACGGTACATGTGGAGCTGAGTTCTCAAAGTGTTGGTAGCATTATCTGTTTTATCAAGTAAGCTATAAGGTTATCTGTCTGTAAAGTGATGTTTGTCAGGGCTGAGAAGGCAGTTAGCTGACAGACAGACAGATTTCATCAGGGACCAACCTAGGTGGATTGGGCTACCGTTAGCATAATGAAGGTAGGAGGCTATATGCGTAGAAGATACTCTTTAGACATACATACCTAACCTGTCTGGCCCAAAATCACATCTCCTAAGCAGGAGATTATAGAAAATTACTAGTGGATAAATGACATTGCCTTTTCTAAGCTATCTTTTTTAGTAGCTGTGTTGAAATCCCTTTTGAAAAGAGCAGTTGCACTGATAATTATGTCATGTGAGCAGTGCTCAAATGCATTCTGTCTCCTTGAGAGAAAAAGGAAAAAAGATGAAAAAAGCCATTATATCATCAGGTGGTATAAAGGTCATATTTCCCTCTGTATAACAGCCAGACTGCCCAAGCACTTGTGGGGCTGTCCTCCCCCAGACTGTCAGTGGGGCCTGTGTAGGAGAGGAGTGGCACCAAGCTCTTGGCTTCTGGAACATTTCAACCCAAAACAGCCACTGGCAGGGTGACCACCTGTGTGAAGAGTTCCTGCTTTACCTAAGCCATCAAGAGCTTCATCACCAATGCATCCAAGGGTTCAGAAGCTGTTCCTTGTCATCTTCGATCTAGGGATTCTGGTATTTTGAGTTTTGTCATTTCCCACAGGAATGAATCCTGACACTTAACTATGTCTTGAATGAAATGCAGCAGCCTCCTCATATGCTAATTGAGTGCCATGTCTGCCAAGGGAGACTGGCAAATGCTGACAAAACAGCAATATAAGTAGTGGTGTGATGTTGTGTCCAACAAATGCAGAAGAAAAAAAACCACCCTTCCTCTATACCAAGTGTTTTCAGTTGATGCCTTGAGAATTGTTCTGGTTTTGTTATTATTTTGTGACAGCTAAGAAATCCATGGCTCTTCATCTTGACAGCTAGAAATATCACCATTCTATGAAAGTGCCTTTTTTCTATTTCTGAAAATGAGAAATGATTTTTTAATTGTTTTTATAGTCTCCAATATACTGAATTAATTGTCAAGCATCACATTTAAATAGTATGAAAATCAGCATTTGTAGTGCTCTGATCTGTGCTTTTATTTTAGATTTGCAGATTTTATCAGGGGCATGCTGAAGTTCATACTGCTGCTGCTTTTATCTGGAGCAACGTTAGCATCAACCTGGTTCACTCTCACCTGTCTAACTAGTGTCACTCATCTGCCTTTAACCACAGGTATCGACAATGATTTTAATTCCTATTACTTATAATTGGTATTGCAGGCAAATATTTGCAGTCTTAAATCAACTATATTATAACCTGGTTTGGTATCTTTAGTAATACAGTAGTTTTACCAAGACCAAAAAAAAGGCTTTAGAAAACCTATTGAATCTGAAATGTCTTTAACAGCTTTGAATAACTTCATAAAAAGGTTAAAAACTAAAAAAACTCAATTATAAGAACCCAGAATATAAATTTAAAATTGATTTTTGGTGTGTTTTGAGTGTTTTTCTGTTTTGTTCTGGAATAACAGAGGTGAGAAATAAACTAGAAAAATCAGTTGAATTGGGAGTAGCATTGCATATAAGAAATGGTGATGGGTAGAAATCTAGGGGTTTTAAATTTACATTAATTATTGGGAACACATGGTGCAGTTCAAACCAAAGTGACCCATATTATTTTCAGCCATCTAAATCTATCTCTGCACTGTGCTGTCCTCTCTTTTGCACCTGCATGCAGGTTCAGGGAACTCTTCCAGCACAAAATTAATTTAGCCTGTTCCTCAAAAAGATGGGAAAAAAGCTATTTTCAGGTGTGGGGGAAAAGCTCAGAGGTCTACTTAAGCTGTCAGAGAGCTGTAGCCTTAGTTGAAAATTAGCACTGCTTAGTTCTTGGAATAGGCTGCCCAGGAAAGTGGTTGAGTCACCATCCCTGGAGGTATTCAAAAAGCACATAGACAAGGTGCTCCAAGACATGGTCCAGTGGGCATGGACGATGGTTGAACTTAATGATCCTGAAGGTCTTTTCCAACCTAAATGATTCTATGATTCTTAAAAATCTGTCCTTCACCTTACTATCTGTGCCAAAGGATTGATCCACCTGTGATTCCAAGACCTTCAACAGAGTAATGAGTTACAGTAAAACTAAGCCATTGAGATTTTTAAAAATACTTATTTATTAAAGAGTTCTGTAAATCCATTTTGCATAAAGTGCCATCTTTGTTATAGGCAAGTTTATCCATTATAGAAGAAATGAAAATTGTGGGTTTTCCCATTTTTGAGAGCTTGGTGTGGAGAGGAGTATATAAAATACTGTTTTACTGAAATTAACTTTGTTTCGGTAAGTGTCCTTGGTGCATTGCATATATCACATCTAAAAGCTGAAGTGGGTACAGCAAATTGAAATACATGATCAATTCAGGAGAAACACCATCTGAATGGATAGGTCAAATTTGTGATTTATCTTGAAATTTCAACTTTAAAAAAAATTCTGCTTAAATAAAGCATAATTTAATCGATAAACAAATCAAATTTCATGGTGGCTATTGTCCTGCCAAATGACCACACTTTTCTCTTCCATCAAATCTAAAATAAATGAATAAAAGCTTGTTTCTTGTGCTTCTCTGCTTCATCACTACAAGCCTGCAGTAATGTGGATTTTTACAGTAACTCTATCCTCTGAATTGATGCAACAAACCAAACACGTAAATGTCCCTTCAAGTCTATGCATATGAATGAAGCAGAGAGGTTTCAAGAGGTGAAAGTCATTACGTATGTACTCACCAATGATCCAAAACAAAACTGATGAAGCTCTGTCTCTGATTTCATTTTATTTTTTGTAAAGAACTCAGCATGCAACGTAGATTCTAGAAGAATTCTTACTTGTTTATAGCATGTAGGTGCATTATGGGCTTGGGTGGGTTTTTTTTGGAAAGGTAATCCACTGTCAGTACATAAAATTATGTAAGGTATTTGGGGATTGATACAAAGTATCCTAAACTAGCATCCCTTGATAAAAATCTAGGGATTGGGTTGTTCTTTTCATGCAGTTATCATTTCTTTTAAAGTGGGTGATTCCTTAGACTGAGTTGTAAATTATATTTCAGAATTTTCTGTCTCTGCTGTTCTTATATATGTCACTGTAAATGTTGAACCCTTTTCTATAAAACACAAGCTTGTTTTGGATAGAAATGCCAGCAATATGGTGCATTCCTCAAAAAAGGCAATATAAAGCATCAGGGCCTAATATGCAGCCACCAAATAAGATCTCTTTTTTTCTTCTGTGGCATAATGTTTAAACTTCACAGATAAGCAGGGGAATCATGTCAGCCTTTTCTCATTAAAGTTCATATAAAATAGATGTAATGCACCTGTTCAATTTAGATCCTTGTACACAGAAAAGCAGTGGTATATCTTTATGAAATACGCTTTTATGGATGAAAACACACAAGCTATTTAAGCTAATTTATAGGACTTCATGCTAGATTATTCCTCAGTGTAATGATGCAATATGATGATGACCTCTGCATTCCACAGTAATTGGGAGAAACGGTACATTTAAATTGATTTGGATGAACTTTTTTTTCTCCTCTTCTTCTTTTAATTAAAAGTTTGAGATGTAGAGTATATCAGAGTATAAATGTAGGAGGTCAAACGCAGGCTGTTGGCGGGCAGCTTTGGGAAGTGATTTGAGATAGCTGATTAAGGTAGAAGTCACTCTGGATACTCAGTGGACCAGTGTTGACAGTGGACTTCCAGGTAGTTATCCTGTGTGTGTTTTTGTAGAGCTGGAAGATGTGCAAAACCAAAAGCCGCCATAATTTATTTTTACTCTTTTTTGTATTCTTCTCTCCTCCTTTTCTTTTCTTTTCGTTTCGTTTCGTTTCTTTTCTTTTCTTTTCTTTTCTTTTCTTTTCTTTTCTTTTCTTTTCTTTTCTTTTCTTTTCTTTTCTT
>JANZLQ010000001.1:40669205-40695007 GCA_026212715.1 Elanus axillaris
TCTTTTCTTTTCTTTTCTTTTCTTTTCTTTTCTTTTCTTTTCTTTTCTTTTCTTTTCTTTTCTTTTCTTTTCGTTTCGTTTCGTTTCGTTTCGTTTCGTTTTTTCTCCTTTTTATTTTAGAAGAGGTCCATCTAATGCTTTGTATCCCAGAGCTACTTTGCAGGCATCACTGAACACCTGCTGCAAAGCAGGGCTTGTTGTGTTACTGAGGGCAACAGGGTTTGATGTTGCCAGAAGGTAGTAGGTTCCTCAGCTTCTTCCTGCCCTGTGGCAAAGAGCACAAGTGGCTTGGTGGTACTACAGAGCCAGTGATGGATCTAGGTCCACACTTTCAGCCTTATTCAAATACTGAGGCAGAGTGAGTAGGGTTCAAAACTGTTATGGAAACTTGTGGGGGTGTACACTTGATCTTGCAAGGAGGTTTTACCTTCCAAAAATCTAGCTCCCATATTGTGAGGGGCTTCCCTTACCTCTCTTGCCCTGCCTCCGATGTTCTCTTGAGCAAGTCAGACTTTTCCCTACAAAACCGCAAGCATTGCCATCATCAGCAATACCTGGAAACTGCTAAAAATATCCACGTGACCTGAGGGACTGCTGGTACAGTTAAAAGAGAGCTCTTCCATGGGACAGGACTGTCATTTTAATGAGGAAGCAAGACACTTCAGGGGAGTCTTTGTGCTGGCCCAGGGGTTAAAGCAGGGTTTATCCTCAAGGTGAAGGCTGGTTAGAGAACATTGTCATCCACTTCATCTCACCTGGCAGCTGCTTGACCCACGAATAAAGTTTACATCCATAGGTAGGCCTTGCCAGTGGTTTCCCCAGGTCCAGAAATGGTCTTTTTCTTTAGCATGTGGATATTGTGTGGCATACATGCTCATTCCCCTCTTCTGAAAACCTTCTGCCTGTCTTCTTTCACCTGGTCTCCAGAGTAAGCACTCAGGTGGGAATGTTTGCACTAAAGCAGGCTTTTGAAATGCTAAAAAGATGAGGGAGTTTGGCTAATTATTCACCCTAAAGGAAAGGGAAGAAAATCTCTAAAGGCTTGTCGTTAAAATACAACCAACCAACCTCGTTCTTCTAATCAGTATTCTTTGTAGCAGATGTAGTAATGTCTGGTTTAAATATTGGGGGAGGAATTGTATTTGAAAAAATGGTCACAGCAAAATGTTTTTTCCTGTACTTGTTTGTGTAATATTCTCCTAATTCCTTGTAAATAGACACAACATCATCTAAAAATATTTCCTACAAAATGTAATTACTTAGAATGGGGACCTTTAATGCAGATATTAAAAATCAATGACTGCTTTGTGTTTTCTTTAAATGATGATGTTTAGCATTGTTTGTATTGTGTAATGCATGCATTGCTCTGCATTATCATAATATGCTCAGTTTTTTCCTCCTGCCACAGAGCAAGACAAGTTTTCTGTCATTTGCTGACTTCTTAATGTTTCTCCAAAAGATTTTATAAAAAGTGTATTCAGAGTCATGTGTATGAACTATAACTGCCAGTGGGGAAAAAAAAGGAAGCAAGGCAATAATGATATAGTATTATCATAGCTACTATATCATCTGTCTAAAACACCTCTCACCAGCTAATCACAGCTCTTAAAAACCCTTGATTCTGGAATTGGTTTATATTTTAAGCAAGCATGAATTTTCTTTTAAGAAATTTTAATGTATATTATTTGCATTTTTCGGCAAGTTTCAAAGAGAATTTTATGTACACATTGAGCATTAAAATAGTTTTCTCCATTGAATTCCCAATGCAGCTGCTGATCTGTTTCTCTGTGCCAAGTTTATTGTTAGTTTGCTTTGTACTGAACTTCATTATGTGAATTTATGTACAATGGGATACTTTGACCCAAAATAATTGTGTACGGCATTGTAATGCCAGTTTCAGTATCTTGCCACTTTGTATTGCTTGTGGTTTCTCTGGATACAAATACTAGCATTTTCCAAAAATTGATATGCAACGCTAGTTGCTCACAGCTCAGATTGAATGTTTTCAGCATAGCATATGAAGAATATTCTAATATTTATGAGCACATTCAGAAGAATTTTGCTTTACAAATTCTTTTCTAGTGCTGAATGGCAGATACTCTGAATACAGTGGCAACTCCATGAGTTGATGACTATATTTAGGTTAAGCAACCCACACTTTATTTTCAGGTTCAACAGACTGAATGTTATAAACACATCTGTCTCCTTGTCCTCATCTACAAGGCATAGTAATGAAAAAGAGAGACGTTAATTACTTAATACTGATTGTTTTATTCTTTGAGTTTATTTTCTTTGCTATAAACTAGACATGCTTGATAAGTATAAGGCAGGGGGATACCAGAGGATAAAACAGTGGCCTGAAAACATTTTTTTTTCTAGCTTCAGCATTAACCTGCTGTGGGCAAATCATCACCCCCACTTCTGTTGTGGTTTTTGCACTCATAAGATGGGAATAATAACCTTTGTCTTCCTGAAGGCTTCTGTAAATCCATAGATAGACTTCTGTAAATCCACAGATAGAAGAGTGCTTAAAGAAAAACTGATTTAAGTGTTTTATTTAAAAGCATTTAAAAACCCCAGTGTTAAATAGTGTACAATGCTTGAAATTTGGGAGGAGCCTTTGAGGGATGAATACCTATAAATCTGGCCACTTCAGATATCTATTGATAGCAAGCCTCAAATATTGTATGATATTGTATGGTTTCCAGCTGCCCTTTTTTTTTTTTTTTTTTTGAGGGTCACTCAGTAGTTTCTTGGCTTTTTAGTTCTCCAAAGTGAATGCTTTGCTTTCAAAGCAAGTTCCACTTGCTTTTCTCTTGGGAATTGTATAGAACAAATCCAATTTGATCAGATTTTTGGTTACTTTCATAACTATATCATGAGAAAAGAATTTGATCAGCGCGTGCTGGAATAAAAATCCAGGCAATGAAACATACTGATCTTATAAATGTGCGCTACAGGGACATCCTTCCTCTATTGTGTTTTTTTTTGTTCCTATAAATGAATTACAGTAAAAATTACTGTCTTACCTTGAGGGAGCCACATTTCTCATGGAAAAATTAAGGGGGATTTCTTCCATGACTATTCTTACCATGGCCAGTAGCAAGAATTAAATTATAGTGAAGTTTCATTCCACTTTAACAGACTTTAGAGAGTTTGGTAGGAATGAACTTTGAATTGCCCAGATCATTCATGGGGCTGGCTACTAAAGTACTAAAGCCAACGAAGCATGCATCCACATGAGGCATTATCCTTTCATTCTGGCTTTTGGGATACTGTTATAATGGGCAATAACAAAGTGCCCTAGATCTCAGTAGGTTTTTCTTTAAATTGTCTGCTGCACCCAAGAGAACATATTCAGTTGTATTTACTTTCCTGTTTATCCATATGAAATTTGTGTGAATCTTGGCTCATTTGTCTGAGAACTGTTACAAAATGTACAGAGTTCAAGAGTTTCTGGCAGAGGACTTTGGAAGAGGATACTGTACAACCTGCTTGCACTTGATACTGCTTTACAGTGTCTGCATTTGCTTTGTAAATTTATCTGCAAAATACCTTTTTTTTTTTCTTAAGAAATGGTAGTATTTCATATTCTTTGTTAAAAATCAGACAAGATGTACGTGCCAATGGGTTGGTAAGAACTTCTTACTGCTTTTTCTCCTTGTGCTAAGCCACTGTATCACCATCGGTCTGTAGTCAGTACCTTGCTTCGTCTAACTGGTAACATCTCTAGTGCTATTATCAAGGCATATTTCATTCCTTGCTTCCTTCCTGGCCAGGAGGAGAATGAGCACTGAGGGAATAGCATGGGATGCCTCACACCTCAAGCATGAACATGACGTGACAAAGCCTAGCTTGAGCCTCCTGCTCCAGCCGCTCCAGGCCAATTCTCTGAAGCAGCTGTGCTTTGGATAGATGTTTTGCCTTTCCTCATCTTTTTGCAGTGGCCAGGCTGAGAAATAGCTGCGAATTTCACAAAAATGTCTTTAAAACACGACATTAATCAAAATAGTTTAAAGAAACCCAGCCCAGTTCCATTATTTATTGATGTCCACAGCTGCCACTGTCTCGGGTGCACAACTTTGTGCATAGCTTCATAGGCAGTTAATTCCTTTTCCTAAGAAAAAGTGATCTTTTTTCATACTAATAACATGACATGCTTCCCCAGTGTATGCCTATCCAAGCTAGTTGTTTGTCCTTGTTAGACTTTAGGACATAATATTAGCTTCTTGGTAAATCATCTTTCTTTTTTTTTTGTTATTGTCAGCACTTTCATATCCTTATATTAATTTCCAGTGACTGTCATCAAGATTGTCTTAATTGAAAAAACATTCACTGTAACTTTAGCAGCTGTTCTACAATATAAAATCTTGGTAATTGTTTGTGTTTGTTTGATGCAAGGTCACTGTAATGGAAAGTAAATGATCTCTGTTAATAGGTGGTGTCCTCCCTGCTACAGTATCTTGTTGTCCATGAGCTGGAATATGAGATGTCCTGTTTAGTGTATGAAACAGAAGGCAAAAAAAACCTTTTGAACTCTTACCTGACTTCTTCCTATAACTTATTTTTTGAAACTGCCTATCTTATCTTTGACTTTCTGTCTAGTTGACCAATTGGATTTGTGACTTAATTGCCAAGTTAATAGAATAAGTTTATTTGTATAGCACTCAGGAATACCCTGGATGATTTACAGGAACATGAAATGAAAAATATTTTCGCATCACTACAATGTATACCCTTTGAGGGAGGCTTTCAGATGTACACATCTCCTTCACTTTCAGAGCTTCCTTTTGGTTTGCCAGCTAAAAGCTGTCATTTACATTATATCTTAGAACTCAAATTGCATCTACTGGATCCTATATTCTGCCTGTCCTTTTGCCTTGACATCTCCGCTTATTAATTCCAAATATGTGTGTACATATACATAGACCCTGTTTTATAAGTACCTGTGATCTCAGCTGAAGTGATGTCATTGGTATTCAGCTGGCAGTTTTTGGTGTGCATACACAAGGCGGGTAACACTTTGGGGAGAGCCAAAAGGTAGTGCTAAAGCTGCTTTGCTCTTGGTAGTAGGGAAGTGTGAAGTATGTGCTGATGCATGTATTTGCATGACTGAGGCAAGCTGTCGTGACAAGGAAATGTAAGGGTGTAGTTTCTAAAGTACAGAGCTATTGCACTTGTTTGCTTAATACATTTTAGTAAGTGATGAGCAATGATGAAATTCAACTATCATATTTTGAACTATTGAATTTATTTTGAAGGCTTCTGTTTGTTTTATGGAAACTTTGGCATCTACTGTATTGACTAAAATTTGAAGTCTTGGTCTTTTAAATGGCTGATAATCTTAGATGCATATTTTTGCCTTCATCTCAAGTGAATCTGAGTTTCTGGAAATCATACATATAGAGATTGCCTCTGCTCAGAGGCACATGATTCCCCTTTCCCAGATGTTGATCTTTATGGAAGAGGTTTTGGTCCCTGCAGAGGTATTGCCTCTGGCACTGTCTGTATGCAGCTCCACTTTCGATGGTGCTGTTGTGGCTTTCAGCAGCTTCACAACTATTTCCACTGTTTGAGTTTCTGACACAAAATTACAGCTGGCTACCACCTTCTTTTCTTTAGGGAAAGTTCTGAAAACATTCTCTAGAAGTTACAAGTAGTTATCTATAGATATCTTCAATTGAGTGTAATGAGGGACAGATGTTCATTTGTCTTAAGAGATTCTTCTGTTTCATTTACGTGTTGGTTTCTCAAGCCAACACAAAAGTTTCAAGTAGCTGAATAAGTTCGGGTTTGCTGGCTACAGCTGATAGCAGTTAGAGACAGAACAGTGTGCAGTGGTGTTTGAGGTAAACAGGAGTTGAAAGAGAGGTTCATGGAATTTTAAATACTGGTGGGGACTTGCAGCAAAAATCTATGGTTCTTATAACTAGGGAATCAGTTCTTCAGTGTTAGCTAGAAGAGCCCATTAGGAAGAGCATCCTAATACTGGCTTGTTTTTTTTTCTTTCCTCCTGACAACTGTTGAACATACCTTCCATCAATTTCTTTGAATTTTATTCTGCCATTTATAATAACAGAATTTGAGAGTTGGAAAAGTTACCATGGTTTATTAGTGCTTTTTTTCTTTTTTTCTCTTAACAACTCAGAACATTCTGATATTTTAAAAAAAGGCAGGGGCCAGCTGTCCCTCCTGAAGTCATGCTGTCTATGTCATCTTTCTGGCTGGGGCTTCTGTCCTCTTTCACCTGGCCAGGCAAATCCTCTCTAGAGAAAGAAATATGTCTTTGTGCCTTGGAAGCAAACCACATCAAATGGAGGATCTGATAGATAGCCCTTTCTGCTTCTTAGTGCCTTTATCTCTTTTCCATGATTATTCATATTTTAAGAAACAGTGATTCTTTTAATTATTTTTTTAAGCTTGAAGTTTCCTACTTCCTAACAGTTTTTGAGTAGAAGGCTTTAGCAATGCTTAACAGAAAATGAAGTAGAGCTGTTGCAGTTCTCCCCTTTCCAAGACACAAGAATGTAAATTAAACTGAAAATGCAGTGTCTAGTTCATATAAACATATATGTATATGAAGAAAAATTGTCTAAGGATTTTGTACCATACTGCAGTGAAAAGATGCTATAAATAATTTCCCTGTGACTTGGTAACACTTTTGTATTCTTTACTTTTTCTTGTCATTTTGGTGGAAACCTCAGAAATTATTCCAGACTTTTCTTTTTTTTCCAAGCCATCTAATAATTTCCTTACACTTTTTACTTGATCAGTAACATCAGGTTGTTGAGGCTGCAGGTTAGGAAATCTTCCCCTTCCCAAGACAGCACTGAGCAAAGACTTATTTACATATCTGCATAGGAACTAAATTCTTCTGAAGTTTTCTCTTTTTCAGAAATGGATGTAATAGGTTTATTAATAGATAATACAGGTATATTAAGCATCTCTATTAAGATATTAAGCACTGTAAATTATTTGGCGGTGTCAGAAATTGTAGAACAAAATATCTGAGGCTACTGAAGAAATGTCTGTATTCTTCTGTTGATTTGCCGCAGAAAAATAATTTGTTGTACAGCAGTGAATAATCTGCATTATCAAATATGTCCTGTTCCTGCCAGGCGCTGGGTGCCCTTCATTTCTTTTTGAAGCCAGAAGGGATTCAACATGTTGCAGCTTGGGCCGTGCTGAATACTAATGTCTTGATATCTGGTAGATCATTAGTATTTATGTGTAAAATGGAAGCAAAATTAGTTTTGACCTTTAGAACTAAGTCAAAAGGTTAATCCATGTCCATTTCCAATTTGGTGCATTAATTGCTCCCTTTCCTACTTGTGTGTAGGACAATAGTTTCTGTTCATTTTGGAGTTAAATCAAACTGTAGGTGATGCTTTGCATTCATAATTTAGTTGTTTGTTTTACTTACATGTGAATTCCAAATCCCTGAATGTGTCTTCACAGGTTGTGTTTAAAAAAAAAAATATTAAAAATCAGTATTTCTGATTTTTTTTCCCCACCCCAAATCAATGCATGCATTCTTCCTAAAACTAGTGGTATGTGATGTGCTTTGTGATACACAGAGGATAAAAATAAGTCTATGCATTTTTCAGTTACTCAAGTATTGGTATTCTTGGCAGGTCTGAATAGGGGGGAAAAAATGCCAGTGTGAAATTAATAACTGTTTTTGTTTCTGTTGTAGCCACACTGTACACATCCTGCATTTTGTTGGGTATATTCCTCAACAGCAGCGTACCAATATTCTTTGAGCTCTTTGTGGAGACAGTCTACCCTGTTCCAGAAGGAATTACCTGTGGAGTTGTCACCTTTTTGAGTAATATGTTTATGGGAGTGCTTTTGTTTTTCCTCACATTTTACCATACAGGTAAGAAATATAAGCTACCTTGAAAATATAATTCTCCATTAAGACATACCCTTGTCAGTAAAGGGAGGATTTGCACATACAATTTCTCTTAATAATCAAATGTTTGAATCCCCCTATGTAGCAGCGAGGGAGAAGCACTTTAATTGTTCTTTTCTATATGCATGCTAATAAAAATGAAATGCTTTAGTGCAAGATGCATATAGTCATATTCCACTTAAAATTTGCTGTAGCCAGAAACCTTCAAGGTATACACTGTTGTCATATTTTTATAAAGGCCTGGGTAATGTGACCATTAATGATGTTTGTATCTGTGGGTGTTCAAAACCACAATAAAGCCAAGCCAATCTCATGCTTTGGGGTATAACTTTATTGCCCAGGAAGGGCAAAGAAGAAAGGCTCCATTTATGCTCAGCTCTGTTCAGTGGGTTGGACATACCATTGCAGGGGAGAGAGCATCTCTTGACCACTGGTCAAAGATGAAATATTCATTCCTTTAGATAATCCAGTGGCCTAATCAGGCACAACAGTGTTTTGCTTGACATTTTCATCAAATTCTTCAGACTTTCTCAACTCTTGAGTGTTATTTGCGTCCTCATAACTCATAATTCTAACTTTCAACTTGCTATTTACTAGGCTATAACATACATTATTACTTTAAGGTGTAAAATAAGAACCCATCTTGCTTTCAAAGGGAAGCAGTCTTTATTAATGGTTTTCAAACGTGCAGAGTTTTGGTTTGTATTTTGTTGCCGTGGCAAACGTTTGCTTCATGATGCAAGATTTGTAAAGCAATATTTTACTTTTGCTTTGCAAGCATTAGAAGTTGTGAGCTTTTATATATTATCATGAGTGTCTGTACTTCTTAATATGATATGTTTTATAACCAAAAGGAGACTGACAAATTTCAGAATGGATTGTGCTTGAAATTATGAAGGTTGCAGCCTGGAGCAAACTTTCAGTGTGGTTTGTGTGTGTTTCTGCTAGGGAATCACAAGCAGGTTAACAACCCTGTTCCAAAATGTGGTCTGTGAACACAAACTGAGAGAAATGTTTGGGGTTTTGTTTTGGGTTTTTTTTTTGATACTGACATTGAACTGCATCATTGTAAAATCTGAATTCCATCCCTGCTACCCTTGGTTGGCGTGGTGTTTAGTCTTTACATTTTAAAGAATGCTTTTATGATCATATTAATTGGTGTGAACTCTGTTCACATATACTATCATTTCCAACATTTACTACTGAACTGAAAAGATTACGCGGCATGTTCTGATAATTTTTTCAGCATCTTTCAGAGTAACAATCCAATGTTTGGGAATTACTTAATAATTGAGGATGGGAATACAGTATCTCACTTCTGACTGAAGGAATTATGATAAAGTAAACTTGTTCGCTCATAAATGGGCGTAAATGGGGTATTGGAAGCCATTTTTTGTCTCTAGTATTTCTTTTCCTAGAAGGTATCAGTACATGCAGGTAAGGATAAACCTGAAAGTAGTATATCCATATACTTGGAAGATTTTCCCTATTTCTTCAAAGGAAAAAAAAAATTATAAAGTAATTTGTGATTAGGACAATCCATTCTCCATGATGCAGTTTCACAAACGATCAAAAATAAAAGAGCACATGTGATCACTGGGAGGGATCAATGCCAGTGGGTGCTATTGGCTCCTTTGATTAAAAAATCCTTTAGAAGGTAGATAACGATCTTAAACATTTGTCTTTCATTTGATTCAAAAACATCTTCTAATGGCATTTAAGAAGCTTACAGATAAAACAGAACCCAGTCAAATTAATCTTGTTCCCTCCGTCTTGCTTTTTTAGGCCAAATAATCTTTAGTGGTTTTAATTTGGATTTCTCTCTTTTTCTCTTCATACTCTGATATTGTAAAGGCTGTGAAAGAACCAAGCCCTGGAAACTTTCCAGTGCACTGAAGATTTTTGGTCCAGCTAGCACAGTGGAGATGTAAACCTTTCTAAAGCGCAGCCTCCCTGCTGGTGCTGTGCCCTGAGACCCAAAACCACAGCCTCTGGATGTGGTTTTCTTTGCCTTTTCTGCAGGGACTTCCAAGTGAAAACCAAAAGCAAATCGACCTGTAGGTTCACACAATCAATGTGTTAGTGTGCATCGCCCATGCTGTCACAAATTCTCGATTACAAAAGGTTTGAAGGATTCACAAGTTAAATTTGGTCTTTTAGAATATTTGGGTTAAAGTCTGATTAATCCAGTTAAGCAAGAGTATTATAAGGAAAATAGTAGCAAAGCATTTGCCTGTTGACTTCTGGCATCATATAATATGGTCTTCTCCAAGCCTACGAAAATTTTACTAAGGTTTTAATAAGATTACTGCCTAAACAAATCTGTAAGGGTCTTTGCTGGATGAGGGAGGGTGTTGTTGAAGGTTACTGGTTTTGGAAGGTTGATTTTTAGGCTTTCTGAATTTTGTCCTCTGCATTGTGTAATATAAATTGTGCTTTTTCTTGTAGCAATATAAATTACAGATTTAAGAAGGTAGTAGTGCTGAAGTCTTGATTTTGATTAACACAGACCTTGAAGGAGAGTTTAGATCCTGGAAAAATAAATAAATAATAATAATAAATGAAACTTAGGGAAAAAAAGATAAAACACCATCTCCAGTAAAATTAATGTTTCTTCAATAAATTTACAGATTTTTAAAAAAAGGTAATTATGGTGCACTTCTTTAAGAAAAGGAACTGAGTAAAACTGCTAATTAGTAGTCAAATATCAGACAATAGGACTTCTTAAATGTGGAACACAGGCTTTTAAGAGCAGTACATTATGTATAACAGCTAAAAAGAGGCTTCTGAGGAGCTGTTTGTGCAACTAGTTTCAGATTGAATTGATTGTACTATTCACAAGTTTCTTCTGAGCAATTGGTTTTCCCTCCTTATACCTTGTAGCAGGTTTGATTCAAAATCAAATCCTGCTTCTTCTTAGGCTTTTAATTTGTTTTAGTTTTTAATCCATAGAAATCAAAGAACTAATGAGTAGAGTCTTCAGGAGTGGTTTATTCTCCATTAGCAATGATAGATTTCCTCCCCCCGTCCTCTCCATTGACAGTTTGAATAAGGAGGATTAACATTAGCTGGAGGCATTGGTGTTGTGTGTGTGTGTGTGTGTGTATATATGTATATATATACACACACATAAGGTGTCGACGTGGAAGCCTCATAGACCACGTTAACCATGTATCGGTCGAGAGCTGTCAGGATTTAGTTCAGAACACAGCGATTTCCTTCAAACCCACCATCAATGAAAATTTTGGTTGCTTTAAACATGGAACATGTTTGATAACTCTGAGGCTGGGTCTGTTTTCTTCTTTACAGAGTTTTCCTGGTTCAACTGGTGCCTGCCAGGATCGTGTCTGCTCAGCCTGCTCCTCATCCTGTGCTTCCGCGAGTCCTACGACAGACTCTATCTTGACGTTGTTGTCTCTGTGTGATAACATCAGACTGGTGAGGGGTTGGAAGAGACTGGAAGTCAGCTTTGCAGTCTGCACGTCTGCCTGGATTTGCACAGCTGAACAGCGGAAGAGCAAAGAAATTACAAGACTTAATCGTGGCTTTATTAGGGTGAGGGACAGGCTGTTCTTATGTTCAAGACCAACTTGATTTGCGATCAACTTGGAACTTGAGTGGTGATAATGACGCTGAAATGCACAAAGATAATATATAGGATGTACAGGTCCTGGTGCCAGAGCTGGGGCTCTCTATTTAAAAGGCTGTTGATGTAGCAGTGAGGTGTACAGTTGCGTGTGCGTGCGTGTGTGCCTATTCACGGTTATACACATTGGGGTACCAGTAATCTTCAGAGTCTTCTATCAGAATAGAAATAGTGAATAATCTTAACAAAAAATAAAAATAAAATAAAAGGGGGGGGGGGAATCTTTTTTTTAAAGATCTCTCTTTTAAATGGCTAGTCATTTATCTAATGAATGTCCATTAAACAGTTGAGCTAAAATGATTTGGTTTTTGTACACTACATTTACATTCTAATAAAGTGATTTCTGATATAAGACACTGGTACCAGAATTTTTAGCCACACTAAATGTCCCAAACAATCCTTGCAGTGTTGTTAGAGGTGTTTGTTAGCACCCTGGAGCACATCTAAACAATAGCTTTAGCTGCCACTGAAACCCAACTTGCACCCGCAGTCACCTCTGAAATACCACCATGGTTCTGTATGTCCAGAATATGGAGCATCTGTGGTATCTCAGAAGTGCACTGGAGAGTCACTCTTGGTAAATGTTGCTGTTTTAAAGGCCACCACTGTGTCACCTTTTCATCCCCCATCTCTGGTACTGCCTTTTTTTACTGTGAAGACCTGTTCATGCCACTGAATACTGTGGGTGTGGAAGTCCAAGTCCCACTAGTTCTCTTCTGATACTTTAAGGTGTGCGTGTTTTTTAGGATTAGTTTATGACTGAGAGTGACAAAACAATATTGTTTGTTAACCCAAGTCTTTAAAATCACTGTTTCCTAAAAAAAAACCTTTCTTGTTGATGAGGTGCCCTGATGGCGAAATGACAATGAGTTTTACAATGAGAAATAACTCATGAGTTTTGGCATAATATGGGAAACATAATGCCAGCTCTTTTTATCAGTACTAACCTGTGGTCGTTCTGGCCCTTACTTGAACAAAAATATTAAAGACACTTTGAATAGTTTTTTAACACAATTTTAAACCTGCTAATAATTTCTTAATTATATTCTTAGATTTTAGTTCAGCATCATTTAAAGTATTTCCATGTGTGTGTTCTGTGCTCTGTGTTAGGGGTGTGTTTGTGTGTGTATGTGTGTGTATTTATATCTATGTATACACAAATAAAACTTATATATAAATATTTATATATAAGTTATATGAGGGTATGTGTTTACATAGGTTTATTTTAAGTAATCGCATCTCTGGATGGTGGTATGCCACTGTTTGTAACTAAACCAGTCACTGCTGTGAATGAAACACATACATATGCTGTCTGCAACATGAGTTTTTTTCAGGGAGTGAATGATTTCCTATTGTAGCAATTTTATCGCAGGGGCTGCGTGCACATGTTGGAGGAGGCTGGTGTGCAGGGTTCCGAGTCCGGAGAAGTCTGAATCAAATGCCCTTTGCTCCTGTGTGGGGCTCTTCTCTGCCACCCTGGGGTGAAACCAGTACTGTAAGCTTGCTCAAATAAGCCCTGAACTGAGCACTACCTTTCAGACACGGATCCATTCATTCTGTCTGCTCTCCTTTTGCAGAGAGAATAGGCCACTAATACCTTTAACTCAGGAGTGTATCTGTGCAGTAAAATAAAACAAGCTGTTCCCTGACTTTATGTTTTCAGAGCAATGGATGTATTTACTGTAGTAACAGAAAATTGACTTAGCTTATTGCCTATATCAGCTACTAAATGATCTTTTCTGTGTTAAAGCAGGCTCTTTGTAGAAATGGAACTAACCTACATTGGGATAACTAAATCAATCTAACCAGAACATTCAGATCTGCTGGCATCATCCTCTTACCGTTTTTCAGATGAATGGTATTAACTGTCCAAGTTCTTTTTACTATGTTTTAGTGCCTGGAATAGTTGCAGAATCCAGTAGCTGCTGCTACCTATTGTCTTCTGAAACCAAGGATCACTTGCCAAGAGCCTGATTGGAGTTGCATTGTCATGGCAGAAATGCAAGCTCAGATGACTCTTCAGAGCTCTGCTTCTGCAATTTACTGTAGCTATATTAAGATTAAAATTGCACAGCTCAGGCACTGTCCGGACTGACAGAGATTTCTAATCCTTTCACTGTCCTGACTATTTTAAGATGGAGAAGCACTTCAGGCAGTATTCAAACTGTAACCTATTCTGTCTGTTCCAGAAAGCATTGAACAATTCAAATTATTTGTCAGTGCTGCCAGATGCAGACTCTCTGTACAGTCAGGGCAGAAGAGCAAACATCTTGTTTTACACCCTGTTGATTGTTCTTCTCAGTCAGTATGAATTGCTCACTGCTCTCCTGAACTTTGATGCTTTGGTAGAAGTTTCTGTGTGGTGGGTTGACCCTGGCTGGACACCAGGTGCCCACCAAAGCCACTCTATCACTCCCCTCCTCTGCTGGACAGGGGAGAGAATACAGAACGAAAGGCTTGTGAGTCGAGATAAGGGCAGGGAGAGATCACTCAGCAATTACCATCACAAACAAAACAGACTTGACTTGGGGAAATTAGCTTAATTTATTACCAAACAAATCAGAGTAGGATAATAAGAAATGAAACCAAATCTTAAAAATACTTTGGCACCATCCCTCCGTCTTCCCAGGCACAGATTCACTCCTGAATACTCTACCTCATCCTCCCCCTGCAGCAGCGCAGGGGGACAGGGAATGGGGGTTGGGGTCAGTTTGTCACACTTTATCTCTGTTGCTTCATCCTCCTCAGGGGCAGGACTCCTCACTCTTCCCCCACTCCAGCGTGAGGTCCCTCCCACAGGAGACAGTCCTCCAAAAACTTCTCCAATGTCAGTCCTTCCCACAGGCTGCAGTTCTTCACAAACTGCTCCAGCATAGGTCCCTTCCATGGCGTGCAGTCCTTCAGGAGCACACTGCTCCAGCGTGGGTCCCCCACGGGGTCACAAGTCCCGCCAGAAAACCTCCTCCAGCATGGGCTTCTCAAGGGGTCACAGCCTCCTTCGGGCATCCCCCTGCTCCGGCGTGGGGTCCTCCCCGGGCTGCAGGTAGAGATCTGCTCCAACATGGACCTCCATGGACTGCAGGGGGACAACCTGCCTCACCAGGGTCTTCCCCACGGGCTGCAGGGGAATCTCTGCTCCAGTGCCTGGAGCATGTCCTCCCCCTCCTTCTTCACTGACCTGGGGGTCTGCAGGGTTGTTTCTCTTACATGTTCTCACTCCTCTCTCTGGCTGCAGTTTTTTGTTGCACAGCAACTTTTTTGCCTTCTTAAATCTGTTATCAACAGAGACAGTGCCACTGTCACTGATGGGCTCGGCCTTGGCCAGCGGTGGGTCCATCTTGGAGCTGGCTGGCATTGGCTCTGTCAGATGTGGACGAAGCTTCTAGCAGCTTCTCACAGAAGCCAACTCTGTTGTCCCCCCGCTACCAAAACCTTACCATGCAAACCCAGTCCACTGTGTAGTCTTGGGCACTGTAGTGTGTGGTCTTAATTGCAGCCCTCAATGCCTCTGCACCAAAATAGAGATGTTGTCCAGAGCTGAACGGCATGGCAGGGCTCTGCTGGAGATCTGCACCGAGGTCACAGGCACCGTTCTGCAGCCAAGGCTCAACCAGAGTTCCCAGCAAATCTGATGGAAATCTGCCTGAGTGAAAACGAAAGGATTGCTCCCAAACTACTTGAAGTTGTGCAGGACGCTGCTGCATTCCACACACACAGTGTTCAGGCTCTAGGATCTTATTAGATTAGCAAGTCTGCCTCAGGATGGACATGGGGATTGCAAACATGCTTGCTGAGATCTCTGAAAAATATTTTATCCCCATCTGTGACTAGCAGCAGCATCCTTCTGTGGAGGAGCAGTCCATTTCCTGTCAGTAACCCAACTCAACCCTTGGGAATGATTTTTTGAGAAGGGTTATCAGTAGGTCCACCCTTGTTTGGATTTACGAAGGGTCCGAGCTGGCAGGACTCTGCACTTTATTAGAAGTTAAAATTTTGAGACCACAGGGAGAGCCCTAAGCAGTGCTGATACAATCAGCAGTAGTGCAGAGTAGGCTCAAACCAGTTAATATTTATCTTATTAATTAGTGAAAGTTCCAAGTCCCTCTAAATTTTGAGTTGGTAACAACAGGGTTTCTTATCTAAAGGATATTATTATTTATCACCTTGCACTGCTGCAGAGTAGCTGGCTTGGCCTGTGACTTGCCAGTGGAGGAAGGTGCCCTGGGAAGTCGCACTATTTGCTTCTCTTCGTGGCCTGTAAGTTCATGGCCCTGAAGAACATTCTTTCTCAGCAGTGCAGAGACCCATAATATATAAGTATTTGTGCTAGTTTTTATCTTGAAAATGCTAGGAAGGATGCTCTGTAACAACTACTCTCAATAGTTCTTCATTTTAAGTATGGGCTGTTCCTCAGGTTTGTGCTTGGCTCGGTAACAACTATCAGTTCAGCTTCCAGTGCTGCTGGCGTTTCTTCTTGTGAGCTGCGGAGCTGGGCTACCTTTCATGCTGCTAATGAGGAAGCTCAGGGTTGGTAGATGTAGGCTCCATTCATGGCACTGTTTACTGTTTCTTGTCACTGCTGTTCCCCATTAATTTCCTTTTGATTCCTTCACCTTCCCCCGTGGCCACCTGCTCCCTTGAGGTGGAGGTATGGAGAAGAGCTTCCATGCTCCCAAGGCAATTTTAGAGGGATGGGTTGGCTGACTGTGTACTTAATATGCATAAAACCAGTGATTTTTAGAAAATCATGGAAGTTGAAAGAAAGTGCAGACCCAAAGGATTTTACACATATGTGAGAAGATAGTCTGTTATGAACAGACTATAATTTGCCTAAAACTTATAATTTTAGCTCCCACACCTAGAGAGGCCAAGCTGATCGGCACCATGCCTGTTAGATATTCAGGTTCACAGCATCACAGAGTTATTCCCAACCATCTGACAGAGCTGAAATGAATGGGAGTGGCACGTCTTTAATCTTGGAAGGGGGTGGAAAACCCCAGGCTGCATCAGTGTTTGCACTGGTAACCTGGGGGAGTGCTGTGCTGATGGACTGAGCAAGGGGAGGGGGGATTTCCAGAGGACATTTCAACACTGAAATACTGTGTTGAGTTGATTGAATCCATATAAAATTTGAAGTTTTGTGGTGAGCGGGGTTGTTAATGCCTGGCTCGTTCTACAGTAAACTTAGCAAGTGGCTACATAGCCTTACGCTGCAATATAAACAAGCTGAATTGATTGATATGCATGTATTGGCTGTTACTGGAAAATTAAGTGCTATTTAATTGTGAGGATTTACTGAAATATGAATGGGAATTACACAGTTTGCACAGTGGATATAACTGTCCTGTAATGCTATGACAGGAGGGGTTTAATTGTTCATCTTCATTTCTTCTATTGAGTCACTTGCAAATATTTAATAAGTATCTATGACAAAGACATTTTTATGTTCCATTAGTTTTGAGGGAGTTTCTTTTAGACTAAGTATGGATCATTGTAATAACTTGGCAAGACAACTGCTACACTGGAACAAAAGTATACATGAATATTTGGTATCAATTTGGTATTTGATGTTGATGCCATCATTCTCAGTGCCAGGCTTGGGGAGCAGGGATGTGGTGCGTGTGAGGAGGCGGCGGAGCTTGTGGATGCACAGTCGTGCAAGGGTAGATGCTGACCCTGCCAAAATGATCAAGAACTTCATCTTCTGTGGGCTCCAGCACTGGGGCTGGGAGAAGAAGGGGAGCATGTGTAAGGGGAAAGGCTGCCTCATGGCTGCTGCCTCCCTTCCAAGAGACAGCCTCCAGGCTTACTGCTTCACATGTGAGAGGTCATAAGTATCAACACAGGCTTCATTCATTTCCCTGCAGCCGTGACTGCTGCAAGGTGGGTTGTAGGTGGCACAGGAACATCTGCCTGCCTTCCTCCAGGACTGTCATTTCAGACGGCAGAGCAGAATTGCTGCAGAGCAGGTGGCAGCCCCACTGAAGTCAGAAGATGATGTCAATCTGCTTATAATTTTTTCAGTTTGTGTTTCAAGACAGATGAAACTAATAAATAGAGGAAGAAATGTAACTCTGTCCAAAGTTTTGACAAGAAAAAGCAAATATTTGCACAGATGTGCTGGCTCCTGCCTTTAACTTGGGATCACAACGTGTTTGGAGCAATTCATGCCTGCTCGGAGCGTGGACCCAGTCCCACAGCCCTGGCGCTCCTCCTGCCACTGCTCAGACCAGCAGCACTGTGGGAAGCCTCGTGCCTGGGCTGAGGAGGGCAGCGATCAGGGCAGAGGGGGAGAAGGGAAGCACTACGCTGCAGCCAGGATGCCCAGAAGGTGCAACGTTGGTGGGCACCTGGGTTATTTGCACAGAAGGGATGTCTTCTGCTGCCCAATTTTAGCAGAGCCTCATTTTTTACTTCCTCAAGAAGGAGATTTTGATCTTCATTTTATGTTTGTGACATGATTTGTTCTAAAGGAACAGCTATGGCTGTGGCACATGGCATAGAGGCACTGGTTTTCCAAGGTGTGGCAGAGAATGCAGGTGGAACTTTCTCCCTGCAATAACAGCTTTTCCTTCCACGGTCTCTCTCCCCATTGGTTTCCCTCATGTGATTTCTCTGCTTATTATATGACAGACTCATTGCACTCACTTAGTGTCGCTACATGAAGAAAATATCATGAGCAAAACCTTTTTTTTCTTTATGGGGAGCTTTTCCCTTTAGGCTCAGGCCACTTCTCCAACCTTAGCCCAGCTGTATGTAAAAGCTAAAAAACCCCAACCCCATGTTTTTCTTTGCAGAGGGGATGTGCAGGTTTGTGTGATGCTGGGACGGGTAGCGAGAGCCTGGGTGCTGCACTTGCTTCATCGCAGAGCTGCTTGGGGAAGGGATGCTTGTTGGGGGGGGTGCCTTGGTCCCCCCATTTGTAAAAGGAGAGGGGGATACCCCATGTCCCTCCCCAGGCAGGGACATGCTGCGGTCAGGGCTGGGAAGTGCTTTGGGATCCTGTGAGGGACGGGGGCTGAAGCAGGGCATGGGAAATGCCCTGTTTAATGGGCTGCATGTCATCAGCCTTGAGACTTCTGTGGGGAGTGCAGACCCTGGTTTTCTCTGCCTGGTCAGCATAATCTGTAAGGCATAGACAGTATGTACTCCATGGATAGAAAAACCCCTCTGGCAGGACAGGTTGCATTAACAAACTGGTGGGAAATGGTTATGTTTAGGGAAGGGGTGCTCAGAGAGCCACTCTGCCTGGAGCGGTCGGGGGCTGCGGTGCCCCTGGGCTGTATCTGGCTCTCTCTGGACACCCTGGATGTGCAGTCAAAGCCACGGCAAGAAAACAGAGTTGGTTCCCTTGCCCCGGCCCCTGCCTGCACCTCTCCTGCCTGCCCAGACCTTTCTGCTGTCACCTGGGCTGAGCAAGGCCGCCAGAGTTGCAGGGCGTCCCCATGGGCGCCAGCCACCAGCTGCTGCTCCCCCTGGGACAACGATGTATTTTCCAGATATATTTATTTTCTCTGCCTATGATACTTGCTACATTAAAACCTCTTTTTCCTCTACCAAGTTTAATGTCTTCCACTGTGCATTTTAGAAACAAGTACTTGATAAGGTGGAAAAAACAGCTTTTAATTATGTGACACACCTAACAGTTGGGGTTTTGAACTGTATGAACATATGGAGAAGGAAGAGGGTTTTACATGTTGGAGAGCATCTTTGTAAACTATCCTCAACCTGTAAGACTGTTCAGTTTTACTGGAGTTTGTATGGATTTTACTTTTCTAATTTTTTTAAATGATTTGATAAAATTTTATTTTAGGGCAAATTCTACTTTTTGTATGCGATATTCCAATGTAATGTACTTTTATTTTTAAGAAAATAATGTTGAAACCACTATATAGTTGTCAACGTAACACATCCACTGTGTCATTTCTTTTTAAAACTGGAATCTAACCATGAAGTGCGTGTTACTTTACGTACTGGTTGTTGCACATTAAAGAGGTTTACTCAGATGTGCTGCCATCACTGTTCATTAATTCCAAGAAAATACAGGGGAATAGTTTATTTCTGCTACACTATCACTGAAAACTACTGCAGATACTGCTACGAAATGGGAGTTGCTTAGTCTAAATGCATGCAGCTTCATCCAACACCCAACCCAGTCAACAGAAAGATTTCCATCGCTTTCAGTCGGGTTTTAGGGTGGGGGTCTGGCACTGCTGTTGGGCCGAGGGTCCCCACAGACTGAGGGCTGCAGGGGGTGGGCTGGGGCAGAGGGGTCCCCAGGACCAGGGGACGGAGGGAGGGGAAGGCACTGGTGGTGGTGGCAGCCCCCGCTGCCCCACCACACTGTCCCAACTCTGATTTCACACCCTGACTCACCCAGGCTCACAGCTCAGGACACTGCAAGCTGGTTGATTTTGCTGGTTCCCACCATTAACATCTCTGTTCAGGCTTTTGGAAAAGAGACCCTTCATAATAACCTTCCTTGTGTTTATTCTGCATTTAATTGGAACGGCCCTAACTCAGGATCTCTTGATCCATGTTTATTTTCTAGAACCAGCTCTTCAGTAACGCTCTGACTACTTACCAGGGCAAGTTTAAAATAGCCTCGCATCCTATTAGTGCTGGGAAGAAATCTGTCAACTCCTGTATCGTGGAATATCTGGGCCCCACTATTCTTAGTAACAGTCTCTTTCCAGGCTATATATGGGAGCTTAAGGCTCCTCTAATGATACAGTTCCCGGTTGTATTTATCTTTGCAGTGTTACAGAAATCTCTGTCCTTGGGGGGATGAGAGCTGATCCATCCCCCATCTCAGATCTCTGGTCCATCTCAGATCCCTGCCATAGTTTTGTGTGTTGGTGAACCCTCTATGCTCATCCTTTCTCAAAGAGAGTTTTTTTTTAACCTGGTTTCTGTTTTATTTTTTGCTGTTATTGAAATCTGCTGTCTCCCTGGCATATAAATGACATTTATTCTCTCTTTCCTGATGGCACATCCTTGCTGGATGCTCACTGGTGGCTCCCTGTCTGACCATGTTGGAGTTGCACATGGGCAGACAGGCCCTGTGGGAGTGCCTGGGCTGGGAGCCAAGCTGGGTGCAGGCACTCAGCGTTGTGTCCAGATGTGGGGGAGCCGCTCACAGATACCTCGTGTCCCTTGGCCATGAGAGCAGCAGAGGCGAGAGGGAAAAGTCAGGGCCACTTGTAGATACCAGGTATGGGTGTTCTGGCATCTCTAGGCTGCAGCCCAGCACTGGGGGATTCTGACTTTGGGGAAGAGCAGCAGCAGCACCCAAATGCAGGTGGGCCTGCCTTTATTCTCCTGCCAGGGGTTGCAAGAGCCGAGCAGCCATGGTGCCTTACCTGCTCCAGGAGCACAGTTTGGGCTGCAGCTGGGGAGTTCCGTCAGGAACCAAGGTGTTAGCCTTTGACACACACCACTGACGTTACTCTGCACCCACCACCATAGGAACACAAACTTGCAACCAGGAAATTTTTTTTTGCTACAGGTTGGGCTTGAGCAGGCAGAGGGGAAGCCCCAGAGCGTGAACCATGCCAGGACTCCTCATGCAAGCTGCCAGGAGCAGCATGTTCTCCTCTCCCAGTTCGGGCCAGTCACCCAGTGAAGTCATCCTTGGATAAGGGCTGCAAAACCACCTTAACTCTTTGGGAGCCAAACAAGTGCGGGAGCAGGGCCCTATGGCGGTGGTGCAGACCTGGCTCGTCCCAGACTCTCAGCAGGAGGTTTTGCCACAGGTCCTGTGGCCGCAGCGAGGTTTCTTTTGGGGAGCATTCCGCTTTGCTCTGTATCTGCAGGCAGGTCCTAGGGCTGGAGGGACTCTGCCAGTGGCACCAGGATGGGCTGGACCCCTTCCCTGGGGGCTGCAAGGGCTGTGCGGTGAGTAAGTGTATCCATCTGTCAGTCCATCTGTCTGCCTGGCCCCAGACATACAGCCATGATAAGTACCTGGGTCAGACACTAAAATGCAGTGGTCAGGGGATGCAGGCCTCCCATGGGCAGCACATGAGGAAATGCTGCCTTGGTGGGACCCCCAGTGAGTGGGGCTCAGGCGAGCACAGGCAGAGGAACGCTGGCAGCCAACGAACTGACCCCAACATGTTCTGAACCTCAAACTCTCCCCAGGGCTCTCCTAAACCTGCCCTTGATTGCAGAGCTGAGGGTTGGGATTTTGGATCTAGCTTTGCGGTTGAGTCTTGGTGCTGAAAGAGCATCTCTGGTGGGCAAAGGAAAGGGCAGCTCTGAAGGGTTTGTGGTGAGCGGATGCGTGAACTAAACCAGCACTAAAACCTCCTACAAAAATGACTTCAACTGCCAGCGAAATGCAGGAGACCCTTTTGATAGAGATTTTCAGAATAGGCCTTAGCCTTTGCTAAAGTGTTGCAGCTCATCCTACCTTGTACACTCACATGGTACTTAAAGATGACTATCTTGGCAGGGGTGGGACTGTGGGTCTCTGGGCTGGCGTGCAGAATTGATGCTTGGAGCACGAGTCTGCACCTATTAGCTCCAGACCCTCCTTGGCTGTGACAGCACCCGGCATGGTGGGGACTGGCAGGGACCAAGCTGCTCCCCAGGACGGGCAGCCTCTGCCAGGCAGCGAGGTTTGTCTCCTCCAGCGTCGGAGGAGCAATGGATCAGTGGAAGACAGCAGTAATTGCCAGGAGGCTTTCAGGCAGAAAGCAAGGCTCTCGCTTGTGGACAGGCTGATGTAAGTCAGCATGTAAATTGGGTACAACATAGAAATAATTTCAGCCGAGCTCCTATGAACAAAAAAATGTTGTTGCTAAGAAATGTGAAAACAGAAAACAATAATGTGGCTCCTGCCAGGGTAATAAAGGTGTATCAGTGTTATGCCTGCTCCCTCGTACAGATCGCTTGCTTGTGACAGTAAATTAAGTCTTGCAAAAGTGGGTACAGTTTTCTCTGTGGCCACTGATGCTTCACATCATGGAAATATCAAATGTTTCTGATGGCTGTTCATTACCCTGCGCTTGAGAGGGGAGCAATCCATTGCTAGCTCCATTATATCCATGACAGCAAGGAAATGACTATGGGAAGTTTAAAAATGAAAGAATACAGCAAGATTAGATGTATCGAACCTCAATAGCCTGTTGCTGTTCACTATGGTCGATGCTAACTCCGACTCTGGGAGACACCACAACTGTCTCCAGAGTGATGAAAAACCAGGACTACTTTTTGCTTCCAGCTAATTGCCAGTTCATTAACTGTGAAGTTTGACCTTGAAAATCTTCAGAAAACTTATTTTGAAGCGTGATGGTGATACAGCACAGCTCCTCAGTGAGAAGACACCTCTGCCCTGCAGCCAGAAGGAGCTTTAAGTGTTTACAGAGTACCAGATCTGCTTCAGTTGGTGCAAGGAACTGACAAGTTACATCTTCCATGTTCTGTAGAGATACACACCATGGAGTTAATGGGTGGATGTGGCTGGTGTGCAGCATGCAGACGTTTCCTTCTGGTCTTTATAGTTTTAAAATGAAAACAAGCTAATCTTACATGTGCTTGAGTTGCTGCCATGAGTTGGCCAATGTAGGGTCAGTCACAACAAAAAAGGGTGATACAAACCTGCCCTACAAGTGCACCAAGACAAAGCAGGAAAAGGCGAGAGTCTACCCAGCTGCCGTCAGCCCCTCATGAGCCAGCTTCACGTTTTTATCTCAACAAACAAAATTACCTTAGTCTGATTCAGTCTTTTCTCCAGAGGAAAAGGGTTTGGTTTGGGGAAATAGTAAGCAGATTGAAGTATTGAAATCTGACCAAAGACAGACTGTCTGTGGGGGTGTCCTGGGAAATGGGTTGATGTTTTACCCTAATAGCCTGATTTTCTCCATCTCTGATGATATAAGGAATTTACTGTCTGTCCTTACCTCACATGCCGGGGAGGGGGGGTATGGTGGGGTTTTTTCTTTTGGAAGCAGGCTTGAGCGGCACTGAGCTTTGCTGCCTTCTTGATTAATTTGAACCTCAGCTCTTTAAAACAGAAAGTGCAATGACAATGCCACAAGTGGCTTTTTATGAATGAACAAAATAAACCATGTCAAAATGCATTTCAGTTGTAGCAAAGCAGCATTTTTAATGAATCTCCAAAGCTTTTGGTAATTGAGCTATGTGTTTGAGAGCGTGTGGTCTCTCAGCTGTATGCTCGAGGGGACAAAAACATATGAGACATCACGCACGGGAAAAGATGTTGTTGTGGGAGGGTGTTGCGTCTCATGCACATTGAGGAGTGCTGTGCTGCACTGAGCTGATTTCAGGTGAGTCGGGGACTGTCCCTGGGCTTGGGGACTGTCCCCATGCCCTGCCACAGCAGCACAGCCACAAGTGCTTTTACAGCTGACCAAAATGCCTGCATGGGCAGAGGGAAATGCAGGAGTTGGAGCCAGGGCTTATGATCATGTCGTGATGGGGGACTGGGACTGCTGGTGGAGCTGGGGCACTGGTGGTGCTGGGGTGGGGCACTGGTGGGGATGCTGGGCACTAGTAGGGGTGCTGGGCATGGTAGTAGGAGATCCACTTGGGGCTTTTTTTCATTGCCACAGCCTGACTGCTTTCCATGGAGGGTGTCTGCATGATGGTCTGCCTGGCCAGCACTCCCAGCAGCGTATGAGGTTCGTATATGAGAGAGTCAAAAGCCTTGCTAAAAAATCAAGCTGCAAGATATTTCTCATTTCTGCACTATCATCTGCAGGATGTGGTGCCTGTTCAGAGGAGGAAATTAACTTGGTCTGACACGACTTGCTTTTGATAATGCCCTGGTGTCAATATGCAGCTGCTCAGCCACTCTGCAGTGGTTATAGCTTGTTCACCCAAGTCCTTGCTCCAGCACTGTCATGGTTTCAGCCCAACTGGCAACAAAGCACCACGAAGCTTGCTTGCTCGCTCCTTCCCCCCGGTGGAATGAGGAGAAGAAAATATAAAGACCAGCTTGTGGGTCGAGACAAGGACAGGGAGGGATCACTCACCACTTATGGTCACAGGCCAAAACCAGGCTCAACTTGGGGAAGAAAAAATCAGTTTAATTTACTGCCAATCAAATCAAAACAGGATAATGAGAATTAAAACCACATCTTAAAACATTTTTCCCACACCCCTCCCTCCTTCTTGGGCTCAACTCCACTCCCAGTTCTTTCTACCTCCTCCCCCTGGCAGCACAGGGGGACAGGGAATGGGGGTTGCTGTCAGTTCGTCACATCTGCTGCTCCTTCCTCCTCAGGGGCAGGACCCCTCACTCTTCCTCTGCTCAGCATGGCATCCCTCCCATGGGAGACAGTCCTTCATGAACTTCAACATGAGTCCTTTCAGTGGGCTTCAGTCCTTCAGGCACAGACTGCTCCAGCACAGGCTTTCCTGTGGAGTCCTGGCCATCATGGGGGCCATCCCCCTGCTCCGGCGTGGGCTCCTCTCTCCCCGGGCCGCAGGTGGGCATCTGCTCCCCGCTGCCCTCCCTGGGCTGGGGGGTACAGCCTGCCGTCTGCCCACGGGCTGCAGGGGCATCCCCTCCTCCCCCTCCGACCTCGGTATCTGCATAGGGGTTTCTCTCACATCCCAATCTCCTCCTCCACTGCAGGTTTCCCCTTTTAAATCTGTTCTCCCAGAGGCACTACCACTGTCGCTGATGGGCTTGGCCTTGACCAGAGGCAGCTCCGACTTGGAGCCAGGGAGGCTTCTGGCAGCTTCCCACAGGAGCCACCCATGCAGGCCCTCCCCCGCTAACAAAACCCCACCACACAAATCCAAAAGAGGCATTTTCAGAAGCACTGACGTTAACTGGGCCAGGCTGCCATTCATTGCCCCTTTTTTCCGCCATAACACTGAGTGTTGCCTGTGCCCTTGCCCAGGCAAGTGCTCTATCAGCCACAGACGTTTCCAGCCTTTGATGGAGAAGAAAACACAAGCAAAAGAGCTTCATGAAGAGGGACAGGGCTAGGATAGGTTTGTCACTGCAACATCTGGCTCAGGGCATCCCTAAAGCATTTATTGCAGGGAGCTGGGAGGAAACATGTAGACATGTCCCACACAACATCCTTGTCTCTCAATTGGAGAGACATGGATTTGATGGATGGACTACCTGGTGGATAAGGAATCAGCTGGATAGTTACACTCAAAGATTTGCGGTCAATGGCTTGATGTCCAAGTAGAGACCAGTGACGAGTGGCATTCCTCAGGGGTCAGTATTGGGACCAGCGCTGTTTAACATCTTTG
>JANZLQ010000001.1:40695885-40741221 GCA_026212715.1 Elanus axillaris
GGGGTGTTGGAACTCAGTGATCTTTAAGGTCCTTCCAACCTAAACCCTTCTATGATTTTATGATTCTATGAATCACAAGGAACCTTCTGCTTGTTTCTTTTCCTCCATTTCTTACACCCCCCCTCCTGAGGGCTGTCAAAGGCAGGCTGAGGGGGCCCGCGGTGCTGTGGCAGTCACTGCGGTCCCCACAGAAAGCCCCCACCCTAGCCCAGGGCCCCGCATCTGCCCGTGCTGCTGCCGTGCTCCCCAGCAAACCCTGAAGGCAGCAGGAGCCCCTCTGCAGCCCACCACCAGCAGCACAACCCTGAGGCTCTGGCTTAATAAAAAGCCGATGGGGAACCTGCAAGTGCAGGTAACAAATTTTTTCTGTTCACTACACACAGTTAAAAATTAAAAAGGGTAGAGTTGGGATGCGTAGTGAAGGTGAGAGAACAAAATGCACTGGGGCTACAAGTGAAACTGTTATATTAATGAATTAAATTAGCAACTAGAAAAAAATATTGTGGTAGATTTTAAGGAAATTGGAACTAGGTTCCAATGTGATACTTTGCTCTAATTGCACGCAGAGGTGTTTTGATGTAAAACAAAACCATTTAGAAATTACTTCCCCGTGTTATCGTGCAAACTAACTGGGAAGAAAATCCATCTTATTCACAGCAAGTTTGTTTTTACTGATCTTGCGCCTCTCAATTACTTTTTAATGGTCTGCACTGAAAAGAAATTCCTGTATGCACACTTGAGAATATGAAAACACCCAAATGATAGCTTATGATTTAGTAGGATTAAAGTATTATGTATGCAGGTGTAGCACGTTTCAGGTTATTAGTAATCCAATCTATTTTTTACGACATTATGGTGTAATTTTCTGTATGAAACTTCAATATAAGTCTTGAGCTGTATCGGAACATAAACTAAAATGTTCCTGACTCTGTCACTTTTCATGGTCTTTACTTTGATTAATAAATGCAACAAGGGCTATAACGTTCTTCAATATGAGGCTGCGATCATCTTTCAATCAAAATGTGTCGCTCAGCTTTTTATAACTTTTCACATCAATATGTGGGGCTGGAGAAGGAGCAGCAATAGGAATTCATTGCAACTGAGCAGGTACACCTGAAAGGCTCCGCAGAAGATGAGCACATTTTTGCTTGCTGTGAACAGCCAGTCTCCTTGGCACGGTCAGCAGTTGTGTCCTTGGAGACTCGGTGTCACGTGGAGAGCTGAGGAGCAGAGGGGAGATGTGTACTGCAGAACTGGAGATGGACTTGGCACCCCAAATTTCAGACAGATTTGATCTTACCTCATTGGGCACCTTACTCAGAAATATCATTTTTCAAACACACCCCAAGATTGGTGTGGAGCTGTACTCCCAACATTCAGGCCTGGGGCGGCGGGGGGGGAGTTGAATTGCAGTGACAGACTTTGGCCTTATACTCAGTAACACAATTCTGTAACCACGTAGTCTACAACTCATAACAAATACAATCCAAACTTGGGCCTCAGGATGCAGCTGGAGTGCATACAGGGAGGAAGGATGTATGCTGCAATTCCCCATCCCCGCACAAGCAGCTGAGTGAATTTTGCATTGCCCATGGCCACCAACATCAGGAGGAAGCTCCTCCATGTTCCCTCTGACCCGTCCTGCCAGCACGGCTCAGGAGCCCCGGCCCCACCGCGCATCAGCCATGGAGGTGAAATTACTCACAGGCTTGCCAGGTTGGTCTGTTTTATTTCTGAATTATTCTTTACATTGTACAATATATAAAAATACAGAGTACCCAAAAAAAATTCACAGTGTCTAAAGGCAGTGATTACAGTCTAGGTCACCTTTATACTAAAGTACCATCAAGTTCAATTGCATAGGAAGGGTGATGTGCCTTCACAACAGAGTCCAATAATACTCTCCAGGTTTTGCTGTTTTGGGGCAAGCATTCTGTGTTCGCATAATAATTTCCCATGTATCTGAGATCCAGTATTGCATCTGTCACTCTCCCACCTCAGTTACAAGCTAAATACTATCATTTACATCTCACATGCCGTTCAGCCTCCCTGAAGCTTCCTCTGTGGGAATGCGCCTAATTAACCACATCGCTTTTAAGTATGCGCAGGTTTGGATGTTATCTAAGGAGGGGTGTGTGGATGGAAACCACACTGTCATGCAGCTGGCTGGCTTTTACATTGTTTGACATTTTGGTACTAAAACCATTTTTTCTTCAGTTATTAATGGCCCACCCATGCCAACCTCTGCTTGACTCCATGGCATGCGACTTAACAGCATCCTGCTCATGGAGGTTTCAGAACTAGAGTGCAGTGTTAATACTTTTCACGATCAGATTTGTTTAAAACCAATTTGCAGCTGGGACTTGCAGAAAGCCAAATGCTGCTCTTACAGCACTGAACCCTCTTGAATAGCAGGGGTGAATTTGCAGCTGAGGCTGGAGGCAGAATGGAAAAAAAATCAAGTGCAAGACCCAAACTTACGCTGAATGGTATTGAGCACACACTTATAGTTGTGGCTATCTAAATAGTGGCTTGTTGGTTTTGCTCCTCCAGCCACGACTAGAGCAGACAATAAAATTTCCCAAAGGGCCCAGAGGAGGGATTGCCAGGCAGAATGGCTGAGACTGGGTAAGTCCCCTAAGGACCCAGCTCCAGAGAGGTTTCTGTCCAGTTTTGAAGGCTATGGCAATCAGGCAGCATCAAAATTTGTTGCTCACCTACCCCAAATCTGTTCTTGAACACACCTGAAGTTTCCTCCTAACAAGCTTAAGGGGAAGATTCACCTGTTTGAGTCTGGCCCTTGGTCAAAAGGGCACTAAAGAAGTGTTCTGTTGGGAAAAAAAAAAAATCCCTCAAACCCAATTTACTGGGTATTTCTCTGTTATGCCAGTGAGCTCCAAGGGGTGCTGTGCCCTGCTGTGCGTGCAGGCTGGCTCGTGGGAGCGACAGGGCGAGGAATAGATGCAGAGCCTTGGCCGCTAACACTGGGAGCTCCAGAGACACCCAGGGCACCAGGTGCCGGACTCCTATGGCCTGGTGGCTTTTTGGACCCCTCTGAAAAACCAAAAGCCATGGGCTTGCAGGGTTTCTCTTCCCTAAATTTTGTACTAAAAACCTCCTAGTGTGATGATAAGGCAAAGCTTATAATGCCAATCAATAACTCAGAAGGCAGTTGTTAAATTCTTTAACATGGAAGATGACATTTTCCCCGTTCTAGTAGATGATGTCTTTTGCTCTAATGGTACCATATTTGTTACTCCTACTTGCTATTTTAATTTTCTTTGCTCAATTACTCCCTACTTGTAATTACAAAAACAATAGAGTGATACACATGAGAGATTTGGGAGGCTTATTCAGAAAAATATAAGCAGTAACAAGAATCTGTTTCTTAATCATTCTTAACCAGAATGATTTAGGGGAGAATCAGCATTTCTAACTAGAAAAATCAGTTTTCTTTTCAATTAAAAAATTATATTTCATTTATCTCAAAGGTCTTTTTTTAAACCTAATGGCAAGGATACTAGATTTTTACAGGTTTTTTCACTTTGTCCCTGTGGAATTTGAATACCAGCACTGCCTTTCTTACTCTATGTTTCCTCCGCAGGCATTTTGCTAAATATATATATTGTGTGTGTATATATTATAAATATATACTGTATCTATCCACTGATAGATGTATACACTATTACAAAAAAAGAGTAAGTTGTTACACAAACTTTACATTTACATTTTATATATATATATGTATTTATATATATATAACTCTCCCCCCACTACATTTGGTACAAAGAATAAATCAATCTCAGTGGACAGCATTTTTCTCTCCAGGTGGGCTCAACATCAACACTGGAGGCATCAAATTGTCTGCATCAGACAGGGACTCCATTCCTACTCTCTGTTGTTTTCAAACCAAGCATCTCATTTTTCTGAACATAAGGCATTAGAAACAGTGGTGGTAAGACAATACGTATTCTTCTCCTACAGTATCTGTACAGTTCATGTATCTAAGAGCAGCCCTGGCTCATATACTGAACATTTGAGTGCACCTTTAGAGCAACAGCACCTCTTCCGCTGTGGATTGATCATCAAGTGGTTTGTCTATTAGTGAGCTGCACAAGTTATTACTGCTGGGTGATAGTTGATCAAGTAAAGCCCAACAGCAATGGCATAACACAGCCTGGATAACGCTGTAATGCACACCCCTTCTGGAGGGAGGAAGGCAGCCACTTCCATGGAAAAAGAAAGAATGGCCTAATTAAAGATGTTTCCGCTACATACTTGGCTGTAAGATTTCCATTAGTTTTTACATACTGTATACCTGAATTCTATCCAAGGGTTTGCAGAGAACTAGTGCTTCTGGACCAACACAGGAACTGCCCAGGGTTTCCCCTTCTCTATCTTAGGAATGAAAGAAAAAAACATATATGCAGCAAGATGAGTCTTTTGGAAAGCAATGTTCCTGAACTAAATGCAATTCCAGTGTACTGTAAGATGGCCTTAGGAATAGGAAATTTTAGCAAATTTAACATCCAGCTGCAGGAGCAATTCAAGCTGCTACAGATATTACAGATCTGATGATCAAGCTGCCAAATTACCTGGATCGCAAGAATATCACTGTACATGGTGTCATTAACCTGCCACGCATTAGAGAGCTCATAAAAAATGCAACCCTCACACTGCAATAACGTTGTCCTTAAAGAACTGCACTCTCATGCAAACATTAATTGAGTAATAAGTGTTCTGATTTCTTTCTTTCTCTCTTTCTGTCCTGAATTCTACTTTCTGCTCGAATGGAGTCTACAAACCCTTGCTGTGATTGCCAATTATATGAAAAAGGGCTGAATCTATTTGGATGGCTGGTAAGGAGGAATGTCTTGATGGAACTATAACCACATGCACCACCCTCGAAGCATCTGCCCTCCAATAGCCTACAAAATATCCACCTCCTGAGCACAATGGCAGCAGTGACCTATCTTGGTGAGCTGAACATTTAAGTAATTTCAGCTGCTATGCGGCACTTTGGAAAAAAACCCCACAGTTTACATCGTGTTGTTCTGTGAAGCCAAAAATGGAAAAATGTTTAAGGGGGGGTAGGGGGAAATAAAGAAAAAGAAAGGAAAACAAGAAAATTAAAATAATTGCAAGGTTTGACTTGCTTGCATCCCCCTAAACTCCAGCTGCAATCCTGCTATGTGCATGGTAGTTGCAAAATGTGTTTATATGGGGAATCTTTTGAAGGGGAAGCTCAGAGAATGTTTTAATTTTACAATGGCTAGAGTGATCTTGGAAGCCAACGTTTTCTTCTGAATCACATAAATTAAAGCTGGGAAATCCCATCCTGATAGTCTAATGTAATAATTTTCAACCCCTGGGCTACATACTCTTTAGAACTACTTTAAGTCAGGATTTTCAGTGTTGCTGAGGGGGATGTGGAAATTCAGTGAGATGGGGTGAACTCGTTATGGCACAAGGCACAAAGGCATCACTCCTCAAATGGGATTTAGGGGCCTGGGAAGAGCCTTCCTGCAGGCGCTGGTACTTGCTACCAGTGCTCTCCTGCTTCCCTGGCGATCCTGCTCCACTCCGCTGCTCTTGCCCCAGCTGCGCTGCCAGGCTAGGTTAGGGCTGCTGAGTCACTGTGCCGACTTGGAGGGTTGCAGCAGGTTGCTTCAGACAGACCTTCGAGAGCTGCATCAGCTCCTGACCCTGCTGCTTCAAATGTGAGTACATCTATTTAAGGGCACCTCTCTCTTTCT
Source organism: Elanus axillaris (assembly GCA_026212715.1). Classification (NCBI taxonomy): domain Eukaryota; kingdom Metazoa; phylum Chordata; class Aves; order Accipitriformes; family Accipitridae; genus Elanus; species Elanus axillaris. The sequence goes on from JANZLQ010000001.1 coordinate 40,701,642, forward strand.
CCCTCTCTTCCCTCTATGTCACCCGGTGAGGCCAGAGCAGAAGCAGGCTGAGCTGTTAAATTAGAAAAACAACTGCTGAAAATGATGGGCACCACTGAGCCTAAGGTGTCCTCATGGCAGTGCTAATGACCCCACTTTATTACAAATACCATACAGCCTTCAATCACTGCAAACTGAAGTCAAACAAAGTAATTTAAAAATGGGAGGCTACTTTATTCTCGCCTTCTGGTCAAGCCACCATAACACAGGCTTACAGAGCCATGTTGGCTTTTCCTCACAGGAAAAGCAATGTACTTGTAACGAGCAACACAGCCTTTCTTCATTTCCTGCCGGCTGCCTATATGAAAGAGCTGAGTACACAGCCCAAGTTGGGCTTCCAAACAAGCAACTGCAAAGGAATAGCACTGAGAAATGATTGGTGTCAGCTTACAGCGAAATCTGAAATAAAGCGAAGACAAACGGGACTGCTGGGAACACGGCCGAGTCAATGGCCAAGCACGGGCATGGCAACTGCTCAAGTAAGATGCAGACGACAAAGCCAAGCTCGGGACCACGTGGAGCTCATGCACGTTTCAGGGTGTACTTTTATCTCATGCTCAGTATTGCGACATTCTAAAATCCTTAGCATCAGGAGTTCATTATAAATATTTAGAAACACTAAATGATAACAGCGGTGAACTTGTTCACGTTGCTAACACATTGGATGTAATTGTACATTAAGCACCAGCAATAAGTTTCCTTTTTGCCAAACAATTATGTCAGACAAACATCTGGTTGTAGACAACATGGCTTCTGCATCAAACTAATACAGTTCTTAGAGACACAGTCACACACATACACAAATTACATTTCAAGGCTGGATATACTGTTTAATAATGCTACTACCCCAATTTACTTCAATAGCTGCAGCAGCATTTGTTTGTTGGGTTGGTTTTGTTCAGAAAAATTAAAGAAATATTGGCAAACAACGCACATTACTCAGCTGCATTACTATTTCATAGAGTACTGACTGGAAGACACTATAAGAATGTGCAGCAGACTTTCTGGGTCATGTCAGACTATGGAAACATTCCTTAAGAAATACCCTCCCCCCACAAAGTCAGAATTATTCACTCTTTGAAAATAAATGAACTAAAAACCAACAATAAAAGTAAAAGAAGAGGAAAAATTAGCCCAAAGCATGGTGATTTCCCACAAGAAGAGCATGGCTTCTAAAGTTGCCTTTCCTGGCAGACGCAATCAGGATCAAAGCTAGAACAAAAAGAGTTAACACTATCTCAAAAAAAAAAAAAAGAACAAGAAAGAAAGAAAAAAGCCCATGGCTCTTGTGCGGCAATCATCACATCTTTTTTTCCAGTGATATAAACATCTTTGTTTGTTAGGCACTCCAAGTTCACGTCTCCGATGTTATTCCAACATTTACTTTTCTCAGTGTCTCACTGCCTGTATAATTTTCTTTTAATTAAGACTGGAAACATTCTGGAAAGCTTCTTCTGGTAATGCACTTTGTTTGTGTGTTGTTTCTCATCAGCTGAACTGCATGTTACCAAAGAAGGCTGCGGAGATTATTTCCTGTAATATGAAAAGATTCTGTTGAAGATACAGGGAACACTGCCCTAGAAAGTTACTTTTTTTTTTTTTTTTTCAGAAACATTAAAAAAAAATCAAAAATAAAAAAAGGAAAAGAAAAAGAAAACATTCTTCAAGTTGTTGGCATGATGGAGTCCCGCTCGGCCTGTCTCATAAGCTGCGTGTCATCCAGTGCACCATTGCTACCCTGTCTCAGGAAGGATGCTCCTCACCAGACAGACAGTCCTGCCCCAGGAGGCCACCTCTTGCCTTGCTTAGAGTGCACCAGTGTGTTGTGTGCTGCTGCGTGGTGGCCACTGAGCCCAGCACACAGCCACCTCCTTGACAACGTTGGCCTTGGACAGCAACACTGATCTTCCAGCCATAAACAGTTGCAGTAGTAAGAGCCATCTCCAGCCAAACATCCACAAAAGCTCTGCAAAATGGTCCATATGCATTTTTGTCCTTGCAAGGAGGTGTGCTGTTTACAAGAAATACAATTAACCAAAGGAAAAAAAAAGACCCTACTATACAATATTTACATCTAGAGGCTGGGCCAGTATTTGGTCCATAAAATCAATTAAAAAAAATTCATATAGGAAGTGATCCAGTCCTCTGGGATCTGACCATCATCAGCTGTTGGTAAAGGTCCTTCCAGGGGAGGCCTCGGGCCTGTAGTCATATTTATTCAGTGTACTGGGATAATAGGTTGTCGTGTACACATTGGTTTGCTGCAATGGGTAGAAGTTGGTCCTGTCATCTGGTATCAAATTGTTCTTGTTAAGTGTCTGTAAAAGAGAAGAGGAGATGACAGGTATGGCAATGATGCCACATAATTACTCTTTTCTACCTGCAGACACCTCCCTCTCACCTGCCTTCTCCATCGTGGTCTCTGTTGTAGCCACCACCACCTTCCCTCCAGCTGGGAGGGTAAGACGGTACATCGTACTCGCTATGGGGCTAGTCTGCGGGACCACAGCTCCTGCCAGGTCTCCTCCCTTCAACGGACCTGTGCTCAGCTACCACTAGGGCCAGAACCCAGAGCCTTCTCCAGAGTCTCCAGACTCCCGGAGTCTCTTGGTAGATGGTGTGTTTTCTGAACATCATTGTCACACAAAACCATGCTGGGCCTAAACAAAAGTTGGTGACTAATGGCAGTGCTCAATCTAATCTCTTCCAAAATGCTCATGTTATAGCCTGCAGCTCCCTTTCAAACCAGTTGCCAAATGGCAGCTTTTTCTCTTTGGAAGAGCAGGTGTGCATTTACCTGATCTCCATCTCCATTGGTAGATATCCAGGTTTGGACCCCCCGATATTAAGTGTGTCACTTCTGTAAGCTACAGTATAAGTAACAAATCATGGTCACTTTTGGAAAAACTAAAATGACTTTAAAAATTTAACAACCACGTAAAAATTGTTGGCAATAATAACATAAAAAATGAGAACCACAAATGCCCCTTTTACCATCAAAATTTAGGAATGGGTTTTTTCTCCCTCCCCTCTTCCCCCACTTCTTTGCTTTTTGAGAGAATTACTGTTACTCTTCCCACCAGCAAGCAGATGTCCCCCTCTTCCCAGACTAAAGCCCATTGCTATGCCAGCTGTTACTGATGCACAAGGATAAAATCCCATTTTGGAGGGGAGGATGCAATAATTTTATGGAACTTTCTCCTGCATCTTTATAGTCATCTGATTTCTGTGAATTTGGCTGAGGAACTTTTATGACAATTTTTTCAACTAACCTCTGGCTTAGGCTTCTTATATATGTCTCTGGCCTATGTTGCTCCTACGTGCACCTTTAATGGTTGTCATGCAGGGAATTCACTCTGATCTGGGAGTCAACACTAGGCATGTTTGCTACAGCATCCACATGTTTGGGACACAGCACATTTAAAGAGGGTATGAGCGTCTCTCCTGTCTGGAACAGAGAGATGGAGAGGTCTAATGAGGCAACTAGTTCTGGGACCTAATGGTTGTTCTGCCACAACCCGATGCTCCTGGGGGAACCATTTACCTCAGTTCCCCGTTGAGACAAATACTTTGTACCTGACCCAGCTCAGGGCAAGATGAAAATTAATTAACTAATGTTCAAGTCCATGAAATACCCAGCTCCATTAGCTTTACTTGACCCATCTAACTTCAGCCACTTAAACTTCATGCATTGTGGCTCTGTCAGCAAGGTGAGAAGTCTCCTTCCTGCGTGAAGGCAGATGCAGATGAAAATTGCCTTCTAGGGAAGCCCCAGTCCACCCCACCCAGCCCCAGCAGCAGTGGGGCAACCTGTCAACAGTGGGTGCCCAACTTTTAGGAGGCTACAGTTAGTGAGCGGGGTCTTGCCCTGTGCCCATTGCACAGTCAGGGCTTAGCCACATCCCAGCTCTGACCGCTGTAATGATCAGAGCTACCCTTAGGCTCAAAGACAAGACCACAGGCAGTACACTTATCTCCCAACTTCTTTGTAATCAAATAATTTTACTGCATGGGGAGAGGGAAAGGAGGAGAAAGAAAAGAAAATGCTTTCTTCTAATCCAATAGCAGACTGACAGCTACAGCTACCCCAGGAGCTGTGACTCCCAGCTTCATACAAGACAATAGGAAGAAAGGCTTTCCTATGGCAAAAGCACCCTGGCAAACAAATTTCCCAATTGCTGAACTACCAGATAACTTTTTTTGGAAATGGGCACTACCTGAAACTTCTCATACATGAACACCAGAGGAGACCCAGCCTCCTCCTGGTCTGACTGCGATCTCTCCCTGCCTGGAGTCTCTAAAATGAGCTCACAGCTCACATCACTTGTAGGAACCAAGTAGAGAATTTGTATAGGCATGCTCAGTGACAAATATTTCCAATGAATGAAAATTTGTGCCCTTCAATATGAAAGGAAGAAAGGAAATGTCATGCTTTGCTCCTAGTCACCCAAAGAAATATTAAAATAGTGTGAGCAACCGTCTGCTGCTTTATGCTGGAGGCTGGGAAACAAGGAAGCCAGGCTAAGTCCTCTGCTGCTTGCTATGCTTCCTTGGGAAATCCAATTAACTGCTCTGTTGCTTCAGTGTCTTCTGACCCAGCTTGATGAAAACATTTGAGATTTCCTGTAAAAATGCACTTTGCTAAGTACTACAACTGAGTATTTGGGGGAACTGCCCTCTGGCAAACACCACAGGTGTTTGTACCGGCTGTACAGGATGACTGCTGTTTCCTGTCAGTGTCTCTAGCCCAAGATACCCACTGCAGGCAGCATAACCCCACCGCCACAGTCCACCACAGCGGGGGAAGGGGCCGATTCCCACTGCCGCACTCTCTGGGCTCTCTTAAAGGTGGTCCAGCATCCAGGCCTTGTCTGGGTCACTTTTGGGGATGGTTAAGATTTGTGACATTCCAGGATTACCACCTGTGAAATTTGGTGACATAAAAATCCTGACGTGGGATGGCCCAGGACCTTCTTGATCTGAGGACAAAGACCTCAGGACTCTGCTTTTTTGGCTTTCACTTGGAAAATCTGTATGAGTTTCAACATGTCCCACAGTGTTTAAAACTAGCCCCTTACAATAGACCTCGCATTTAATTAACACGATTTGCATTTTTCCCTCTCTCTCTCGTCTTACTTTCATATAACATTTAATTAGGAAAAAAACCACAACTGTTCCTTTGCTCTTTTTAGTTTGGTTTTTTTTTTTTTTGATGGCGGGCTTATATCTTAGGGAAATACCTTATGAAAATGGTTTAGTGGAATTTATAATGCAATTAGCTGCAAAGAATTTGTCTCCGGAAATGCTGTGATGGCAGTACTGTCCTAAATCAGCATGATCAATGTGCACTGCCTTAACACTTCCCCACACAAACTTATTGTCTGTCTCATTTTAATAAATAGATGATTAGGTTCCTTGGCACTAGAAATTGGTTGATATTTTGAAGAAGGGAAATTAGGCAGCAGTGAATTTTAGAGATGCACACACACACATGCATGCACTGCAGGAGAAGAGGCACGCAGGTAAATCTCTCTGGGTGGGCTCCCATGCGGTTTTACTCAGAGCTTTAACCCTTGATCTTGTCCTGCAGTTCTTTGCTGTGACAGTACAGAGATGGCCAATGACTTTCCCTTCAGAAGATATTCCCACAAAGCTATATGGGTTATGCTGTCACAGTCAGAGCCTCCTGACAACTTGAACTCGCTGGAGTGTTTGTGGGATGGAAACAGCCTGCTACATCCATAGGTGTTCCCACCAATATTTATCAGTCCCAACAGAAAAGGCGAAGAGTTGTCACCACTGCACAACTACTGTCAATCACAAAAACTAACACAGACCAGTCCCTTGCTCACAGCCCAACTCCTACGAGTGCCTCCTCACCTCAGCCACCTCTGAGCCAAGTTGCCGATATTACAGTGGCCAAGAAGTGTTTGCTGAAGACAATGCCCAATAAGTCCTCTTAAAAGGGACAATCCTTCGGTGCTTTTGCAGGGACTTATCTATGTCTGCAGTAACTAAGCTGACTAAAGCAACACAGCAAGCACTAGAGCTCAGGCTGTCCTCAGTAGAGGTTTCAGAGAAGGAAGAAAAGACTTGCCTTTGCTGCCTGAGCCCTTCGGCACTACCATCCTGCACCCTGCAGGGAGATGTGGCAGTCATCTGAGCACCCACAAGACCTTACTGATGACACTTTTCCTGACACTCAACCTTTCCCCTTCTTGCTGTCTGCTCCCCCCCATATCAAAGACTAATGCCTCCCCTTGCTCAGTAAGCAGGATCAGAAAGAACCGAAAGCTTGATCAACATTTACTGCTGGAACATCACTTGGTGCAGAATCTCTGTGCCATAGACACAATGTATTTCAAATACTAAGAGAAACATAGTTCAGGCCCTCATTTTGGTCCTACACTGCTTGTGCAAGCATAATATTCCCCATAAAAAGTGAGGCTAGACCCTGAGATAATACGAAAACCTGTGGGTGTGCTTAGAAAAAGTGCTCCATTTAACTAATAACTAGAAACTCAACATGCATCAATTAAATAGTTTTACCTGCTTCCTCCCCTCCAGTATGAGCCATGCCATCCTGGCATATTTGATATAAATTGTTTCTTCTGGTCTGTTCACCACTAACCTCAATTCAAGAACCTGTTAGCAGGAGGTAAGACACCAGCACACACTAGCCCAACCAAGTGGATCACTCAAAAGCAGGCACAACTTCAAATGTTTTCCTTAAAAGACACTTTATTATGTTGTGTTGGCATATGATTAATATATTAAAGGAATTCTCTGACCCAGGAACTCTGCTTTGTCAAGCAGGGATGGTTTTGGATGGACTAAGATGGATATGGTTTTAAGAGAATGTGAAACAGCAGCAGATTTCTCCATTATCTGTGATCTGTCAACTAATCATAAGGCCCAATCTTGTTGCCAGTGAATTGCATGTCTATGCCAAGCACAACAGAATCCTGTGTATTTCAATATTTATGGAAATACAAAAACAATTTGTTATCACTCTTGCTTTTATATCAGCAATTAGAACTGGAAGAGTCTGAGGGGAAACTTTACAGATATCCCCCCTCGTGTGCTGCTCTGCCTCCCGGTATTCATACCGGAGGCAAAATACTGACACGCACTCGCAGGCTGTTGTTTCTCCCAAGGTAGAGCCAAGTGTTGGATGTGTTAAACATGATGGTATTGTGCCATACGCATACATTTAACTTTGTTCAGCTTTCTTCACTGGTATTTTTAGCCTAAGTCATCATTCAGATTTTCCATTTGTTACTTTTTCTCCAGCAATGCCTTGCCATGACTCCCCCAAATTCTGCCTCTGCTCCAAATCATTAAGTCATAATCCACTGACCTACTTGCTTACATTCTCCCAGATGTATCAAAACATCTTCATGCATAACAGTATGGGACTTTCAGTACTACTCCCATCCTACAGCTGCATGTATAACCTGTATAAACATTTCTTACACACATAAACAGATCAAATGTTTCAATTTTCAATCAACAGTCATGAAAATTTCAAAACTTGATTTAAAAAGATTAACATCTCCCCACCCCCAATTAAAAGGAATTCCATATAGGTTTTGAGAAGTTAAAGTGAGAAGGATGCTTCTAAAAGCATCTGATACACATATAACTAATAGCAAAATAAGGACCATAAAGTAGTTCCCACAGGATGACATGCAATGGCAAGATTTCCTTAATCTTCTCATGCAGAAAGTAGTCAGCTTTCTGGAACTCAGCATTCTCTTTGAGCTCCAGATCTTCTTTTCTATTCTGGGGGTGGTGCGGGGGAAGAGTCAGCAAGTTTCCCAAGAGTTTTGTAGGTTAATCTTCACCAGCTATGCAGCACCACAGTCCCCAGGAAGTCAGTGAGCAAGGATAATTTTCCCCAACCTCACAGTTTCTCCACTATTTCTCTGTTGACAGGTGTCATTTCAGTCCTTCCACCTCCCACCCATGACACTTTCCTCTTTAAAAAGGTAAAAAGAAGAAAGAAAAAGTTGGTGACGTTCCCAGGCAGCTTCAAACCACTCTGTCTAGCATTTATGGTAAAATTATCACTACTTTAACCTCTGAATAGGTTGAAAAACAAAGCACACACCTTTCCAACGGGCATGACTCATCAGAGATGTGTCACCTGTGCCAGGCCTGCATAGTTGCAGGATTCCATCTTGCAAGTTTGTTTGTAATGTTGAACGTCCCAGTGTACTACAAAGAAAAACCTCCCCTTTCTTTTGTCACAAACTGAGCACAGGCACTAAGGGACTAAGGGTAACAACTCCAATTGCTGCTACCCCTGGTCACCCACTGTGAACACAGGTGAAGGTCTAAAATCGGGGTCCAGGTAGCAGACAGCAACTTTGGAGTCAATCCATTCCTCTTAGCAATATCCAAATGAAGCCCATGTGCATCCTGCATCCTGCCTCTGCAGAAATCAAGGACAACATTCCCACTGAACCCAGTTGCACAATTAGCCCCAAAAGAATTGAGGTAGCCTTTCCAATTTTCCTTGGAACGGCATCCAACAGACTTCCTCTAGCAAGAGCAGGATGGCCATTACTCCCCCTCATCCCCCAGGAAAATGGAGGGATAAGGGAATTGTGCAATGATGCAATGAAGCCGAGATCCAACATTTAGGTTCTTTTGTGCTCTTTTAAAGTCATTTGCTTCTTGCAGTGAAATCAGATTGAGCAAAATGCCTCTTCGATGCAGATCAGCTGTTTTATGGCGCTAGCCATGCCTTCTTGTTAAAGGATGTTACTTTTTGCCTTCTAGGAACATTAGCCAAATGACTTAGGGTTGTGAAAATATATTAATATTATGAAACATTTCCCACAGCTTGTACATCTCTGGAAGTACCAAGGCAAAGATCTCTGAATTATAATTAACCAGTAAGTTTGGAAATAATTATCATAATAATTACATTTCAACAAAATAAACCATACAACTAAAATAACCTCTTTTGGCAATAATTGACACCAAGAAAATAAATGACATCTGGCCCACCCACATGCTCCCTTTCTTCTGATCAACTGGATGCCTCAACACCACTGTGCCTCTTGAGCTACGCATTACAAATGACCCTGGAAAGACGGAAAGTTGCCAGAAAGACCTTATGAGACCCATGTATTTACTGCAAGCCAAGAGTGATTTTTAAGACTTTAATGATTCTTCTTTCCAATCTTTCTTAAGAGTTTGCTTAGTGTCTTGACATTAAACATCTCACCTGATGCTTTTATAAAATCTCTTGAGCTCTGCCTATACTGAAGTCAAAGGTAGCAGTGGCCAGGGTTTATGTATTGAGTTTTTTCTGACTAATTTAATAAGGCTGTTTGCAGGATTTACAGTGAAGTGTAGATGTACAGATGAAGAACCTATTTTCTATATAAGAAGGTTTTTCCTCTCAAAAAGAGATACAAAAAATCCCACTGGGATACTAAACTTATGATTGCATGTTCTTTTTGGATGGAAGCTTACCATATTTTTAGACTGGAAATTCTTTGTTCACTGTTACTGGTAAATAAATTAAACAACCCCCAAATGATGGCAGCATCTGTAGATGTGCTCAGGTTGACAATGGAACTAACATTCAATTATAAGAAAATGAATAGCTACAGTTTTCTATAGCTGTTTGAAAATAGCTATTTTATCCTTATACTTAAGAGGGAGTAAGGTTATATTACTGCCATTTTAAACTTATAAAAACCTTCAGAGTTGGCAGCATAAAGGACCATTGTAAGAAAGATGCTTTGGCACAACTCTGACTTTAAGCACATAAGTAAGATGACAAAACAAACTGTATGTAATAGTAAGGCAAACTGAAGTGAGGCCCTGCTTAGAGCTAAATCCAGGTTTAAGTATTTTTCTGAACTGGAAGGTGAAGTCCGAGGAGTTGATGGAAATCTTCCCACTGGCACGTGCAGGTGTCTAGCCTAACGCTTGCTATTTATCCCTGGCTTGCCAGTAATTTGGTGGTGGCAACACCATGACACGGCGTCCAGACACAAAAGAGGAATTCAAGGGCTGCCCCAAGCTGCTTCCCAATATAGCTGGTGCACAGGATATAGCAGACATGATCTCAGCTGTGTGGGAAGGTGTAAACTGTCTCCTTGCTGCACTACTATGCCTTAGTGTATAGCCTTCCTGCATGTATACCATAGTGTTATTACAGAGGCTCATCAGTTGAGCTACAGCACCTGCCCTTGTGCATGCTCTAGTACTCAGACTAACCCACCAGAGGTATAAACACTGCCTTCTAAAACTGATTTTAAGAGTTCAAACTGGGTGCAGATGAGCAACTGGGCAATACCGGGCTTCAGCTGATGGTAATTAATAAGGCCACAGTGACTGGCTGTAGGTCTGCCCAGGAAAGGCAGTTCTCATTGCAGTTATATTGGAGCAAGCAGCCTTGAGTTTTCAGGCGGTCTCAGAGCTGGTTTTTCTGGTGAATTACCAACCAAGTCATGCAGCCAGGTGCCAGCCCACAGCGCTACATTTAGACTGAGAACTGCAAAGGTGTAACTGCGGTGGTAAAAAAGAAAAGTAGTAAAAATAGAGATCAAAGTGAAAACTGGGCCTAATTTGCCATCTGCTAACTCCATTCAGTCTCTTATAGTCTGCTTTCCAAATATCTCCCACCCTCTGAATAGCTGCTTTTTGATTATTTTCCTCAAGACTGCTTTGTTTTCTCCCCATGTCGCATCTCACCTTGTTATTTCCTCTCTACATTTATAACCTCCTCAGGTCTTTTTCCATTATGTCTATACCAGTGACTGTTTTTTTGACACACCTCCCAATTTAGTATCTTCTGCTAGTTTAATTAACACAGTGACTGCACCCTCTCCAAGGTCATTAATGAAGGTATTAAATAAAGCCAAACCTTGCATTACTGCGTGTAGTGTCCCAAACAACTCCTCCCCATATCCCTGTATGTTCCCATTAACGATTGCCCAATGTTCACAGTCCATTAGCCAGGTTTCAATCTCTACAGCAGCATTCCTGTCCAAGCCAATTTCTATTTACACATTACAAGATTATTTAAGACACCAATACTATCCTCTTTTCTTTAGGCATATAGACCAGTGAAGCTACGTTTTTAACCAGCTGGGAATCTGCCCTTATGCAGCTTGTGCTTTCCCTTCATTCTCTAATGCTGAAACTCTGTGCAAAAAGTGATCATGTTTGATTTCTTCCTGCTCAGCATTAGGTCCTGGCTCAGCTGTCAGTTCAGCCCAACCACCTTTCATTTCATCAGGGTATGTGATATGTTGTCTCTCAAATATTAATTGAAATTTGCCTGTGTATTAACACAGTCAGATTTGTTTCAATGAGTTTCCATCACTGTAAATGAAAGTACAGTCAAGTCAATGCCATTTGTTTCTCCTGGTTTCGCTTTCTAGTATGGTCCCGACTGCCAAATTTTAAAGAAGACCAAGTGGGATTTAACACCCTGTTGATATGCTTTGTTAAATGGGGAAGGTCCAGGTGTACTCTAGCGATTGCGTGCCTGTGTGCTTACAGATGTTTTGTCTTATCCCCAAATCCAACTGGTGTCTCCCACACAGACTTACTGGAGCTATTTGTGTGACTTTAGTGCATTGGACTTCGCTAGCTTAAGAGTGACTCAATTAGCTGGGAGGAAATTGGCCTGCTTTCTTACAAACGCTTTTGTATTACCTTTGCATTTCATGGCACTGGGGGTTTGCCCAAGATCCGTGATATTTATAAGGTAATTGGAGCTGTTCATTAGCTGGTTCTCACAGACTCTGGGATATGGTCCATCTAGATTCCTTCATCCACAGATTTTCAGTTCTTTCCTTTATTCACATGCTTTGTGCCAAATCTCAGGACGATGTTAGAGCTGACTTAATGAGGATTCCCCTAGCTATAGGGGAATGCAGGCAGAGCTACTCCTGCATACACTACGTGTAAGTGCTTACAGCACGTGTAAGTGCTTACACTACCCATCGTGCCTATATAAATAATGCACCAGGGAAAAGCAGCAAAGGATGTAGCGTTGCTGCAGCCCATGCAGCCTGTGCCGTGGCAGCAGCCAGCACATCGTGAGCAGCCTGAGCTCTCAATTGCTCTTTAGGACAGGGCAGTCATGGTTCAGGAAAGAACAGCTCAGGTATTTTGGCCTCTCTCAGAGCTGCCAAACACATTCTGGACATTGAGCTCTAGTTCTGAATACTGACACGGATACCTATTTTGTAAGCATGCAGCTCTATCTCTTTATAATTCTGCTTAAAAATCCATTGTTTACTGGTGGAGCTATTCCAGAAGAATAGCGAGGCAGCTCCCCTCCAAGTGTACCACAAAGGTTATATGTTTTCTGGTATTTATTGTTTGTCTAATATTATCCTCTCCCTTTACTTTAGCTCCCTGCCTCTTCCATGGCTCTCTTTAAACTCTTCTGCAAACACATAATTCATCCCTCCTGCACATCTTGGTGGCACTGAAGATTTCCCAGTTTGGCTAATGTGCCTAACACTGCCAGACAGAGCTTCATGGAGATAAGGAGGGAAGAACCACTTCAAGCACCTGGACCAAGGGAGAACCCTTAACTTGAAGCAAATGAGTCTACGGTATAATTGAAACAGCCCTCTTCTGACCAGTAGAGGGAAATCATGTAAATACACAACAGTCAGTGCAGTGCGATTTTGTTATTCCCATTCCTGCAGTTCTTCAATTAATTCTCCTTCTAGAACAGGTGGGTGGGTAGGGGCAGATACATGTCAACCTCAGAGAAATTAGGAAAGGCAAAAATTGCAAGAAAAAGGTAGTATCAATTATTAGATCAATTAGCGTAGCTGGAAAAATCAGATAAACTTTTGAACAGATCTGTCTGTCTTCAGGTCTGAAATAGCAGCTTACATTCAAAAACCTGCCCGCTTTTTCCAGCTATAGTCATTGATCTAATTAAAACCAAACCAAACCAAAACTTGTCTGCCTACAAACCTGTCTTGCCTGCATCCATAGATTATCACAGCTGCAGTAATACAACCCCAAAGAAAGGCTAGTATGAGCATCCATGACGACTAGCCTAGCCTGTAAGAAGGCAGAGCATGGACCATATCCCTGACCTGGGTGTAGAGGAAATACTCCTGGTCATATTAGGAGGAGGAGACAAGGCTGAGTCAATAAAGAAAAACATGACAGGATGAATATGAAGCATCTACCCGCAGTGTCACTTAAAATTTCTCAGTTTGGCTTAAAGAGGAAAACAAAAAGTCATCCCAAAAGCTGGACTCTCGCACAATGATGGGGGAGGAGGAACAATGTGGATTCCCACCCCACAGTGAGCAGCAACAGCCCTGAGAAGTAATGAAGGGTTTGTATGAAAAGCAGATGGAGTGGGGACCAATTCCAATCGGGGAACCACTGTGAGTAGCTGGTTAGCATCCCAGAGGGAGCAGGAGCAAGGAAACATTCAGATCTGAATTGGCATTTTCCCCTACTCTTAAATAATGTATCTATGAGAGGGAGATATCTGTGACTTGCACACAGCAACCTGCAGAGCCACTGCTGCCATGGGGTGAGGACACCTCCAAGAGATGCACATCACTCTACAGGCACAGTCCTCCTAGGACAGCCACACCTCCAGGCGTGCTTGATTGCTCAATTTGACTTGACCCACTGATATAAAGGGGAGAAAAGACACTAATAGATTTTGACTGAGACGCACCACTTAATCCTTTTTTCCCCATCAGTAAGCTCTCTTGCTTTCCCTTCCTAGCAGGCATTATGTAAATTGAGAGTCCCCTGAAGAGACATTTGCAACTGCAGGATCATACAAGAAAGGGCACAATGTTCCTTTGCCAATACAACCCCCTGCCCCTACTATTCTTCAAATAATACTATACTCATAGTAAGTACTAAAAATATGTACTCTACCATTCAAGCACTTAATGCTCTTAAATGCCACTTTGTTCAGGGGAAATAGTCTTTGTTAAACATGAAATTCACTGGGAGCAAAATTTATGTTTCAATCTGATTTACTATATTTTTATATACATACATATATGTATTTATTTTTTCCAACTGATTACATCAGCTAAATATCTCTCTAAAATGCCATACAGCTAAAGTAAATACTTAAGTGACACTGTTGATGATACCTTATTGATGATGTTGGGTAACTGCTGGCTTATGTCCGAACTTTACAGCCACTTTCTGGAGCTCGAATGATGCACAGTGAAAGGGTCACCAGGAAAAGAAAAAAGTTTATATCACAGTGCTATCAGTGTATGTGCTGTGATCACTACAAACAAATGGGTTAGCCAATTTTAGTTGAAGTAGCAAGATATCAAATCAAGCGATAGGACACTGAAGCCCTAAGTTCTCCATAGCAGAGAGAAACAAACATCCTCAGAGACAAAGGCTGACTTAGACAAACATTCCCCTAGGACACTTGACAGTAGTTAAAGCTCATTTAAACTTGAACCACTGGCTGTCTCCCTGCTACAGAAAAGGTGTGATTTTCAGCAGCAATGAAAATGACCATCACCAAGAAAGAGATGGTTAAAATCCATACAGGGAACCACTTTCCTCTACCCCAAGCTTTATTTCTTTTTTGCAATGTTGCCACACCAAACACCCAGCCTGTTGTTTTATTCAGAAGGATTCTTCTTCCAAAGACACAATTGGTTTCTGTTTCACAGCCCTCCACATTGGTATTTTATTGCCTTAAATTATTTGGGATTAGTAATGAAGAATGGATCACGGTGTCTGGAGTCCTTCACAAGGGGTGTCTGCTCTGCACTGTTATTTGATTCTCAACAGCATTGTTCTCACTTTATTAAAAAATATTCATTGTAGCCTCTAATTTATACAGTCAAAGTGACCTACTGACTATTCCCCCCATTTTCTGGTAGCTGCATTTATATTTGCTGCATAATTTTGCACAAGCGCAGGACTCGCAGTCCTACTGAAGTTAATGTGTATTGTTCTGATGTCCTCCTAGAAACTTCAGGTATCAGGTGATACATCAAATATTTAGTTTCCCTCTTTCATTGCCATATCCAGCAAACTCACTCAGCTCTCACCTCATCTTCCCCCCCAATAAATTTGCTCATTGACATAAATGAGTGTTTTGCTTGAGCACGGCTTCAGTGCTTGGCCCTCAGCTTCTATGAGAGCAGCAGTGATGCCCTGAGCGGATGTAATGCTCAGGTGCTTCCTCAGCTTATTTGAGGCATCGGTACAGCAAGAGTTTGACTGTGTGACTCATGACTAAAGCTGTGTTTAAGGAAGGAAGGACAGAGTGAGGTCTGTCCAGCACAATCGAGAAGAAGATCTGCAAAATCATCATCATAACCATTCTGCAAACTTACATTGCTCACTAATCCCATCTGGCCTGATCCAAAGGCCATTGGATTTTGGATTTGGACCAATGTGCAAACATCTTTGTCTGTCCAAATTGCACATAGAATAAAATGTTGGCTCTCTTTACTGGCAGGGGATTTAGGAAGAGGAAGAAGTTCACTCCAAGCCCTTTCTCTATGTGTGGCTGTTCCAAGAGCTCCTAATTCACAAGGACTCAACCTTGACCTCAACATCCTCCCATTTCTACTGCAGGATCATCTGGCTTTCCATCAGCATGACTCTAACAAGTAACTCACATGAGTAAGTCACTGAGTAGCTGAAGTAAGATGTTAAAAAAGAAGATCTCTTTCTGCTTTGATAGCCAGCTATTAACTAATCGGCGTGGCAGTACTGGGAAGGTTGTAGGTGGTTCTGTAACCCATCATGCCAAAATGTGAAAAGCAGATAATTTTTATTTCATTATGCTCTTGTTCTGCACAGTCTTCAATATTGTCAGAGTGCTGTATGAACTTTAACCAATTAATTAAACATGAACTGCTTATTAGGTGACCCAAAAGGTCTCTCCCCTACGATCTGTGAATAACAAATCAAAATCAACGTGCTGCTGGTAAATGTATATGCATGAAATCTTTTAAGACATCATGGCTAAAATAGCTAATAATAAACCTCACAGCATTTTTGAGAAAGCAAAACAGGAAGGGAAAAGAAGCCAGCAAAAATAAACACTCTTCTGCAAAACACTGCCTAGGCAAGTTAGCATCAGCTAAATGATCAATAGGTCACCATTGTGTATGATATTTACATCTGATCTGCATTACTGCATGGCTGTGCTGAAATGTCCAACAAGGCTCATATCAGCTAGCACTTCCTTCATTAAAATCTGCCTTCATATAAAATTCACCTTGATTTATGAGTTTGCATTCACTGCTGTACATTTGAATGTAACACTGCCAAACTTTATACTGTGTTCACCTGCTGGTTGGAGAGCAGAGATATTTCAAGATGAAAACAAACTAAAGACGGTTGCAGAAGGCTTATTATTATCAAAGAATGGAAAAATAATAGACTTGTGCATATGCTCAGCCTTCTGCTACCATCATGTCACTGTGTATTATCATTTTCTGTTACTGAAAAGTAGTCTACACACCATGTATTTCCTTAATCATGGATTTATTCACTCTTTCACACACACACAAACCTACGATGATTCTGTTGCTTTCATTACTTAAAAAATGTTTGGGCAGTTTTCTTGGTATCTGCTGAACAGAAACTTACTTGAGTTTAGAATCTGGAATTTCAGGTGTTTTCACTTTCTTTCATACATACACATGTTGAGTTCAAATGGGCCCATATCCAAGCTCAGTCCAACCCTCATTTTCTAGAAGGTGAATTTTAGCTCCTCCGCCATTCGCATGCTAATTGTGTAGCATCACAATAATAAGACCACACATGCTCCTTGAAGGCATGAAAAACTGCCTCCTGACCCTTAGAAAAATCTGCCAGTTATTCCTAAATATAAGACTGGCTAAAAACAAGTTCTGTAAGTAATTACACAGCACAGCGCATACAGAGCCTTCCTCTTACTGGACTAATGCTACATTCTTCAATGGAACACTGAGGAGTGGCAAATTTGTAGTACTAAATGAGACATTTTCAGACAAGAGTTTAACAAAGGAGGGACAATAGAGAAGACAAACATAAGGAAATATTCAACAGGAATAGAGAGAAGGGGCTTCACTTGATAAACAGATTTTACCCTTTCCATAAATCTCTTTTCCTCATTCACCACACTGAAAGCATATGACCTTGAGTTCTTCTTAGCAAGTAGCCCCTTGCTCCTAAACTTTTTGTTTAGGTCTGTCCAATGACTGCAGATTTATTCACTTGAACTCCTTTGCTTCCTAACGTTCTATAAATAAGCCCCATCTGGTCTACTTCTCCTTGTGTCCAAGTCCCTTCTCCCCTCAGCCTAACTCATACAGTTCCAGTTAGCTAATGCCTTCCTTTAAATAAACTAGACTTTTCAAAACTTGATCTAATGCCTAGGCTCTTTTATGTCCCTCAAAAGAAGACTCTTAACAGCTGCTCACTGTTACTACACACTAGATCAAGTATCCAGAGATGGATCTATCAATGAGGTCAACTCCCTCCTGATATCACATGAACTAATCTGCTATTTTAAACTTTGCTTAGCTTTGTTATTACTTCTACTCCACTGCACCGCTCAGCACAGACATACTGCATTTCATAATCCATTTACCCAATTGATCAAGACTGCTCTGCAAACAACTTCATCCTTCTAAATTTCGACCATTCTTCCTATTTTAGCATCATCTGATAATATATGATAGCACAATACAAAGCATGAAGAAAATGTTAACACAAAGCCTGTAACTTCCTGCTTTTGGCCACAAAAATAAATGTGTCTCTTCTCTTCATTGTTTGCCATGTAAGAAACAAGGGGATGCTCTTGCTTATCTCTTTATTCCTGCAAGCTTTTCTCATCTGGGTTTTCCTATTGACTTTACCACAACTGTTCACATAACTGAAAGGATTACTCCCATAGTTCGAAGCTTCCAGGATCAGGTCTGAGTTCTTCACCTGTCTTAATAATTTATTACCTAACCCCTATATGCAGAGTGTGTAGAATAATATATCCTGTGAAACTTTGTTAAAAGCCTCTGAAAATCCCAATATGTCTCCTGCTTCCCTCCTATCTAGATCAATATTTATTTAATTTTAAAAAGGAATCCAATTTGCTTGACATGATTTACTTTCCACAAATCCATGCCGACTCACATTATGATGCTGCACCCTTCTTAAACTGTATGCAACTGTAGCCTTATGCTGCTAGGAAATATATTTTTGAGACTGCATTTATAGGCAGCGGGATCCTGTGAGGGGCTGCAATGCCCAACACAAGGAATTCAGCACTTGCTTATTGCCAAACTGGTCTGTTATTTTCCAGCTCAAACTGTTTTCCTTTAAAACACCAAACCAACACTGACTCTTTTCAAATTATTAGATGCAAGCTCTTAGTTCTGATGTCCATTCACATCGCAAATCATGGCCATATATCAGGAATCATCCTGTGCCCAGTGTTATAAAATCCCTACAGAGAAACAGTACCCAACACCCAGGGAGTTTAGACTATGGCAACGGTCCCACCATTGATCTTATTGTTGGTCTCAGTCAGAAGCCAGGCCAGATCAGCAGAAACAGACAACCAAAACGGCAACAGCACATAGCTATACAAAGGAACAAGCAGCTGCAGGGTTTCCTTCTGTTTTGTGTTCATGTCCCAGATGATGCTCCACACTGTTCAAGTGACCTGAGGGAGGCTGCTCGTTCCGTGGAGACATGAAGCCCCTTCACCCATCCCACTGCTCACTTCTCTGATCCCACACTTCACCTGGAGACTGAGGCTCAAATATAATAATGCGCTACCATCTCAGTGTATTGCCTCTTGCACCCTTAGTCCTATCTGCTCAGATAATGGGTGGTCTTCTCTTTAGCAAGCAGACATGCCAACAGAGCATGCCACTTCAACACTCATCTTCTCCTAAGGCTTCAGCTCCCAATTCTGCTGCTATCATTGAATTTTGCATGGCTGCCTGGGGTAAGTTCTGTCCAGCACTGATAGAGGGGGCAGAACCCTCTCTGCTTTCTCATTCTCCCCAATTTGGTAGTTCCCAAAGCATTTCCAGAATCTCATCCTACTAATAAGCATTTTCCCAGCTATTCCATTTTTATTCTTCCTCCCCTCCATTTCCTCTTACCACACACTAACAATGCACTGAACTGAGCTCTTACTGATTTCTTAGAGGACAATTTGTATACATACAACAGTCAGAATGGGCTAGAATATCTTGGTATGTACTTGCCAGACTGGCATTCATCAGGACTGTGAAACAGAACAAAATCCCATTGCAATAATGTGACTTTTTAACCCCTTGTAACAGTACAGCTAAATGCCCCTTCAACCCCACATGTAAAGCCAACAGCTGGGCAGAGAAACACAAACCTACCCAATTCCAACCATGACATAAATACAGAATTTGTTCAGGTAGTATCAAGCTGTTTGTGGTATTTCTCATCAAGTACCCTACCTTGAACTCCATAGGGGTGTACTTCTCATTCTTGGGGGTTGTGTTGCCCTTGTAATGGAGATGGTTGGGAGTGGTTGGGTGGATAACGGTCGACTCCTGGGACTGCCTCTGACAGCGCTGGCAGTACACGTAAATCACAAACGTTAAGAGGCTAGAGCCGAAGAAACAGGAGACCCCAGTGGCAATCAGATGGATGAGACTAAAACCTGCAAGGAAAATGACAAGAGATGCTATTTTTAAAGAACAGCCTGTTTCCCTCCCCTGACAAGACCACAGGTGCAAGTCAGAGCTATGACATCTCGGGATCAATGTTAATAAGCTGTTGAAGCCACAGTCTTACGTTCTAACATTAACTGACATAATCTCCCTGCAAGTCAGTCTCCCCACTGCAGATCTGCCTTGTGCAGTTTAACAGGTTTATGCATTGTTTTCTCAAAGCTCCATCCCTGTCTCCCTTCTCCCCCCTCTATTGATATTGAAACTAAACATTATGTTAAGCTGACAGCTAAAGAAATGAGCCGTACAAACAATGCACATTAATGGATTCCAAAGCATGTGCGTGTCATGGAAATAAGGGGATAAAAATGCTCAGTGTTTCTCTGAAGGGGAAGGAAGGGAGGGGAAAGCCCTTTTTGTCGGCTGCCCAAAATGCCTATGGGACTGTGTGTGGGGTGGGGGAGATATACATTCCTCCCCCATGTAATCCAAGTGTGCTCAGCATCCTGGTTTATTCACAGGGTGGTGCTGCTTTGGCCATGTCTGCACTACCTCTGAGGTGTATTTGTATGGCTAACAGCGAAATAGAGGTCCTCAGGGTAACAGGAAAGATAATGTGGACAAAGGAAAGGGGGGAACTGCTTGAAAAATACTTCTTTGTTGGTTTTCTCCACAAACTGCAAAGATAGGAAGGCAGCTGCAGGCATGTGCCAGCAGGTTAGCTACAGTGCAAGTATTTCAAACACAAAAATCTTGGACTATAAAAGCCTCCTACAGAGATCTCTCCACATGGGATTGCAGCAGCACCCTCCAAGCACAGCACTCTGGCCTCTGGAAGGAGCTGTAGTTGTGCATCCCACGCGCTGGGAGGTACCTAACTCGCAGCTCTGGCTGGTGGGGGAAAGACAAAGTCAAACAGTATGCCTCATTCCTCTCTTACCTCAGAGAGTCTCAAACCCCATGGTAAAACCAACCACTAACAGATCTCCACTGACAACAGAACAAACAGTAGCAACCTTTACAGCCACTAAGTTAACGAACCACCGGAGGCAATCATGGGTGGCGAAAATTTATGACCCTGTTGTCTTTTGCTACGTGCAGGGGGGAATCTACAGAAAAAGAATCAGTGATGGTGACTCTAAATGCTGCTGCCTTTCCTCTGCCTTTGCTCTGTCCATCTTTCAAACAGGAATGACAGGGGCCCTAGTTCGGGGCGCGGGGGGATGGACCCTGACTGCAGGCCCCCCAGGGCAGCTGTCCCAGGGGTCAGCCACATCGGCTTGGTGGTGACTGCAGTGGTAAAATTCCTGTAATACTCAAAAAGCCAATTCATTTGGACAGACTGCTGTGTTGACTTGACTGTGTGCAGAGAAATGGAAGGGACTACTCATAGAGCGGCTTTAAATGGGCTTCATTCTTAGTCTGATCACGGTGTGCATTTTTTTGGTGCCATCTTACATTTTAACTGATATGCTTTTCAAATAGAGAATTCTGCCCATTAGTCTATGGCTCTCCTCTAATCTTTAGTTAAAAAATATCCCCCTGAGTTTAAAAAGAACAAAACCAATAGAGTTCTACAGCAACGTAATGCACTTCAACCATAATTACAGTAAGGAACATACAGAATTTATTAGACTGATAAACTACACTTATTTTTTAAACCACACTATAAAATTCTATTGCAAGATTACCACTTTCTATTGTGTTTTGGATGATGGTCCAAAAAACAGCAGAAAGATGATAATTTCCTACTAAATGTTACAAGACTGTTCCAAAAAGACATTTCCTTTCTAAAAACTTCTGCCTGCTTTACATCACTCATGAGAGCTAAAACTCAGTAAAGCCACATGACACTCTGCCACATTCTCCTCCTGCCCAGCTTTGTTTATATTGCAATGAATATTTCATTTAACTGCTACATTTGCATGTCAGTACAGTAGGAAATCCTTTCTAATACATAAAGCTTTCTTACATTTCACTCTCACCTTTGAAAGACCCATCTGATTTTTCAGGTGACTTTTAGCCATATCTTAGGGAAAAAAAAAAATTATTTTGTTTGCAGCATGTAAGTCCCCAGGGGGGAAGCTTTCTGGTGCATCACTTTGAAAATATAGATTTTCTGAGAAGCATCAATAGAATTTCTATTGATTGACTTCTTTGCCAAATATTGTAGAACACTAAGTAATAAATAATATTAGCTATGGTAAACCATAGATTGCAACAGCAAATAGAATGGTGGTGGTAAAAGAAGGAAATGTGGATACAGTGCATAACAGTAGAGTGCAAGCCATAGCAAGGAGTCCTGCAACTGACAAAGATTCGTTGCACCCTCTGAGGGAGGAGTGACACAGAAAGCCAACTGTTACACTGCAGGTGCTGAAATCTCAATTCCATTGATTGCCCCACAGTCACAAACCAAGAGGCCACATTTCCATGCCAAAGGCGGTATGCCTTTTTTTGCCATGATCTCCACAGGGAGAAGAGATTTTGGCAGCCTGCAGTTCATCAGGATTTCAGGAAAGCAGGGATGTGATGCTAGCAAGAATCATCATGGTCATTAGTATGAAACGACCATTTTAAAATGTCGAAGGAACCTGCCATTTTCTTCAGTCTGCTTTTTTATCATAGGGGTTCCTAGGGCAGTGGGAAAGTGACACTAATGCCTGGATCTTTCCAAGTTACATGCAGAAAGGAGACACAATTCTGTGAGAGGTGAGGACTCAAATGGAAAGAAGTGCTTGGAGGACAACTATGAACTCTAATCTCTTCCTGTATCAGCAAATATCAGCAAACAATCTGTCTAAGAGACTCTGTTCACTGAAATCTTTATAGGTTATTTAAAAACACCTGCCTCCAAACAGCTGGAGGCTTACAGCGGTAGAATGAGGAATATCCCTTCCTTTCTCCTGAACCATTTACCCTGTGGGTAGAGAGACAAGCAATGTGCTCCCTGGTAATTAATGACCCTCAGTGGCCAACCCAAACCCCCAAATAAATAAAAATCTTGGAACTGACAAGTGGACATGCGATACATTCCTTCAGTCTGACTCAGACAGCAAGACTCCAGTGGAATTAAGGCTATCAGTGGGATATGAGCTGTATAGATTAATGGTTTGGTTGATACTGCACAGGGAGAAAAGAAGCCAGGTTAAGATAAAAATAAGATATATAGTTAGTGGTACCCTACCTCCACAGTTCGTGCTCTCATCAATGCTGGAGGCTGGCAGGATCACTAAACAAAGAGAAGAGAATTGGAGAAAATTGTCATTTTGCCATCACTTTACTTCTTTAAGTAATTAAACCCCCTGTGCTCCAGACACAGGAAAGTTTTCATGTGTCCTGCAGCAAGCTGAGAGTCTCCCTAAATCGAATGATAAAACTCAGAGTGTGAAACACATGCAACAAAACCTCTCCGAAGACCTGACAATTCCAGTACTGTTACCTGATCATTCCTTAGCTGCTTCAATTTAGGGGAGAGAAGATAGCTGAGAAAACCATGAAAAAGAAGAATACCATTGCCTAGAGATCCCAGATTTTTAAGTCGGGGCACTGTAATCCAGAAAAGAACATGTGGAAAGGGGTTATTCAGTCTATATCAAATATTTGCCTGAGAGATTCAATTTCCACAAAACACAGGGTGGAAGATGTGGATGACCATCTGTCCATCAACAATGTTGCTCTGTTAGACCCTTGATTAATCTCTCCACACACCAGTTTTCTCCATCTGCCTCACCTTATTTCTTTGGTCTTTCGGGATACTTCTTTTGATACCTGAACTCAAGGACCTTCTGTTGCCCGTATCCATGCTGAGAACAGAGACAATTTTTATAACCCAGCCTGAGATGAACTATGCAAGGTTAAAAGCTTCAATTCAGGTGAAGCAATACTAGTTATTTATTACAGATCTAGGTAATTCTGTTTTAAAGAAATGCTAAGCTGCCTTACACAGTTATCCTGTGCCTGCCACAAGGGAATTTATAACATATTTGTTTGCTTGTTTTTCTAGAAGCTTCCAAACCCAATTTATAGTACAGAAAATCTCAGCCTAGCTTAACAGTCTGGACACAAGCTGCTCTCCTGAACTGGCCCACCCTCTCCCTCCTCAATGACACTGTACATACCAGGAATTTCATTATACAGGCAATCTTGGTACTGTGTGCTGTTTCCGACACACTGAGAAGAATCTGGGCTGTGTACCTCACAGTAACGGCTGCGGTATTGGATGCCCTCTTCATTACACAGGCTCCACTCTGACCACTCTGACCAGCCACCTGAAATCCAAGATCAGGAAAACACACAGACAATGTCACCAAGAAGGAAAAGGATCCCTTGTAGATATCAAACTTCTCCCCTGCTGAAGGACATCTAGATGCTGGCCTGGGCCTCTCTTGCACATCTAATCCAGGGGCCTTTAGTGGATTTAATTTCCTCAACACAAATAACAGTGCAAGCATCATACCCTACTTGTCAGGTTGTAGTTTTCTTAATATGGACTGAACCAACCCTTGGTGGAACACCGCACAGCACGGAGTTGTCTTAAGAGTTCCTATATCAGCTCTCTGGTTAAAGACATACAAGGAGCTGGATGGGGCAATGTTGCACCAGGACCTCCAAGTTCTGAGGTGGCCTCCCAGGGGTACCTCAAGCAGCCAGCACAAGTTACAGCAGGTAGAGAGTTTTGCTGAGGTTCGTAAGGGCAGCAGCCAGTCTGCACTGGATCAGAAAATACACAGAGGTGGTTCAAAACCAGCACAGATCTGTCCTCTGAGTTGTAGCACATGCTCATCTGCCCATCTGTGTAAGAAAAAGGAAGGATTGTCCCTTCAGCAACTGTACAGATTGATGCTTCATGAATCCTTTTGTTTGTCTTGTAAGCTTCCACACTGAAGAACCAAGCTCCTGCTTTTTCAATTACTTTAAATGGATAAGTCATTAACAAGGTTTGTCCTGTCCAGCAGAAGAATGCCAGAGCATGGACTAGTGAATGGGTAAAGAGAAAGGTGATGCATTGCAGTTGAACACTGGGATGTCTTCTTTTTACCTGGCTCAATAGACATATACTAAATGGACAGAAAAGCTTCCAACTGGTGGTGTTTCTCATTTAGTTTTTAAACATTTTGCAGATGTGCTTTGCTCCCAGCACCACCCAAGCCAGCCGGAGCAGGGATGAGAACTGGCTACCTTCACATGGGTGCGTGTTGCACAGGGCCTCCTCAGTGTGCAGACCAATGCAGATATCCTCTCCGCTAGACGGAGCTGGATTGGTGCAAGTCCGTGTGCGCTGGTAGTGTCCTCCTCCACAGGTTGCTGAGCAGTGAGACCAAGGAGTCCAGCAAGACCAGGAGCCTTTCACTGAAGGACATTGAAAAGCAAGGAGAGAAAGGCAGATGCTGTTGGTTACTTCTCTCACTGTGACAAAGCTGGAGACTCCCAGTATCTCACCTTCCAGATCCACCCTGCCCAGACTAGCTAGCAGTTTCTTGCACCCCAGGACATTTGGGCCTGACAACAAGAACTTCATATCAAGAGAGAGTACAAATGTGCTGCACTCTGCAGATGCAGAATGAAGTCTATGCACAAAAAGACACTGCATCATAAAATGCATATCCTTTAGGGTAGTCACTGTAATATTCTATTCCATTTTATTCTATTCTACACCTTTTTATAAAACAGCACTGTTATTATTACACTGTCTCCTGACACTTCACCTACAACAACAGCAGAGGTACTTGGGGAAAAAGTGCTGTACAACTTCAGTGGAGCTTATATGGCACCCTTCTGTGGGGGCCCCTGAGTTCTCTAGTTCCAACCTTCACAAAACAGAAACTCAGAGGCTTTATTTATTGTCCCTGCTCATTGCAGGGGGGGTTGGACTAGGTGACCTTTAAAAGTCCCTTTCAACTCAAACCATTCTGTGATTCTATGATCTTAGCATAGCCCCATACCAGGTTAATAATAAAACTAGGGAGGGACTTAAGATCCTTGATTCCCACCCCACCCCTTGTCAGGCTACTAGACTGCCCGATTTGCAGGTCCACATGCCATTAATTCAGAAGATAATAACCTGATGACTTAGTGCAAGATAAACCCAGGATTTGTGTATACACATTGAGTGAGGCAGGGAAAGACGGAGACACAGAGAAATAGTAATCATGCACTCAGAACAGATTGTAAAACATCATAGTGTCCAAGGGGAGAAAACAGCACAGAAGAAGGGCACAGACATTAGTGAAAAGCCACTGAGAGCTTCCAAAATAGTACTAATAGCTGCCTTTACAGTGCTAGAATTATTTTCTTTTTATAAGCCATAGACTGCAATATTTGACACTTTTGCTATGCTCTTGCTGCACATTCAGATCATATCTGCATTGGAATTTTATCTTTGTATTGAATTTTAGAATCATAATAATACTATTTTAATACAACATTTTCAAGTGTAGGTCACAAACTATATTGCCAGAGGTAGATAATTGCTAGAACTGCAAACAGGCAAGGCAATTTGTATAAGATCACTTAAATTTAGTTTAGATAGTTATTACAGAGCAAGGAGAAGGATAAGCGAGAGAGAATACAGTAGTCAATGGTCTATTATTACTATTCTGGACCAGGAGTGCAACATAAACATGAAGACAAACTCGAAAACCAGGAAACCAGGCAAGAATACTCCCTGCTGGCTGTGCAGGAAATGGTAACTGATGTCAAGAGTAGATGCCCATCGCAAGAACAATACGTAAGCAGGAGAGGGGGAAGAAACAAGTGTTCACAAGAAGAACCACCACATCAAGCATCTCTACACAGTATTAAGCCACATTTATTAAGCCTGTCTCCTCACCAAGGTGCAGATGCACCGTGATGCCCTCCACTGGATGGAGCATCAAAACTTCTTGAAGCAAAAAATTGCTAGACAAGTCACAATACTACTTCCTTTAGAGGATGTGGCTGTGTTACCCTCTGAGCCAAGGTGAAACATAAGTCATAGCACTAAAGATCACGTACATTACAATAGCTTTAAAAAAATTAAGGAAAAATCCCTCAAATTAAAAAAAAAGCAGCTTGGAAATACTGATTTTTTATATTTTTTTTTTGTGGCTCTACCATTAAGATGGGGAAGAACAACTCTGAATTTCATGCAGGAAGATGATCATGGTTACCTGGGCAGGGATGCGGATTGCAGTCTTGGTACTCCATCGCTGACCCCACGCAGGGCAAGCCACCATTTTTAGGTTCGGGGTTTGTGCATGTTCTCTTCCTGATCCTAAAGCCCAACTCACAGTCCCTGGAACAGGAAGACCAGGCCCCCCAAAAGGACCAGCCCCCATTGATAATCCGTGCAGAAGTCTTACCAGTCTTGAGGAGGTCATCAACAAGAGCTTCAAGGAAAACAAACAAGACACCACGAGATCACAAATCAATCAGTTGCTGGGCTTTTTAAAACGGCTTCAGCTCATGAATAAAATCAGGATTTATGTGCCCTGGGGAAGAGTTTCTGTTGAAAGCCCTTAGCAAAAGTTTTGTTCCACAGGGTTACAGCTAAGGTAGACACAAAAAGAAATCTGTACACACACAAACTGAATCTACTGATAACCTTGATATATGACCTTTCTGGGCAGCACATTGTGGCAGTTGAGGCTGTGCCTCAGGACACCGCCTTGCATCACAGCAGTACCGAAGGGAATAATCCCAGAGGCAATGTACATGGGGACCTCCAGAGAGAAAGAAGAGTGAAGACACACTGTCCTGTAGAATGGCTCTTCTCTTCTTCTCTACACCCTCATTGCTTGCCTGCTCTCTTTGGGGCAGCCTGGCAGTAGCAAGAACAAATCTATACACTGCCATAAGCACAGAGCTCACAACTGTATTGATCTCTAAGTCACAGGGCTCACTCCATCCCTGTCATTCTGCAGGGACACTAGTTGTGCATGTTGAGACTTATGTAGACACAATCAGGTTCTTGTTGTTCTGAGAGGATCCCCCTTCCACCACCAAATCTACGCTTGCCCTATGGTCCCCCAGAGCTGGCAAGACGTACAGTCAGTATCACACACTGCTGAGCCATCATTGGGGCAGAATCGACTCTCAGTTTTCTTCCTCCCAAACTGCAGCTCGTGGGGATCAGACAGCTGGGCACGACACGTGTAACGGAAGCGCTGCTCCTGGCGGGCACCATTCTGGGTGATGTTGACAGGCATCCAAGGGGTCCAGGGTGTGTTCCTGCGCACCTCTGGGCAGCTCTCTGGGTTGCACGTCTTATATTCCTGCCAAGAAGGAAAACCACTCTCTCCTTACTTACTAAACCGCAGCAGCCTAACTGACGGGTTTATCTACACTCCAGAAAATAAGGGGGTATGCTCTGGATCTAAAACAACCTCCATCCACCTTATGTGACCTCACACACAAGCCAGCGCTGGGCACAGCATAAAATGTGGTGACTATGGAGGCAGTGGTGGTGCACAGCTTCAGGTGGACCTCAAGGGTGAACTATGCTTGCTATTTTTATGTCTGCCTCCGGTTTGTGTTTCTTTGCTGACTCAAAGTCCTGTGGGGCTTCAAAAGCTTGGTACATTATGGGCAGAAGAATAATTCAGGCAATAGATAATAATAACAGCAAACAAGTTTTCTGCAGAGACCCTGAGATGCTGCTCTCAGGTCAGCGTAGAGGAGCCCCATGAGGACAAAATGTCAGTAAGTTTATTCCTTGAAAAGTTCACTGTTTTATTTTTAAGATGGGTTTAGATTATCTCTTTTTACAGCTATTTTTGTTTGCTTGGCTTTTTTAACTCTCTAGTGAGGTCTGTGAACCATTTGCCATCCCTGGTGTAGAGCATCCATTGAGTACAGACAACATTCTGGCTGGATGGGTATGGGGTGATTTGGGGTCTTTACAATTCTCTCCGCTAGCGGGAGAAATTCCAGTGACAAACATTGCACTCTTGTTTAAAAAGAAATGAATAAACTAGTCTTTTCTGACAGAGGAAAAGAAATGTAATGCTTCAGGACTTCATGATTCTAGAGTAAATGCCAAACAGCTTGTGAACAGATGGGAGGTTCCAGATCAAATCTGCTTACACTGAAAGAAGACTCTCCACAAAACTAATTAAAACAGCTGCATGAAACAGCTGCCAGAATATGAAAGGGAAAATAAAGAGAGAAAATGGGTAGCCATTGCTTCACTGGCACTAGGTGTTTGACCTGCTGTTTGCTCAAGTATGACAGTGAGACGCATTTCTGATGCGTGTAGGGCCTCCTTGACTCAATAGGATCATCCTTGGGAGTGGGACCAAAGAAAAAAATGTATAATGCTTTCAGGTAAAGGACTTGATATCTAAGCCTACAGAGGCCTAAGGAAGTCCTCCGTACACCAGTCTGTCCCCACCTGTACACACACAGACACACGGACTCTCACGACACTCTCACACCAACCTCACTGACTTTGGGAATCTGCCACCTCTCTGCCTCCCAGTTCATTTCAGCATCCTCTCTAGCAACAGCTGAGGATAGCATTTTCTTCTACATTGAGAAATAAAACCAAGATGGAGAGAGGAGTCTTATGCAATGTCAATAAACAATACATACCACAGCACAGCCTGGACATGTATTTCCGTTTTCACAGGACCTCTGCCTTGAATGAATCCCTCCACCACAATTCACACTACATTTATTCCAAGGACCCCATGAAGACCAAAAAATTGGTAATGGACATGGACTGTTCTCATTACAGAATCTGAAAGAAGAAAGTGCATTGCTCAAAACATACCCATGTCAGCACATCCTAGGGACAAAATGGTGATGGACGCAAGACTTCACACTGCATTTGGGTGCAATTCATGCATGCACAGAAAGCCAGCAGAAGGCTGACACAACCGTTAGATTAGCAATATTCCTGTTCACAGCAGAGAACTTTATCCTTTGTACAGAATGGGGAGAGGTTAACCAGGCTGACCTCAGTGAGGTATTTGGAGTAAATGGTCAATATCAAGTTTTTGAAAATGCTCTAAACTCAAACCATTTAGGCACTGAATTCACAGAAGAGCTCATAAGCTGAAGCCCATATGTAGCAAAGAGAAAGAGTGGATGGTACATATTTTCAATTGGATGACTAGCGGGAGGTCAACTCAACAGTGATCTGTCACTAATGGCAGGTGCTAAACACTTGACAATCTTCTCTTCACATGTTCTGGCCCTTACCACTGCTTGGACCCTAAGAAACTAGTGTTTGCAACTGGAGCTGAACTAGATGTTATACGCATCTAAAAGCAGGCCCTAAATTAATGCTATTTCATGTTCCCTTTTCAAAAGGTAACTTTAATTTTGTTCAGCTTTTTAATCAATATTGTTCTTAAATTGAATCACACAGGACTGCAATTGACTCAGATGTAGTCTTTAAAACCCAAAAGGGACCATTGTGAATGGCCACAAATCAAACCAAACATTAAAATATCCTGAATCAAGGAAGTTAAATGAATTGCCCTTTGTATTCTGAGAAATGCAGAGAGATCTGTCTTAAGTGACCACTCAAGGGACAAACAACAGCCTACTGCCAAGCAGAGGTGGCCTTTAATGAAATGTCAAATCTGGAAACCAAATTGGGATGCCTTAAAGCATGTGTTTAATGAGGGGTTGGGCTTGAAGAAGCATAATAGTGCAGATGGCTCTGTAGGTTCAAAAAGTATTGCCTTTTAGTGATTTTGCATGAAAATTGCTTAGTTGGGGGCGCGGGGGTGGGGTTGGTGTGAAGATGTTTTTCTGATGCCAAGACCTGCAAAAACTCAACCCTGAATCTGTGAGTTAAGCTGTATTTTGTCTTGATCTTCTTTTGGTGCATCAGTGCAATTAATAGAGACTTAGGAATGGTGCAATTGGCTATGAAAGCTGCACATATCCAACTGCCTTCTCAGGGATGGATCAGAGCAGTGTAACTCTATCTATAAACTCTACACTGCTAACAGCAGGCACAGCTTCTCCTTTTATTGAGGAGGTCAGCCCTCTGTTTCGGGGACAGGAATACTTGTCAAGGTCTGAAAGGTCCTGCCTAAGGGTGGAGGCAGCTCTGAAGTCTCTGATGTTCACAGGCTCATTGAAAGAGAGTTGCAAGTGAGCAACCTCATCCCTCTCAGGCTTTGCAATTCCTTCCACTTTGTACATTCAGGCAAACAGCCTTAATCTGCATTCCCAGAAGAGCCACTACTTCCAGCTGCCACCCTTATAACCACAGAATTGAAAACACAGCATTGTGGACATCTCTTACCTTTCTTCCCTGCTCTGTCCAACACATACTCTGCCCCCGTACCGTGGAGCAGGGTTGCTGCAGGATCGCTGGCGGACTTGAAAGCCTATTCCACAGGAGGTGCTACACGGGGCCCAGGAAGACCAGGGTGTCCAGGCACCATTTCTAACAAAGAAGGTGAGAGAGAACAGAGTATGGGGGTGACCTAGCTGCCTGCCCACGTTATGCTGTGCTTAACATCAAAACATGTAAAGCACTGCACCGAAGGGGGAATCATTGAACTCATTGGAAAAGAGATTATTGATTTCCACAAGACTTTATATAAGCGCAGACTTAGAAAAGGGAGTTTCAAAAGTGCTTAGCATTGGCCGAACTTCCTCCCATTGAAGTCTCTAAGAATTGGAAAGGAAGAGATTGAAGCCAACGCTGAATGATTTTTGAAAACACCTCCTAGGATTTGCTGTGCAACACTGTGTTTGCTATAACTTTCACTGACTATTCCCCCCATCATCTCTCCCATGTCTCATAACCCCACTTTTCTGGGCCTATGGCTGATCCCAGAGTTGTATCTCCTGGACTTTTCTGCACAAAGAGTGCAGGTTTTGACCTTCACGAATACCAGTTGTGCCAAAGGAAGTAAAAAACCTACCCTCTGCTAATGCATTAGGTACCGATGCTTTAAATCTCTTACAGCAATAATACTGTCAGCTCCCATGATTTTATTATATACAAACTTCATAATATTTGGTGTTTTCCTAAAGCCTTCAGCATTGAATCCTATTAAGTGGAAATCTCAAATTTCATTTAAAAAAACAATAATTGCTTCTAGCTTTCATGGCCACCTGCAGACGTCACTGTAGTGTGACCTTAAATCTGTAGAAACCAGAGGCAATTAAGAGCTCAGAGGTAGGATCAAGTTTCATGGTTTAATGAGTGATCACATATCTGCTGAGCAGCAGTTACTTAGCTTGAAGCAAAAGTGATGTAAAACCCCTTAGTTCACAGCTCAGCGACAGAGGTGGCAAATGCTCTGTGCCTCGCTCCTGCAACAGGCTGACCACATGCAGGTGGCTGGCTCCTGTGACGCTGCTGCCATGCGGTGATTCAACCATGTGCTTACACAGAAGCCAACATTTTCATCTTTAAAATCTTGCATTTATTAAAGCTCACCTTCCTTTGATTTGGCAGCACTACTGAACCTTGGAGCAGGAGAGGAGGAACTGTATCTCATCTCTTCTGTGCTGCAGGTTTCATTTCATATGGAGCCAGTGGCAATGCTCTGTCTTACACAACTGCCTAACCTTGACACTTCACTGCCTTAAGCCAAAAAAACTCATTTGTTTTGATTATTTTTTAATAAAGAAAAGCCTTTCTAAAAGTCTAGTCAAAAAACAACTCAGGTGCTCTCTGGTTCTTGAAAGCTAAGCTTGAAAACAGATGTTAATTTTCAAAGCATTTACTGAACTAATAACACTGCTGGCAAGAAATACTTTCTGGCATAGCACCAATCAGGGCAGAGGATGAAAGTTAAAACCCACATTGCCCTTCACACTTTTTGTATTTGTTATCAACTCTTGCCTGGTTTTGGCAGTTCTGTTTCAGAACCCTGTTAGATGTTTCTCCCCTCCTCCTCTTGTTCTCTCATCCCTCTCCCTCCTTCCCTTCCCCTCTCCCGCCCCAAACAAGGTCAAAGAACAAGAAACTCATATAAAAATCCAACTATTCCATCTTATTCTGCCATGTTTTAACCCACCTACTACCTCCCCACTCCTTAACCCAGAAGAAAGATTATATGTAAAATCACAAAAAGAAAAACATCAAATGGCGGGTTGCTGTTATTGCAGAAAAAAAAAGGGAAAGTAATTTCTACTAAAAATTCCTCAAAACCCCAGCAATTCTCAGCATCTATTTGTGTTTCAGGATTTTTAACAGAAATAAAGACACCTTCCATTTTCAGACCTCCAGTTTTCCAATAGAACTCATCTTTAAGCATCCTGCTTCCTCTTTGCAAAAAGAAATCTCAATGCCATATGAAGTCAATTAAAGGAAATCTGAGGGCTGAGGCGGATGTAGGATGACCAGATATCCCTATTTTTCAAACCATGCTGTTTTCCTATGTCTTAAGATTGAATAATCTATTTTTCATCCCCTTCTTAGAAGCTGCTCTTGCGTCCTTTGCCATCAGAGCCGTGCTGAGAAACCCATCCCACT
Source organism: Elanus axillaris (assembly GCA_026212715.1). Taxonomy (NCBI): domain Eukaryota; kingdom Metazoa; phylum Chordata; class Aves; order Accipitriformes; family Accipitridae; genus Elanus; species Elanus axillaris. Next base: position 40,734,780 of record JANZLQ010000001.1, read on the forward strand.
GGCATGCTTTCCATTTGCCACTGACATAAAAAGCCTGCCTGGGGAAGGCTCTGCTCAGCCCATAGGGGCAGGAATGACTGCACGCCTTTTGGGCATCACAGCCCACAACTGGAAGGAGAGATGCCAATTAAAACATGAGTATTGCTGAATTTTTGGTGCCAAGATCAGCACTGATCTCCAGGGATGAGTCAAGAGACAGCTGTCCTCGATGGAATGAAGTTTATGGAGAAGATAAAGTAGATTAAAATTGTACTGACCTAATATTTACCAAAATATTGGCTGGCCCCACCCCAGTTAAGTAGTGCTTACACTATTGCATCGTCTTTCCTTGAGTCACGACATGATGTAGTCTGAGGGTGGTGGGGTAACATGGACACAAACACTGTGGCTATGTTTGGGCACCTGACGGGAGGACATTTAGCCTCCAAACGGCTCAAGCACAAGCTTCAGGCTTCCCTGGAAAGGCAGCACTTCGACACAAGCTGAGCTACATGCGTTGTTTAAGTGCTGTCCCCGGCAGGCATGCCTCCTAAGCGCTGCTCACTGCCAGACAATGATCTGTTGCTTTCACCTTGCCAGCGTGCTGCAGACAGTTCACAGACTCACAGAACAAGGCAAACAAGCCTTGCTCGGAGCTAGGCTAGGCCCTGTCTTTACAAGCATTGCTCTCAAGGAGCTCTGCTCGCTTTTGGCAATGCAACCTCGGAATCCAAACTCTGACAAATGATGAGCTTATTGGATTTTTTTAGCTTATTGCTGTTCAGTTGGCTAACAACTACCTCTGCCTTACTCACCTCCTCCTGATGGGTCACTCACTACGCATTGTACAGTTGAGGGAAATCGAGGCACAGTGCAGGGAAGGTTAATGTGTACACTAATTTAGGGTGCTCATCTTCCAAGAGCCCTGGCTGAAGGCCCTTCTCTCAGAGGCCTCGGGCTTCTTCATTTTTCACTGACTTCAAGCTGGACCTTGCATACCTCAGTTTGGCTGGGATGCAACAATATAGTCACAGAAACACAAGGAAGGAGCTAGCTAAGCTGTGGACAGGCACAACTCTTGTTCCCTTCCTAAAAAGCACAAAGATGGTGAAGTACCTTGAGCAATTTGCGACCTCAATCCTGGCCCCTTCACAGCCGCGACCACCGCAGCGAGGACGAGGGCTGTCACATGAACGTGACCTACACATACAGGAGCCTGTGCTGTCCCCATCCGAATGCTCACACAGTTGCCATGGGGACCAAGGCCCCAGTCTTCCATTTGTCGTCAGGTTTTTCACCTAATTTTAAAAGAAAAAAGGTCATTAATAGCAAGTTTACATTTCTGGAGACAGCCCCACAATAGAAATGCCAAACAAAGCTGCTGGGAGGATTAGGATGCAGCTTAGATGGGAGCTGTCTGTGCTTGCGAGCAGGATTCAAAACAGACGGTTGTTTTCAGACAAGGCCGCATCAATATTTACCCTCCAAATTCCACCCTGCATACCTAACGTGTGCGTACAGGCACCCAAGCCGACGCAGCCAGCACCACACCAGGCGCAAGCATCTCTCTGCCATGCCACAAAACCACCACACTCCCTCGTCTCACACTGCACAGCTTTGGCCTTTCAAGCAACACAACGGCTGGAGCTGATTGTCCCCACTCCATTATGCTTCTGCTTCTGCAGGGGCTGGTCCTGCAGGATATTTTCCTAGTTAGCATTTGTATAACCATAGCGACCAGCTGAGACCAGGGCCTCGCGGAGTTTGGCCCTGTCCAAACATACAGTTAGAACTGGCTCCCTTTCTAAATACAGCCATAGCCTAAAAGGCTAAGAGGAGATGGTGGTGACTAGAATTAATGCTGAGGATCAGTTAGTGGGCTAAAGAGCAAGAATTAATCTCAAGGCAATTTGTAGACCAGACCATGCTGCTATCTGTTTCCTCTGCCCTTTGCTTCATGCCTGTACAGCCCCAAGCAGGCTGGGGCTTGAGCTCCCTGTGCACTGTAAAGAAGAAGTGAAAATACAGTAGCCCTGGCAGACCAAAAGCATGAGAAACAGAACTATTTCAGCCTAGGACTGGTGAAGACCTTCCAGGAGACAGGGTGTCAGAGTTTGCTCCTCTCTGCCTTGTTTTAACAAGTGCTGCTAAGTGAGGCCTCAGCCAAGGGCTAGGAGAATAAGCTGCTAGGGCCCTCACCGCCAAGGCTGACTTGAGGTTACTGCTGCCTGCTCCTCCCGGGATCGCTCCCAGGCCGCCACTGCCTTCTTCTGCCCACTCCACCGCTACTGCGAAATCCAGCGACTCCAGGACCATGTCTGGAAAGCAGCCCTGAACATCCCTGCCCTGGCTTCTCCTCTGCTCCTGACTTCAGAAACATGAAGGCAGAAAGACATCCATGCTGGCCCTGCCAAGGTACAACTATTTCTCTGCCACAGTGCAGCACCATGATGCCCTCTCCCCAGTGGATCCCTCCATCCTCCCACCCCATGTCCCAAAGTGCAGGGCCTCACAGGCGGGATGGCACGGATGGCAGCTGTCTGCAAGTGGCTCATCCCCACTGGTGTCACACATGGGGTGGTGGGATGCTCAGCAGCTTTGGTAAAACTGCTGGCAAAGGCAACACTGGTCTTGGCCTTGGTGTCATTACGCAATGAAGGATGAAGAGAGGAAGAGGCTGGGACTGGCCCCAAATCTGAGCCAGCTACCACTGACAAACCCCACTGTACCATGCTTCACTATGCTCTGCAGTCAGCAGGATCAGTCCCCTGGGCTGCCCCAGGGGGAAATAATTTCTCCTGCTTTACAGATGAGGAAACCGAGGCATGGAGAGGCTGTGAGCTGCTTGGGAGCCATGCAGAGAGCCAACCACAGCCACAGGAGTAGTGTGTTCAAACAATCATCCTCTGAAACATGCTGCTCTGTGCTTATTCTCCAAGTCTGGCACTACGTTAAACACTCACAATGCACCTCCAGTGGGCTGTCATCTTCCCCTCTCACCCATCTACAGCAGCATCAGAAATATGCAGCCATGGCATGGAAGTAATTTAGATCTGTTACTGTGCTCATCAGGCTGCAGCCGGGGGGTTTCAAGCATCTGTTGTAAACCTTTGTTTGCAATAGATTATCATGTCGTCGTAAAAATTTGCTCTGGGCTGCAGGTTACAAGGCAAGATGCCCAGAGAAGAGAACACTGAGTTTTGTTGTTGTTGTTGAATTTGTTTTAAACATGCATGCAGTCAAAAATCAATACAGTTGGGTTGCTGAAAGTTGGGGGGGGAAAATCAAAAGAACTACTTTGAGATATTTAATACTAAGATTTTTATCTCCGTTTTCCTCCTGCCTTACAAAAGTCATAATCCAAGTATTGGATCATTCCTGTTCATTTTTGAGCCAGAAAGCCTTGCTGATTCCAGCAGGGAGTTCTGTTCAAAAATCAATGGTATGATATGGCCCGTGGCTTCAATTAAAAAAAAAAAAGCTGACAAATAATTATTGGCTCATAAGTGATACTGGGAAGCAACCCAAAAATTAAACAAATAAACAGCCATAACTGAAATGCTGAGATTTATAAACATGTCACGTTGTGAGTGTGGGAAGTTTTTATACTTAAGAAATTACATATGGATTATTATTCCATCTTTAAATTCATAAAAATATCTTCAAAAGAGCAAACTTGGGAAGTGGGATAAAAACCCATATGCACTGATCTTTTCCAGGAATATCGTTACAAGGCAAATCCTTTGTAGCCAACACAGTGCCCGTCAGACAGAGAAGACATCTTTTAAAACACACGTGATCAAATGCCCTTCTCTTACCTCACAATATTACCAATTCCAGAGTTCTCATATTTTATAAACTGCCATACACCCACCAAAGGCAACATCTTTTCATTTCTTCCTTGTACCATCTAAAGGCTCAAGTGCAGGATCTAAAAATTCAGACTGACCATTCCTACCCCCTGCTACCAGGATATTTTCAATGTTTATTCTGATATTACAGATAAAGCTAGAAGCATTCCTTGTTCTTTAAATTCATCTATGCTTCCTCTTAGGATTCAGAGGTCAACTGTTTATAACTTTGCTGAGTTTTAATTACTTCAGCTGGAAGTTTCCATGTTGGCTGTTTGATAGAAGCTAGAAATTCCTGCAAAATTTCAGTCAAAATATTTCAACCATTTCTAAAATAAAATCTAGGGAAAACCTATGTTCATAAGTAGCAAACTTTTCCTTGAAACAAACTAGTGTTCAGAGCAAGGAACTGAACTTTATGTCCTTCTAACATCTTTTTGCAATTCCCATGAAAAGCCATTCATATCTGTCTAGGGTATAAAGTCCTTGGGAGGTGGGGAGGAAAAATGTCAGTTTTCAGAGACTCAACGATTTGATCCCAGCACCTGAAGTCTTCTCTGTGCACTGGGTATACAGTGTGGGCCAGAGCAGGATTATCCTGGGCACTGCAGCTCTGAGTGGCTGAGCCCACATGAATTGAGAGCAGGGTACAAGTCTGCTAGACACCCCAAAAAAGGAGTGAGGAGACTGGCACTGATTAGCAAGTAAATTGCCTAGCATGAAGCAGATGCCAGATGACTGACACAGGGGTTTGCTGGACATGCAGAGTGGGACAGGGATGAAAACCCATGAGGAAGAGCATCATTTGGCTCCAAGTAAGGCCTGTACACTTTATTGGGAATACTCAGTTCCTGACTTGCCAACCACCATTGACAGTGACCCCATGAGCTTGGCTAATTGAGTTTGTTAGCCAAATCTAAAGTTTCTTTCCTGCTGGTGGCTCATGTTGACATCAGTAAGATAAAGTAGGATGTGGCTTTTTGCAGTTTTCCTAAAACCAAAAAGCACCTCACTCCCTTCTTCCAAGCCTAAGAAGAAACAGCACACAATCATGTATTCAGAACTCCCTGATATGACACGCACATACAGGAAAAAGAAGAACAGCATGTGCAGTATGTGTCCTATCGTTTCTTGATGTTAAAATGTATGACACGGCAACCTAAGCAACAAACCTGTAGGAGGTTCTGGATGTTACCTGGTACTAACATATATTAACCATTGCCTAAGGTACTGGTTAACACTGTATGATTAACCCTCTATCTAAGGTCCCTTCATGTTACAGCTGGAGAGTAAGAATCTGTAGCGCTGTACAAAGATGTTCAGACTAGCTTTGAACAAGCATGTTTGCACAAGAGCAGCAGTCAAGTTGTGTTAATGTTGTGGTTGACTCGCACAAATGCCTGGACCCTGTAGGATATAATTCAATAATATGCCAGTTCTGACTTTAAAAGTTGCTCATGCCAGTCTCTCAGCTGTGCCAGGACATCTGTTTGTGGGCTAGGCTGCAGAAGAGCTCACTGACATTATCTGGGTTAGGAAAAGTTTACTCGGGAGGGGTGCTTTTTATCTATGCCATGTCACACTTGACTGTGATCTCACATACAGCTGTACCAGCACAGCTGAGCTCCTGGTGCTCAGCCCAGAAAAGTGGGGTAAGAAAAGCCAGGACTTCTTAAGACGGGAACTCATCCAACTAAACTCCCAGACAGGTCTTCTTCAGGAGTGAAATTTGGCACTGGGTCATTACATTCCCCTACCTTTCCAGTGGTCATTTGCACATGCTGTCCTGGACTCCTGCCTCTGTTGACCACGACCTTTATCATGCACTAAGCACAAAGAAATACTTGGATATTGCTAATGTAGGTGCTTAAATGAGCCATCCCACTCCACGCCAGTGGTGAATTCATTCCAGCGAGGGACAGAGGAGAAAGAAAAAGAAAGCACTTGCATGTGGATTTTAAACAGCTTGGCAGCCTGTCAAGTAAGAAGAACAAAAGTCTGATGTATGCACCAGAATAAGAGCACCTACATGGAAAAAAATCTGCAATGGAAACGCTAAAACAAACGTAGAACTAGCACACCAAGAACAGCCAAAGCTCCTGAATATTCTGTGCGTTTTTATGACCTTGAAACAATGATCTGGAGTAGCCTGTTCCCTAATGTGCACCACAGCAGACATGTTCAAACTCGAGGATTAACACCTCACACACCTATCAACAGACACACGCACTAAGCAGGACAAGATAACAGCATGGGCAATCAAGAAGCACTGCATCCCAGTTCAACACAAGAGGGTTATAAACACAAGTCTCTGAACCCAGCAGTGAAAAACGTAAGCCTGCCAAGCTGAGGATGGATTGAAGTAATGACTAATACTTCCCAGGAAAATATCTGAGAAGTAAGAAAGATAAGGGGAATAAACATCCCAGCGCCTCCAGACAGAAATAGCATACTGAAGATATAACCAATCCAGTCCTCTCTCTCTGTCTACCGGACTATGTAGTATTAACATGCTAATTGACGTTAGATAATAACAATGGACATTAATGAGAATTTATCACCACCACCCCCACCACCCCCCCCCCCCAATTTATTTAACAAGACTGGTTTTC
>JANZLQ010000001.1:40741321-40753020 GCA_026212715.1 Elanus axillaris
CCAATTTATTTAACAAGACTGGTTTTCCTCCCCAGCCACCTTGCAGGAACAGTTCAAGCAGTAGGAATTAAATTTGGCTAGACGGCTTCTGGGGATCACAGCCAGGAACTGGATATTGTTGCCAAAGGAGGGTGGGTGGGTGGCTGGGAAGGGAGCTGGAGAGCCAACTCAAACTGATTCAAGCAGAGACACTTTTTTTTTTGACTGCTCCATCTGATGAAGACCTGGGCAAGGAAAGAAGTCCATCTCCTTGCAGTATCACGTAGATTTGGTCTCTGGTCTGCTGAAGTGAGGTTAGAACCCAACACTCTGTTTCTCATACTCACTCCCTTGGTTACACTCTCCCCTTCCCTTGTGTTCTCTAGTACATACTGTATCTTTTTATGCCATCTGCAAACCATGCATGCATGCCTAGTTTCTCCGCTGCTCCCTAGATGCCTCTTCCTGCCAGTGCAAGACTTCTTCACCAATGTTGTCTCCTGGTCCCAGCTCAAGGATCCAAGAGCAAAATTAACTGAATGCTGCCCAAGAACACTGTAGTCAGCTATTCTGATTTCCCAGATGTGCAGGGAAGTCAAGGAAATGGTGCAGACTGTGGAGCCACCCTGAGAAAGCTCAAATATCATCTGGAGCTTACACAGTTCTCAGCAGTAGCCCAACAGCATGATCCAATCTTCACTCAAGGAATGGGTGGGCATGAGGAGGACTGAACAATTGCTCTGGGATGCCTCTTTTGGAGCAAACAAATACATTTGGAGTCTTTGTGTTCTAAACAAGAGGCTATGCACAGATAATGGCATGTGCCACTGGGCTCTCCATGCTCTGCCATCTGTCCTCACCAGGCTGCCACACGCTCACTCTCCCTCTCCCTTCTACACATACGCACACACTCACACCCCAGTATATACAAAATATTTACAGTCCTTCCACTTACTGGGCACTCAGTAATATTTTGAGTCCACAGACTCATGTTGGAGCTGTCCTCAATGGTGGTGCATCGCTTCTGCTTGTTATCCCAGCCGCAATAGGGGTCTCTGGCTCCTAGGCATTCCCTGCATGTGCAAATAGAAAAGATTAAAGCTCTTTAAGACTGTCTAGCCCTGAAGACACGTATACAAGTATAGTGCTTGTATATGACAGCTGTCAACTGCACCGAGGCTCGCTCAGCAGAAGAAACAATTTCTTCTAAGCAGAGGTTTACCTACTTGGAAGGGGAGAATGGCTGAATAGAAGGGTGCTAGGACACAAAGCAAATATCACTCATAGAAGCTGTAGATTAAAAATCAGTTCACTCCTCTCCAAGGCCTAGGGAAAGAAAATGACTTTACAAATTTTAGTCAAAGAACACTTGTCATTAAGATATCTTTGTGCCCACATGTAATCACTCAGGAGGCCAAATCTCACACAAAGCAACCTCTGTGGGTATGTTTTCTGACACTGTGTCCATCCAAAGGGGTTAGACAAGCAGAATAAGCCAATGGACCAGTAATAAAGGCTTTCTATTAGTCTTGGCCTTTGCTGGAACAATGGTTTCATTTATAATCCCAACATCAAGATGTCAGTTTGGAAAAGTCACAGCAGAACATTATTTCTAAGCTTTTGGCTGCTTTGAACACTGTCGTATTCATTTTCCTCCTGAATCCATATTTACAGGCTAAGTGTGTGTTCCCAACATGTGAGCTGCTAAAGAAAAATAACTGAGGTTACTACTGCCACTAAACAGAGAAGGTCAGTCACAGAATTAGTCTGTACTGATAAAATTCAGCTGTATTAGTTGTTCCCATGAGTTGATTTCAAATTGTTAATTTTCATTAAGAAAACATAACAGTACAAGCCACATCATGCATGTATTAGTGATAGACAAAGAAGAGAGGACTAAACCTAAAAAGATTCACATTTTTTATTCCAATGATCCATTCTCTTCTATCACACAAAAGGCTGATAGGATCTTTCCAAAAGTCCCAAATGATTTAAAACCTGCCAATTAGACAGCAGCAAGGGGAAAAAATCATTTCAAGAAGTTAAATAGGAGAGTAATAAAATTTTTTCTAAGGGTAGGTATCAGTATGATAAATGAAACATCAAAAAAAAAAAAATCAAATGCAATGAGATGTGAACTGTTGCCTCCCAGAAATCTTTGAAATCCTATTAGCCTGTAATCAGCCACAAATGAAAAAACAAGTCCCTTAAGCACAGCTGAAAACACTCTATCAGTCTGTACTGACTCCATAGCCATTTGTGCTGAAGTAAACACTAGACTGTTTTGCTGTCTGGTACCCATTGCTTTATATATGTGTGTGTATACATATACAGACACGTGTATATATTTATATTTTAATTATGAATTTCCAGTTTGCTCCTACATGGCAACTCCTACATTTCCTCTACTAAAGATTTCACACACAGAGTTGTAAGGAACATAATTTTTTCTTTCACGCTTTAGGAAGGTAGTTGCAATGACTCTCTCAACTACATTTTTCCTTCAGCTGCTTCAGCACACCCAAGGAAAAGGCAAAGGTGATTTTGTTCCAGCTCCAAGCAACAGAACATCAAATATTTGCCTAGAAAAGCCTCAGGATCCTCGGTCCAAGGACACAGAAGGGACACATGCTGCTTTGGCTCATGATTCTGGCTAAGGACCCCCATCCTGCTGTTTTGGCAACCCCCACCACCCTCACCTATGACCTGGGGCTGCCACCACATCCAGAGCTGCCTTTGCCATCTAGCAGCCCCTCAGCAAGGGTAGCACCGAGTTCATTATGGAGCAGACACCCGGGCATCTGCCCACCTTCTTGGCAACTTGGCACTTCAGGAAGAAACTGGGCAGTTTCTACATAGAAGAAGAAGAGAAGCAACGGAAGGAAAAAAAAAAAAAGAGAAAAGCCCCTGCTTTTAGTTAGAGAGTCTTTTGGTCAGGCTTTCAGACCCTGACACCATGTACACGCTATTTTTTCCAACTGCATGAAGCCATTTCACTGGGCACCCAGTGAGTTGAAAGAGGTCATTGTAATTCATAACAGGGACGGCTGTTGTGAGCATCACCCTATTATGATACACATTTTCTCTGAATTTAATTTATAGGAAAACATGTGCTGCATAAATTCAGGAAATAATCTCCATATGTTCTGTGCTGCAGCCCTCAGCCACTCCGCAGGCTGCAATATATCCCAGTTAGGCACTGACCACTTTGCTGGCACTATCATAATGTATGTCATGTAGCTAATGTGCTGCTCTTGGCTGAGAGTGGCGAGCTACAGATCCCTAATGGTGCACTCAATGAATCACAGCCTGTGGTCCCCTGCCGCAGCCACTGACCCCCAGCTGATGGGCCATCAGTAACCAAGCTGCAGAGCCTCCACAAGGCCATGATGCTTGGCCCTGGGAAAAGCCCAGTGCAGTGCTTGTTGGCAGGGAGCTATGTCCATCCTGTGCTCTGCATCCTGGGTGTAATGAATTCCTACCCAGCCTGGGCTCCACTGGGTTGTCAAAATGCACACTTTGTAATTTAACAACCATCAAAGTTCAGGACTTCTCCCCATCTGATGGCAGGCCCTCAAAACCATTTGAAATCTAAAAAAAAAAAAAAAAGCTATGCCTCCCTTCAGGATTCAGAGCCCACTCATCTGCCTCAACTCTGGTAAGAAACCTATTATATCAGCTGACAGCAATAAACTTAAGGGTGAGGAGGAATGTATTTACTTACACACAATTTGTTCCATTTTTTTCCCCTTTTGTAAGCAGGAAAAGCATTACAATATGCCTTACTGCAAGAAAATAACATTTCTGGCAAATACTTTAAGTGAACACTTCAAAATCCACCCTAATTTATATCCTTACTATTTCTTTAGAATATATATCACTATTTATGTCATTAAAAGATAAAAACACACCAGCAAACACACACCAAAAGACAAATACAGGTATGCATACATGCACGCACAGATCAAAATGCTTCAGAAATATGCTGTTGTTCTTAGTAGAGCAGGCACCATGGTGTGGAAAAATGTAAAGATATCACAGCATTTCCCTTTGCTCAGAACACAAATTGAAATGTTTACATGTAAATACCATTTCGTATTTTGATACCGCTGAAAAGTCTCACACAGGCTGCAGGACCCAAAGTCTCTCAGGGCAGTATTTAAATACTGTGAAATAAGATACAAAGGAATTTACATGCTATAATGAAATTGAGATGTTTCAAAGGCAATGGGACTTCTGCCACTGGCTCGGCAGGGCCAGATTCATACCATAAATACAGGGAACACCACACTTAGGTCTTCTCAGTGGCAGGCTGGGAATGACTCAAGGAACTAACAACACACTATTGTCTCCCGTCATAATTCACACAGGTAGAGGGAACCTATTATCCTAGAAGACTACCCGAGCATAGCAGGTTAACACTGGCTATATTAATGCTAATGACTTAGTTAATGAAATCCTGCAAAGTGGGATGCTTGTGGAAGTAAGACGGTGATGATACCACATGGTCCGTGTCCCCAGTTCCCCTCTGGCTGTCTACTAACCGTAGTGTATTCAGTGAGGACTTGGGAGAATACCTCTTGACAGATATCTAAGAGGTTGGATTTATTATGACAGAGCATTATCATCAATTGCGATTCACTTTAATTCATTGCCTCGCAATAAATATCTTATCTGAGGCATAAAGGCATACACTGAAAATGCTCAACTGAAAAACAATTTCATTTCTATCTCCTGTTCAAGGTATTTTTTTCTCCAGTTCCTTATTCTCACTTACCAAGGACATTTGCATGAAAATAAGATCTTACTCATAAGAGCTCACCTGCTGCCTTCTGTTTGGGAGCTGTAAGCCTCCTTGTTGTTGGCTGTTGCAATCATTTCTACAGCAGTGATCTGGGATAACACAAAGGATTAAGAGCCTGCAAGTGGGGCTCTATCCACAGCCCACTGAAGTCAATGGAAACTCTTACCTATGACTCAAAAGAGTTTTTATGGGGCCTTTGAAGCCTGGCATTGCTGAGCCTTCACTAATAACATGTGCTGTAAAAAGGCTTCTGCTTCCAAGACGCTGGTCCTGCCCAAGATCTCCTTTCTTGGAATAGCCTGAATGACGTCTTCTTTCAGAATCTCCATTAAAGCTTAAACGTCTGTAGTTCAAAAGTTTTTCATTCCCTCTTTCATTTCCTCTGGGTCTAGATAACTTCATCTTTTGGTCATTTTTCCCTGAGAGTTAAAACTTAAGACTGTGTAATAAATGGATCATCAAATCAATAGAACCAGACCCAAGACATTAGGCTTTGACAGACCAAAGGGAAGAAAGGATTACTAGAGCATCTTCCCATTCTTACTACCAGACAGAAGACACACAAAAATGCCATTTTGTACCAAAAGCCACAAAACTGTCATCCAGAGCATTCACACTGAAGGACTCTACTCCTCTCATCTGCCAGGACGTGCTTGCTCTCCCAGTTTTCGTTTCCTCTCTTTTCATTTACCTCTTTCTCTCTCCTCTTTGTTGACTAAAAGCAAATAGGAATGGAATGACAGGATGTGATGACCTGCAGAGGCAGGGCCCTGCAGGGCAGAACCAAAGACTGGAAGCTCCCTTCCTAAACTGCTCACAAAACCCTGCCACTGTGCTATAGGAGAGGGATCTGCATTTTTGCTGGTGAGTTTGGAACCTGCAGTGAACACCACGTTCACCAGTGTCATAGCACCTAGTCCTTTAACCCCCCATGGGCATCACTGGTTCATTAGAGGCATAGAGATAGCAACTGGTCCAGTGCAAATATTTATAAGCCTGATCCTGCAAGGCACTGAGCAACATTCATCTGTGCTCAGATATCTCAGGAGTATGGGCAGCACTGGAGTTCACCTTGCATTTGGGGGGAATAAGACCTCAGAATTTCACACTGGTTTGTTGCACTCTTTGAGCAGTTAACTCCAAGGGAACAGCCCTTTGCAAGCAATAAGGGGGTCTTAGCTGTGTCTGTTAGTTGCAAGCATGAGGCTGTGTTTGGCAGACAGGCATTTCCTGAGAAGGTTAGCTTACTGTCCCACTGCTATCAACCTGCAGAGGGGATGAACTAAACAAATAATCATATTAGCTTCCAGCCAACCAAATCATAATTACTGACAACCTCAATAGCCCGTGCAAGAAAGAACGGACTTCTGTCTTCCCTAAAGCCAGATGGCATGAAAAGAGAAGAATAAGAATCAAAAGGATGTTCATGGCTTAAGAAAATAAGATTAGAAAGGGGAAAAAAGCACTAGACCTTCAAACAATTCCTCTAATTTTGATACCTTTAAAAATTCAAACTGCAGAGATGAGTTAGTGATCTGTACAAATCCATTATCTTTCCCCACTGAGAAGCCAAGTGAAACTGAGCTGCTTTAGTCAGATGCTGGTCAAGCAGCAGCTTCATTTCTCAGCTGGTGAATACAACATATTCCATGCCAGATGCTACTGCCCTTTCCTCAAGATAAGTAGCCACATACTTCATAAGCAATTAATGGGGATATTTGTGGAGCAGGGCACTACTTGATAAGAGCGTACTACAGCTCACAGGTACCACCACTGTGAGGGCTACAGTTGATATTAATTTGGACAGACAAGGTTTGGTATTTTGGCATTTGATATTGGATGCAGAGGCAGAGAAGCTTAAGTGTGCAAGTGTGCGTGTGTGTGTAATTTATCACCCACACGTACTTAGCATCGGTGATTGCTGGTCTGCATAGGATTTATTCTGAATGCATAAATTAAAGCCATGGTGTAAAACGACCTCTAAAACTTAAGTCCATTTATAAGCCAAGCACATGTAACTTATTTGAAAGAAGCAGCACACAGACAGGATTTTCAGAGACAGTTTCACCTCATTTTCCTTTCCACATCAGGGACTTTGGCTTGCTAGTTTCCACCTCCTGCCCTACCATTTTCAATACCACTTTAATCAATTGTGGTTTATAGATTATGGCCTCACACAATCTACACAACAAACTATTCCATTTTTCACTTTCTGACATCCCATTCCATCATCTTTTAGCAACAGTGACTTCTTTATTGGATAGGTGTTTATTTTTATTTTTAAAGCTGTGAAATAAAACAACATTGCATTTATTCAAATATGAAGACTAATGCCACCCAGAGAAAAATTCTGATTAAATCTGGATTTATGTTTACATCAGTAAAGCAGGTTATTTAAAAAAATGAGTAAGTGTTCCTCCACAAACACTATTGGAAACTCTTGTCACTGTGCCAAACAAAGCTGACCTCTAATAAAAACAAAAGTACAGAGGGCCTCTGACTACCAGCGATGGGATCAGTCATCCACAAGAAAACTCAGATACTATTAAAGTCCTAATGAAAGGAATAGCCAGAAGGAATTCCTGAACTGAACGCAGGGCATGTTTGTCTGGATTGTGAAGCACAACCATTTCCTAGCCTCAGCAGGCTTTTGAGTCTTAAGAAAACATGACCCCAGGGCTGCCATATGGAAAGAGGCAGAGGGGACTAGACATCCTTTTGGAAAGGCAGCTTGGGCAAATCAGTGCACTTAAGTGTTATTCCCTGTCTCTGCCCTGTGTCAGTCAGTGTCTGGAGACAACTGTCAGATTAAGATGTGCTCTGCTCCTGCATTTCTGCTCTGGGGTTGCAGACTGGAGACTTCTCTGTGAACATGGCAAATTCCTGTAGTCTGGTGGCATAGGTGGATACAGGGAAGAGGATGGTTTAGGCAAGAGCAAATCCACTGCAAGGGACACAGACAGGTGCTTTACATAGCCTCTGCAAGATGCTGATGATTTAAGAACACAAATTATGCTAAAATGGAAACTTAGGAAGGGAAAGAAAACTGCAAAGGCAGGAAACTTAGAAAGAAATGTGAGTGATGATAAAGAAACCTGAAAAGTCTACAGTTGTTCACCCAGGCTGCACAAAGCAATCCATATTCTAGCAGCTCCTTTGTGAAAGCTGGATTTTGTTAGGCTCTGGGTAATTATTTTTGGCTCAACAAGATGTAGATTCAACTAGACAGAGCCTTTGTAGATTAATGTATGTTGAAAAAGGCAAATAAATATTAGACCAACTACTACACCTTGAGGATCTAACACATCTCTTGTCCAATGCAGGGCTATTTTAGCATTGCATAAGGGCCAAAATGGTCCTGCCAACATATTCCCCATTGCTTTTTCCCATGTAGTTATAAAAATACCATCAAGTAATGTCCATTCCACTTTTTAACAAGAGACAACATCACTTAAGTAAATAGATATTCTTGAAATCCAGCCCTATCCCTTTGCAGACTGGAGTTTTCCCATAGATCTACAGTACTTAGGTATTTTGACATGTAAAAGACACCAGAAAGTACACTATTATGTTTTTGTACAACCCATACATATTTTATGTACTTAAATTTAAACTTAAACCAACAATAACAAATTTGCTTTGGCTCTAGATACTTCCTCCTCACCAAACAGGTAAAACAGCCCATCTCCTAATAAAAAGTTAATGATGCATCTGTAACAATATATTCATTCAGTATTAACATTGGACACATTAATGTTTTACACTGCAAATGCTGACTGGAAGCTTGAGACATGAAGCAAACCACCCATGGCAGCAGTTGGGCTGTAGACTCTTTGCATCAAGAGCCATATCACTGAATATGACCATTGCCTAGAATACAAATCTTATGACATAATAGTAGCAAATTGCAAGAATTGACAGATGCAATGGATATCTGCCCTGGGGCTTGCTGGTAGCTTTAGTTATTAATCTTGTTTGTAGAACAATAGCATCAATGTCATCCTAACATTACATATTCCAAGAAAACTACCTGCTTTCCTGTCAGTTGCCACTGTGTTGAAACTAATTTTACATAGCCCACCTAGCAGGCATCAGATGGTAATGACTTTTAGACATCATTGATCTGACTTGGCCTAAAGCCAGCCTGCTAGAGGTAAAAGGATCCATACGCTAAATCGTTCCTGATCTTGCGAGCTAAGTCATGTTGGCAGTACACTTTAAAAATAAGGAGCAAACAAAAGCCCTTGGCACATTCAACCTCCCCGCTTTTTCCTCCCTCCTAACAAATCCAAAGCCCCCCAAAACAAACTGGCAACCTAGTCATGATAGTAAGGAGACAAAGGTCACTGAGCCCTGAAATTAGCTGATTTTGTTTGGCTTTTTCTGAAGTGACCTTCATCTGTTCCAGCAGTTGTATAACCCCAGAGTCCAGCTACTGCTAAATTCCCCTTCTGGCGCCGTACCATTCACTTGGGGCCATTTACATAGTTTGGAGCTAAAAGTGGGAGCCTAAAAGCGTACAGGCAGCTTAAAATGAATGTAAAGTATACCGTTGGTTTAAGCATTTAATGGAAACGGGAAAACTGTAATAATTCATCTGGTTCAGAGCACAGCCCCTTTCCACTCTTTCATCCCTGTGGCCTCTCTTTTTCAGTGATGCAAACACCAGCAATCTCAGCACAGGCTTATTCTTCAGCCTCTTGCTGGTTTCCCTACTGGCCCCACATTGCATTCCTCTCCTCCCTATTATTTGTGATTCCTTCATACTTAAATGACATCTACAAAGTATGCTATTTTCTTTCTTCCATGCCATTAAAGATAACGTCAAACAAGATGAAACTGAAAACCAATCTCTCTGGCATCTTACTGGAAACATGCCCCCACTCACTACATTACTGCTTACCCTTGCCTTCTTTTTTTCCAATTTCAGACAAATGTGGCTACGTCCCTTTCCCAGACAGTTCAAATGAAGCTTTTCAGCTGCTATCCTGAAATCCAGGTTTCTTAGACCTGTACCATCCCCTCAAATCCGTAAGGTCCATATCCTGCAAATAGTATGGATGTGCTTAACTTTACATATATAAGCAGCTACATTAAAGAAAATAGGAGTAATTGCCTGCTACAGCAGATGCAAATGTGTTTTCAGGATAGAGAAAATGGCATAATTTCGTACTTCTATTTAAAGAACACAGATCCATTTCATCTACCAAACTTCATTCTTTCCAAGAGCTTTAGTGATCATGGTTCTGTTTGATGTCTTCATTCTCTGTCAGTGGGAGTCTCGCTATTTACTTAAATGAAACCAGAATGCCAAACCAGATGTTTAGTGATTTATTCTGATGTATTATTGGATACCATGGATGACAAAACATTGGGCTGAGCACTCTCCTTTCTGCCTATGAAGTCTTCCAAAGCTTTTCAACATTACTGGTGGCACAATAATTAGCTAATTCCCTTAATTCTGGAGAGGCCATATCAGCCAAAGCAGATGGAAACTGATGATTAAGCTTGATCACAACATTTTTGTAGGCTGTTACCTTTCCTTTTGCCTCTATTTTTAAAAGGATGTTCAATGTGCTGGATATTTTTAAAAACTCTCAGGGAGAAGATTTTCAAAATAAAATCTGGGCCAAATTTTCAACAGCCTCAACTCAGAAGAAGGGGCTGGATTTTCAAGGTCTCTGATGAACAATCTGGCCATGAGCATCACCTCAGTGATCTGCTGGATGCTGGGCTTCACTGAACAACAGTCTCCGCTTTGTTCCCTCCCCTACTGCTTTCAACATTTTCTCTCCTGTGCTTTTTACCCAACAATAGTTCCTTGTTTGTTCTTTGAGGAATTATCATCATTCTGATGAAGAGGTCAGAAGATTTCCAGGCCATATTCAATTTACTCTTTCCCCAAAACTGGGAAATTTTTAGATCTCTTCCCAGACTGTATTATTCCTCTAAGTTCCCCAACAGTTTCACTCCTGAAATCTGGCAATGCTGTAATACTGGTTTTGCAGTCCTAAATTCAAGTGCTTCATTACAGAGGATTTTGCACTATATAAGGAATAAAAACCAGAAGAAAATAACAATAACCACCAAAGCAATCCTCCATACGATATCTCAACCCCGTTAAAGGGTAGTGTGGATGTAGTAAAGGGACCATGCTTGGAGCTCCAGTTTTGCACTTTGGAGAGAGAAAGACAGCAAAAACTCTCTGCCTCTTTACTGTGGCTCCTTTTCTTCCAAAAACTCCCTGGAGCCATTTCAGGAGTTACTCACCTATACATACTTAGTTGTCTGCTCACTGGCCCAGAGCTATTTAGAGGTGAATTGTGTTTCTCACACAGATCTCAAGTACTTGTCAGCTGAGTCATTTCTGCAAGCTTTGCATTAAGCACCCTGGCCAGAGTGGATGTATGGCAGAATTTAGGCTGAATAGGAGGGCAAAAGCTGAACATTACTCAACAGCAAACTCCCTGCAACCAGGTCAAAAAAGCAGACAGAGTTCAAATGAGAGGGTGTCATAGCTGTATGCAAGAAGATCTGGGTCTCCCCATAGCCTCAGAGGCAGGAGTATCTCCACTGGCATGAGGTTGACCTGAGGTGTCACTCACAACCTGATGGGATACTGTATTGGGTTTCTGTGGTGAGGTTTTGGTAGTGGGTGGGTTACAGGGGTGGCTTCTGTGAGAAGCTGCTGGAAGCTCCCTCTTTGCCCTACAGAGCCAATACCAGCCAGCTCTAAGATGGACCCGCCGCCAGCCAAGGCTGAGCCAATCAGTCATAGTGGTAACGCCTCTGTGATAACATTTTAAGAAGGGAAGAAAGTTGGGGAACAGGGGAGAAATGGCAGCTGGAGAGTGAGAACATGTAAGAGAAACAACTCCGCAGACACCAAGGTCAGTGAAGAAGGAGGGGGAGGACA
>JANZLQ010000001.1:40755198-40785465 GCA_026212715.1 Elanus axillaris
AGCCAACGACAACAACCACTGGTCTGGTAGTCCTGCCTGGGAGGCACAAATTCTCCATCCCCTCCAAGCTTCCTGAGCCCCCATCACACCGATTACATTATAAAAACTGCTGAAACCAGAGCTTTTCAGGGAGGCCAGTCAAGAAGTCACAGCATGACAAAAAAGGGGGGTGGGTGGGTGTTGTAGGGGTGGGAGCCCTTCTTCCCGTGGTGGCTGTATATTGGCATGTATTAAACATAGACACAACAATAAGCAATAAATCACAGCCCAGGAGAAGTGCCAGGTGGAATGCACTGGAGGAAATTAAAACATCCTTCTCAATACAGTTCAGTATTGAAAGAAATACAAAGGAGTCCAAGTTGACTTATCACCTACATAGCCAGGATGCTAAGGGCAAAAAGGGTTCCAACATTTGCAGCTGAAAATTTTGCAGTTGAATAATTTCCTACAAAAAAAAAAGCTTAGCTTAAAAAGTAATAATAATAATATAACAAACATCCTTTTAAACAAATAAATAAACAATGGCCTTCCGTGGCTTTCCTAAGTTTTCTTCCTTTTTTTCAAATGCACAGTCCCTCCACGAGACTCGGCCATAGGGCAAAGGATCCATTGCAATGTAAACAAGTACACTAGCTGGCCAGCACCTGAATTAATTCAGCAAATTCTGACCTTCCACATTGCCAAACGTATGCACCCACCGTGCTGCCAGGAGACCCTATCTCATGTATTTTGGTATTGCCCAGTGCCTGGCTTAAATTGCCTTAAAGTAACATGAAACTAGTAAAGAGAGGCAGTGTTTGAGTCTCCATCCCCGAAAGAGCCGGACTGCTTCCTTATTTCACTGAAAAATGCCTCCAGAAAGTTTGTTTTAATAAAAAACAGCATTTGTACACAAGCTTCCCAGCAATTTCAGCCAGGACTTAGTGCCTTACAATACAAAAAACTGAGGCTGCTTGTGGCCACCAGCAGGCAAGGGAACCTCTTTAGAGCCTGGTTTTTGTTAAGCTTGTACTAGCAGGGCACTGCCCTGTGGCCTCAGGTCCTAAATAGATGGTGCTCCTGTGAGGTACCCCCACCCATCTGCCCTCCAGCCACAGCTGCTTTTTTCCCTGCTTGTCCCCTTTTTAGGCAGTTGAGCAAACCTCCACCATTTGAGTTTTAATGGAAGTGTCATACAAAGTACTAATGCAGGCTGAAACTGGGACACGATCTATAAATTACCGGAAAGCTGAACTCAAGAGTAGGAAAAGAAAGAAAAGGAAGAACTCATTTCTCTTGAAACTGGATCATATATATGTATATACACGTAAATATTCTCAAACTGAAACTCTCCAGGACAGCCTGAAGAAGACAGCTGTTATGTTCTACCTTTTTAAATCCCTGCTTTTAAGGGCTGAGGACAGGATGGCATTTTCCAACTGTAGTTCTCTTTCTCTTACTAAACACTTCTGTGTCAGCCTGTCTGTATAAGCAACTAAACCTTTACACATTAAACACTTCTGTGTCAAGCTTGCAGTAATGACCAAGTTATATTTTCTGAAAGGGATAATTAAGAGGTTCAGTGAAAATAGAAAGAGCTGGTACTTTTATATTTAGCCAGACATGAATTTAGTACAAGCTGATAGATAAACTCTACTTGTTGAAAATAAAATGATGGTGACATTTTCTATATCAGGTTTTTTTTGGCAAGAGAACAGGGACATCTTGCAGTAGGCCATGAAAGAGGGAATCTGTTTAGACATTGCTAACGAAATCCTTCCTCTTGTCTAGCACAGAGGACATCAGTTTCAGACAAAACTCTAGTCAAGCAAAGCAAGGCAAAAGCAAAAAAGGAGAAGGAAGAATGTTTTAAGAGATATAAACAAGCAGTTACCCACAGCACACCCCACTACACACTCAGGGAGATTATTTGAGTGTATGTCTCCATCAGTAAGTATCACACTCTTTCACTTGCTTAAATGGGGGTTGCATTTGGTTGCAGAAACCTTCTACATACATTTCTTGGTGGAAAACTGCTCTGGAGCCAGGGCTGACAATTAAAAAAGGCCTTTTTTCCTACTCCCTTTAAAAGGTACAATCAAGGCACAGAATCTGTCCAGGTGTAAGAGGTGTCACACATAGTTGAGATGAGCTATTGGGTTCCAAAAGCAATAACAAGTTGCCACACAGCCCAGCCCTGCCTCATCAGATGTTTGAGAGGTGAGCACTTGGATAAGCCAGGATAGGCTGGCTGCAACCCAAATTCAGAAATCTGCAGCCATACTGCCAATAAGAACTACTAGCAAAACACACAGAGTTAATAAAAGCAACATGGAAATATCAAGTTAAAAAAAAATAAGTAGCAAATATTGCAAGCCTTTCCTTGGTAAACATACAATTAATTTCTGATGAGGACTAATTAATATTTACCCAAAAAAATATTGCTCCTTCTCATTGCTCCTGTCATGAATGTCTCTACCAGGAGATGCACTTTCAACAGTGTCTTTTGTCCTGTAGTGATGAAAAAAAGCCTTCTAAACTGAATCAGACTATAATGTTTCCCTGGTGCTTTTCTTTTTAACCTGAAGTGGAATATATCAGAGCTGTAAATTTGCTTACCCTTCTGTTCTGTACATGGAGCATCTCTCCAGAGGAATTTTAAGCACTCCATTATTTAAGCCCACAAAGAGTGACCTGTCGCTGTGCAGGATTTGGAGACTCTTGATTGCTTCCCGTTGTCCATCGGGGAGGATCTGCATTTCCTCTAAATAACAGCTCCTTAGGCTCCTGTTAGTGCTAGAAAGGGCCTTCAAGATGGTGCCATACTCTAATGGAACAAGAAACAAGGCACAAGTAAATCTTGGAGGCATTGACTTCATTTCATACCTGCCTAAAAAGGGAAATATTAATGTCATCTTTACATAGCCGCTTTAAACCTAGTTCTAGGTCACCTGCTGCATGTGGTAGAAAGAGCTCCAGCTACATCGTTACAATCCTCAGCAGTTCTCAGACATTCCAGAAACTGCCTGTGAATGCATTTTAATGAGAATCCAGAAGGATGTGAACCACCTGGAGAGTGAGTACCTGGAAATATTTCCCAGTTGGAGCACTGAGGCAGAAAAGATTCTGGTCCTCTCACCAGTGAGTTATACAGCAAGGTGACCTGAGATAGCAGGGATCATTTCTGGTGCCTTGAGTCTGTATTTCTTTTGGTTTATGGAGCAGATCGGTGTCACTTGATGCCATGACAAATGACAACAGATGCAGCGGCCCTGCTGGAAATCTCAGAGGCCTCCGTAATGACTGCATGGGTCACAGGTCTAATTGATCCTTTTCCTGGAAGAAGCCGTCCTGCCAGCTTGACAAGGGGATGTTATGGCATGAGCCGTGCATACACAGAAACTTATATGCTTGTCCTCACAGTGCTGTTACCTAAACAATTTAAAGGTCTGATAAACCGTGGGAGATTTATGCTGGGGAAAAGGGGGCAACCACACTATTTTTCATTAAAACCTCAAAGAGGTCTGTCAGTCCTGATTGTTTCTGAAGCTTAATCTTTCTATCCCGATAACTTCTGTATTGGCACCAAAGCTCAGCAATTTACAGTGGCAGGGTTGGCTGTCATGCAAAGCTTCTTTCACTTAGAAGGCCCTTAAATGTGGAACAAGACTGAGGCCCAATTTGGGGGCTCCGTTTGTCTCAGGACTGGGTTTGTGTTCAGGGCTGCCGCTGGGCAGGGACATCTACTGAAGTATTTGACTGGTTTAAATGTTTCAGGTCCAGCAGAGCTTACTCTTCAGTCACCACCAACCAGGGCCAAAAAGCAAACACGAATAAGGAGGTAAGGTTACGGCAGTGGACCTTTCTACACAAATGATATGAGGCAGAAAGTATCCCAGCTTTCTCTCAGGCTTTGTAGCTGGGACTCCTCACTTAAAATATCAAGATATCAAAATGGCAGAACCATGCTGTTTTTCCATTTAAGTGCAATCTTCTCATCACAGTCAATGTCCATGGAGGCTCCCACAGGGGGAATGTTACTAGAACACATCCAAGATGATCACTTTTGAAATAAGTGGTGGTAAAAGTTAGATAAATTATGACACAGTCCTGGAAGGTGGTAACATGAGAATGAGGCAATGACTCTGCATTCAGATGTGAGATTAAACTAACACTTATGGAAGCAATCCATCTTATTCTAAAGTCAAAGCTTCTGCAATAGAGGATAACAACATTATACCCATGAGGCTGGCCATATGCTCTGATTAATCAAACTATTTAATTTAACCTCTATCATTAGTATGAATATGGGCTAAGACAACCATTTATAACACTTTGTCCTTCTTCAGCATCTTTCATTTATCCAAGATTTCTGTGCTTTTCAGAAGAGGCAATGTGTCCTGCTAATTACAGGATGGCAGTAGAAATCAAAAGACTAAATCATATACTTAATTCTACCACTGGCTCACTATGCTACCACAAAAAAGCACTTGCCTCAGCTTCCCCATCTGCATTACATTTCAATGCATGCCCATTCCCGAAAGCACTGAGAGTCATACACCAGTAGGCACATGGAAGTGCAAAGAAAGACATAATTAAAACCTTGGGCAAGCCTGGAGGTTAAGTATTATTATTGCTTATTTAGAGATGAGTATGTCATAGCACAGAGAGGCTACTTACGTGCATGAAACCACAGAGCATTTCAGCAACCTTTGCTCTTCCCTACTGTTATATATTAGCCTGATTAGTTGAAACATGTTTTTGTAAAAGGGAGAAAAATGTTATTGTTGTTTTTAAACACAACGTAGATTTATGGTCTGTTCACTTGGGACTCTGCCTCAAGTCCTCCATTCTGCTTTTAATTTACTCAAGCAAACTAACTTCCATGCAGTTTTGTGCCAAAATGATATTGAATGACAACTGTGTGATGACATCACAACCGGGCTTCCAGAGCTGCTAGGTCTATGAGCAAGTGGAGGGAATCTTCTTAAGCCCTGATGTTCTTACCTGTTCCAATATACATCACGTGATAGAGAATATCCTTCCCCTGAACAATATCAACCACCAGCTTGGAAAATCGAATGCTATCCTGAGTCACGTACGGATCTACAGTCACCGGCTGCACGACATCATTCATCAGGAACAAGCGCTGCGCATCCTGCAGGACTCTCTCCGTCAGGTTCTCGTTAGGGCTGTCATCACTCAGCGTCCCACACTAAACATGGAAGATTGCACTTCAGCACCTGCATTTTCTCCCCACTCCAGCAGCCCAAGACCAAACCCTGGAATTCTTCTGGAAACCCATGTCCTGTTGATTTCCTGGGGAGGCAGGTCTGTGTGAGGGTCACAGGATCAGGCCCTTAGCCTGATCATAGGTCCTCAGCCTACTGGTCCACTGACCAGCGATGTGGTGTTTCATTCCCTTGTGATACCCTGCAGCCAGCACATCAGAAGGGCAAAAGGCATTAACAAACCGAGGAAGAAAACAAAGAATTAAAACTAGCTGTAGAAAGATTTAAAGCTAGTAGTGGAGAGAAAGTTTTTGTGGTGATAAATCCTTGAAGCATTTCAAATAACCTTCAGACTACCTGGCATCTCAGTCTATACAATGCACGAAAACTGGAGGTTAAAAGCCTGAAAAACGGGTTGGTTTTGCATCAAAGAACCCAACTCACCACACTACTTTTCTCTGATGTGCTCCATTCTGAACAGACCTCTCTGGTTTCATCTGAAGCCAGTCAGGTTAGCCACTAGCTCACCCCTCCCCACACGCAGCTCTTCTGTCACCACAGTGAATGGCAGATCATCCTGTATCCATCCATCATCCTCTGGCACCAAGGGGTGCACTGAAATAGGACTCAGTGCCCTTGTCCATCCAGAATACGAGGGAATAAGAGAGCTCATCTTGTGTCTTTTACACACCAGCATAACTCCTACCAGGTGGATAGCACATTTTAAGGCTTGAGTTTCTATCACACTAATCTCTAGAATTCAGCATTTTCAAAAGCCAATGCAAGATTAAACTGTCCATGTCAGTAATCAGGGCTGTATCTTCACTCTTTCCCACAATACCATGCATGGTGGGCAGAAGATTTATTACCCCAAAAGACAGCTGGGTGACTGGTTATATAGCTTGCCCAAGGCCATGGGAGTCAGTGGTACAACTAGAAATCCTGCCAATTCCCATACTCAGTCCATGGAAAACTTCACTTCTCACCAAGTGAAGCTCACACCTGAGTAACTTCATTAGAAAAAAAACCCACAAATTTATTTTTCTTCATTTTGGGTCCAGGCATTTGGGCTTTCCTTGGAAAAGAAGTTAGTATACTGTCAATTTACGGCACTCCAGCTACAGTGCACAAATTTCCCATGTGCATACTCTCAGTATGCATCAGAGCAATTCTTTGCAGTGTGGCTGCCTTTCCACCGTGCACCATGCAGAGCTTCTCTTTACAAGGTGCTAAAATGACTTGACAGGAATTTAGCTCACATTTACACAATAAATACAGTTGCTAACGGCTGGTGTACTAAGCCATACAATATTTTGGAGTTTGTGTGAACTAGGTGAACAGGGTGATACTAATTCCCACTACCTATGAACATGGTCATTTTTTTTATCAGCTTAAGCATCTTCCCGAGTAGCCAGACTAAGGAAACATCAGTGGGTTTCTGATGTGTCCTCAGGTGTGTTTCAATGTTGTTTTTTTTTCTATTGTAATGGTCTTTTGTAGTTCATGAGTCATCCCACATTCTAAAGAGTTTTTAGCTCTCTTCTGCTGTAACCTGTACTCATTCTGGTTTACAGTACTGTCTTGCTTTGGATGCTTTTATCGCCACACACTTTCCTCTCTAGAGTGTCACTGAAGGAGGAGTCCCAGTGGCAGGAATGTCATTGTTGGTTTTGTTTTCTATTCTCATCAAGTCACAGATAATCCTTTTGGTCTCTTGGCAGCCCATGTGCTGACAAAGCATCCCTCTGGTTTGGTTTTATTTTGTTTTGTTCTAATTTCCTGATTATCTGCACTGCCCTGATCCTCTATATCCTTCAGTATTTCTCCTTCCACCCTGCAAGAAAAAAAATAATTCTGGCATGCTTCCCTCATCTTCCTTTGTGAACATGGAGGCAAAAAAATTAATTTAATTTTTTTGCAATATCTGCCTCTTCTGTCACTAAATTACCCTTGTCATCTCCTAAAAGCCCTTCACTGACCTCTTGTTCCTCCCGTACTTGAAAAACATCTTAATCTCTTCTTGCAATCTTCCTTTTGTCTGCCACATACCTCCTTTTCCTTTCCTTATTTTCCTCTGACCCTTTTCTTTCATTTCGCTGCTGCAATCTTTGCACTCCACATTTTATCCGATACTTTTCACTACATGGAAATGCTTTCCAAAGTCCTTTTCTATTTCTCCTGGGTTAGCCCAGAAAGGGACAGAAAGTCCTTGATTCTTAGTTAACCTTAACATTCCCTTTAAACTCAAAAAAAAAAAAAAAAAAGACTGCCCATGTTAGGCTGGGCCTTCAGGGAAGCTTTGTTCCTTGGTTTTTGAGTGCACCAAGCAGAGGTGGTGATTGAGAGCCCAAACCTGTCCCACCTTGTACAGGCAGAAGCCCTCACTCAGGTGCCATGAGGGAATTCAGGGGGAGAAATCAGGTTCCTCAGCAGGAACCCAAGCACATCCCTGCCTGCAGCGTGGACCTGCCTCCCATCTGCTCTAGCTGTGATTTCAGGCAACCGCAGAGTCCTTTTTGGAAGCTCCCTGACATCTAGCTTGAAGGGAGATGGCATTTGCAGGCAGCCTCAGCACCTTTGCCATAATAAAGGAGAGCCAGATTCACACAGTCGGGCTGAAATGATTCACCATAGGGAAGTGAGCACAGGAAGACAAGTCCATCCTCCCTAGGATTCCGCAGGTGGGAAAGGACTGAGCTGTGAAATGGGCTCATGTTTCAGAAGACTCAGGTTTGGTGGGGCTGTCACACGCATACTCTGCACTGCACTGACTGAATCTGGGCATAAAGCAACTGAAGTTGTTCTATAATTTTCAAACTGGCCTTAACTGGTAATTCTGGAAAGTTGCTCATTCATAAAACCAAAGATTTTTAAGGTGAGAAGGAACCACTGTGACCATGTGTCCTCCTTCACCAGTTACTGCTGCAACATGTCCATAATTTCTGGCTGAGCTACGGTGTCTTGGAAAGACATCCATCTTGCATTGAAACACCGGTAGCCTTAGAGGCCCTATCAAGTGATGGAAAATTCATCACATCCTTACACAGTCATAGTGTTTAATTACCTTTCTTGTTTAAAAATATAGGTTGTCTCCATTCTAGCTTGATTTTGTCCAGCTTCAGCTTTCAATCCTTCCCAGTTTCAGTGGGGACATATCTCTATGTCCCCTAGTGAGGATCACATTCTCGGAGTTCATGTGTCAGTGATGAGTGTAACAAAGATTTAAATTATTAGTTATTATAAAAAATCTGAACATTCTTATTATCAGTAAAACCATTCAATTTTTGCTATGAGTCCCATGGTCTCAGTAACACGTGGCAAGAAGTTCCATAGACTAAAACACTCATAAATGTGAAGAAATACAATTTACCTGCACCATGGGTCTACCTGGAAAAATGAGCCCCACACAAATCAACCCACTGAAGTGACAGAACATAAAAGGGACTTGAGTAAATGAAGGGCAGCTGCATTACCTGGAAATTAGGGATGGGGTTTAATGTTGGCAGCCAGGCTGATCTTGGGTTTTCTTGGTAACGGAAAGGGCCATTAAATGCCTGAGTAATGGCACTAAGATTGAAGGCACACACTGCTGAGGCAGCTATGCTGTTTCTGGAAAAGGGGAGAAAGAAATCAATTTAATCATTACAACATTGACATTTTCATCATAACAGACACCAAACTCCTCTCAAATAAAATACATGTAAATTGCTAGGTAGATGTACAGCGATACCAATCTCACAGGGAGTAAAAATAAATAAATAAATTGTAAAATGCAGATGGCTTGCATGACAATTTTGAGAATCAATTTTAAGCTTGGTTTTAAAATGTCTGTGATTTAAGGGCCATGGAAGCAGTTCTGACAAGAAAGGTGAATACAGTTTAATTTGCATGGATTATTTGTGTCTGGTTTTATTTTTATTTTTTTAACAACCCATCTATCTTTATTGATTACAAACAACCTAATTTTTAATCTCTTGGTGTTTCTCAAGGTGAAATTCTGTTTCTACAGGCTTCTGAAATATTCAGCTATAAAATATATCCCCTAATATATATATATCTCAATAAAAATGAAATACACACATGCATGCACACGCATGCAGGGCAAAGGAAAGGGTGACAGTGCAAGCCAGACTGGTTGTTACAGCAGCTCAGCACGCAGAAAGGTCTTGCTAATATGTGAAAGCCTGTTTTCAATGATCACAGTTCACTTCTTTGTGTTCCCAGCTGGGAATAGCATCTGTCTCAGGCAGACTGTTCACCATGCACACACCAGCCAGGGGAGGTATGGCTAGGGAAATGCCAATATAGAAAGGACTCTTTGTAAAGGAATTTATTTTAGGGATGCTCCACTGCCCAGTCAGACTTGCACCCAGATCAGTTGGCCTTTGCTGTCTCATTTCAGTCATGGAGGACCCATTTCTGCCAGGTCCTGAGCAGGCTCAGCAACTTTTGCCTCAAGAGGTTTGGAGGGTGCTTCCCAGATGGCGAAGGCACCTCAGTGAAGCTGGCCCAGAAAGGAGCGTTTGCTAAGTGGTAACCTGAAATTCAAACCTCCTCCCAGCCCTCCCCTTCCCTCCTGCTTTTTTTTTTTTAAAGAAAAAGAAAAACGTTTAGAGCAAAAGATATCAGAATAAGAGTAAAAATAGGGCTAGCACCAGAGACCGACTCATCATGGTGCCTTTTAAATAACCCAAGCACTGCTGTATGTATCTTTCTGCTAATTAAAGCAATTTGAATTCTCTGAAAAGAACACTTTTTTTTTACTAAACCAATAATTACACTCTCTTGCACAAAAAAATGCCTTGCTCCACAATCCCAGGCTGGAAAGCAGAAGATCAGATTCTTTCACTGCATATTTCTTCTAAGCAATACAACGTCAGGAAGAACTTCTTGCTTTGCCTTCCCGTTCTCCAATCCTGCCCCTGCCCCTTCCCTCCCCAGAGTGATGGAGTAGCTCACTTTGAACATGTCAAAGCAACGCCAGGCAAACCTTTCTCCACTTTTGTCTGAACACCGCTGACGCAGTGCATGCTCACAGACAGCAGATCTTAAGACAAAGCTAATGATGGATGACAAGTAAATGCCTTGAGGCACACATGGAAAAAAAAAAAAAGAGAATGAGAAAGAAAATGAAAAAGGAAAAGAAAGAATAAAACCCCACTCGTCTAACAAAAATACTTTTTAAAATGAAGTGTCTTTTTAGGGCCCTGTTAAGGACTCCACAGTTTAGCCCTTTCCCATTGCTAGAAGAGAAAGGAAAGAGGTTTTCCATTAAACCTGTTGCCCATTTTCCTTTCCATCTGTGGCCTGGCATATTTCCTATCCCTCCCTATAAAAAGTTTGATCCCAGTCTCAAGCCAGTGACATCAACTTGTGCAGCTAGCCCCTGTGTTGTCCTGGTGTGAAGTGCAACCTCCTTTATTTCTACCTCCCACTTCCTGTGATTAATTAGGTGGTTTAGAGACTGGGTTAAGTTCAAGGAGGTTTTAACATTATCTCTATTACCTCCCAGAAAAAAAATTAATAAAAATATCTTAAATATTTCATCAGCCACTTCCCCCAAAAGCTCTTTTTCACACCGATTCAGCTGGGCATAACGTAACATGAAGCAATAAATCTATCTGTGGGTGTTACCACAACCACTAATATCACTTTGTTATAAGATGACCCTAAATGCATTAAACAGGAACCTTCCAAAATAAAAATAGCTTTAAACAAAAAAATCATAGTTTTGTGATGCATTGGTATTCTATTATAAAGAAACTCAGACTGGAGCATACATCAACCCTCTTTGGTATGCAGAGCTCATGCAGCATGACATAAGTCCCAGTGGAAGTTAAAAGAATAATTACCATTATTTCTCTAGTCAGATGACAAATTGGAACATTTTCTCTTTGAATTCTCAAAAGAACATCATGTTGTAGACCCAAAATGCTACTTGATCTAACTTCAGCTATTATCAATAACTCATTTCTTCAATTACACAAATGTTACATTTATATTGTCCTCAGAAGATACAAGAGAGAA
Organism: Elanus axillaris; assembly: GCA_026212715.1. Lineage (NCBI taxonomy): Eukaryota > Metazoa > Chordata > Aves > Accipitriformes > Accipitridae > Elanus > Elanus axillaris. The sequence continues at coordinate 40,766,436 of JANZLQ010000001.1, forward strand.
CATACACCTGTAATGTATGAAGAGTGACTTAAGTGTAACCCAAAGGAGGCAGGTAACATCACGTCTCACGTTAAACCTGGGAGACAGACACAACAGAAGAGAACTGTTCCAACTAGAGCTAGCTTACGTCTCCCTGCTTATAGTCCAAAACCTATACTGATTTGATAAATATAATACAGTTATTAATAATTTTCTCAATTCCAACTTCTGTTCTTGGCTAGATGAATGGACAAATGGATAGATAAAACATTATCACTACGGGCATAGAAGTCTGCTTGGGGTGTGGTGGTGGGGGAAGTGTCATCTCAAATGTCTAAAGCAGTAGCTGGGTTTCCTTTTAATGTTCAAGAAGTTTGGCTAACAACTTCTAAATGTTCTTAGAGAATGACTTGCACTCCTCTCAATCCCAGGACAGATTTTCCCCAAAGGCCACAGTCAAGGTGCAGTGCTCAGTCATGTTTGGTTTTTTTAGTTGCTTCTCCCCCAGCTCACTTTTGACTGAGGTTGGCAATGGTAGTGCAGAAACAACACACAGTAGATGGATGAGGGTGGCCAAACACCTACTTGGCATTTGCAGAGCAGGAATAACATTCAGGCTCTGTTGACTCTCATAGTAAAACTCCCAACAGTGCTTTAGCTCAAGAAGTTGGGGCTGATGCTTTGTGAGTTCAAGGGCTGAAGTTCAAGCCCTGTCATACCAGCAAGCAACACATTAAAATAGGAAGGCCTGTACTTCTGTGGAGCTTCACTTCTTTGGTTTGCTGTGGGCTTCTTGGGAACAGACCCTTATTTACATTCAATAGTACTCCATTGCATAGAAAACCCCCAAAGAAGTTGGCTATGCAGCATGAGTAAGGCACTTTGGGTGTCTGTCATGTGGAGTAACTAACTCAGATTTTCATTCTCTAGTTTACATATCAGGATAACACCCCCCTGGAGAACATGTATTATTGAAACTCAATACCACGCAGACTGGTTATAGCTTGAAACTCATCATCCTAGCCTTGGGCTTCAGAGAAAAAGTTATTTGAGTTTTCCTGGCTTAAAAATATACATTATGAGTTTTTTAATATATTTTTTAATTAACTCCTCTTCTCCTTTCTGCTTTCACAGCTACACTAAATCATTCCAATTACAAGTTTTTTCAATATCAAGCCAAAAAGAGGCGATTATGAAGTTTCAGAAATCATGCCTTCCCCTTGGAGTTCCAATGCTGCTTTTGATTTGTGCATCTGAAACAGTCCCCCTTGGAAATGTCAAATGTTGTGTAGCCTGCATGACCTTGCTTCTATAAAGTGTTGTTCAACAGTAATTTATGTTGATTTCAGTCTAGGCTGTTGTGATCCCATCTGCCTCATTGTCCTCCTTTCAGTCCTTCTTTCCTAAGCATATGTACCTGTCCATCTCATGGGCCAGCCCCAATGTTCACACAGTTGTGTCACATTGTCCAGGCAGTTAACCTGGCTGAAAATGAATTATGTTTTTCTGTTGGGTCATTTTTAGACCAGCTCTCTGAACGACACAAGTAGCTTTGCCACTACAAAAAGTCACAAAGCTGTCACAGCCTAGGTTTATATCAAATTAAGTTAACCTAGAACTGCACAGTCACCTTTTATGGATTTCAGGAATCTATGAACCTTGGATTAAAAGCATTGCCCTAAAGGCTATGTTGCCATGATGGATAACACAGACCTATCTATTACTTCATGTTAACCAAAGGATCTTTCAAAAACAATTGCTCAGACTGTCTAAGAAATCAGGATATTTTCACTCTCAGACTGCTGGTGATAGAAGAAGGGCAGTAAAACCAGTGTAACTTACACATTAGTAGTGAAGACACCATAGATCAGATCTTGCTCAGGAAGGTAGAAGGTGCTTTGCAATTCATTATAATAGAAAGGGATTTCTCCAGCACGGGAGCAGTTCAGCCTGGCCTTCATGAAAGTTGTCCATGTGTCCTCCAGCAAAAATCTCCCTCCAATATCATTTTTGCAAACCCTTGCCACACGAGAATACACTGTTTTCCCACAGTCATGTTCTACCGCATTCTCACGGAAGAAGAAGTAGGTGAACAAACCAATGTCGTAGGCAGCAATAAAGTTAGGCTCTGAAAAACAAACATTTGAAGAGATTTATACAGGTCAGAAATCAATCCATGCTCACTGACTTGCTCAATACATTGGACCGCCAGCTCCCTTTATGCAGCCTGTCAAAGCTGGGACCACGGGGAGTTTGGAGTCAGCAGAGGACATAAAAACTGTAGATGGGAATAGTGATTTATGGGGATACAGCTCTAGTTCCATTTTTCAGATCTTGGAAAAACCCCATTGTTTCCCCACTTTATTGGCAAAGCTGCTACTGATTTCAGGGAAAGCAGAGTTCAACACTTTATATATGCATGACTATTCTCTGTACCTATACTCATTTTACAACATAAAGCCTTCCCATTGGGTTCCTTCACCTATTCACTTCTGAAGTGCACCTTATGATGTGTTAAATATGCTGTGTGCATCCGCCTGATTCCCCAGACTGCTGCACTGAAACATTCAACCTACTCTCCCAGTGCAATCACATCTGGCTTTTATCACGAAGCCTTTCCAGTTTCTACACACAAAAGATTATCTTGTATCTGTAAAACAAAACCATGCTACAGACTGACAGTACTGAAGCAAGCTCTCCTTAATTCTTTTTCTCCTAGAATTATTGTTATTATTTTCACAAGAACTGAGAAGAACCTTGAATTGTTTTTATAGTGAATATTTTAACTGGGTATTTAACAAAGCTTTAAAGTGTATGGTCTTTTATCCCAACAGTTTTTTTGGCAAAGGGAAAAGTTTGGCCAATGAATAATATTTGACTAAAAAAAAAAAAAACCCTGTTGGTTTTATAGGGTGCTTTTATAACATTCATTTCTCAGTAATGCTCAAAGGAAGAAGAAAAAATGAAAGTACAGAATTCCTTTAATGCTGCAGCCCAGGAGTGAAAGGAGAACAGAGTCGTGGCAGAGGGAGAGGAAGGCAGGCTGATGGTGCTGCAAGGCAGGTTTGGGAGGCAGATGACGGTACGGAGGGGAGGGCACTGCAAAGCATCTCCCGTCAAACTTTCTCCTTCAAACAAACAGTGAACCTTAAAGGGACCATTGTGATCATGAATATGACCTTCTGCTAACAAACAGTGAACCTTAAAGGGACCATTGTGATCATGAATATGACCTTCTGCTAACATGAACCAGTGAATTTCACCCTGTAATTCCGCCACCAGATCCTGTAACTAACAGGTAAATTAGACCACGTCTTTTGAAGGAGATCTGATCTTACTGGACAATGTCACGTGGCTTTACATCCATCACTTTCCTCAGTGACTTGTTCAAATGACTAAAGGCTGCCCCAGCTGCAACCTGTACTTCTTTTTCCATTTGGCATTATCTGGCTTCAGCTTCCAATCATAGGCTCTTGTCATGACTTGTCTGCTAGATTAAAGAACTTTATCCTGCCAGAAATCTTCTCTTGATGTAAGTACTTCCATCACGAACAAAACACCTTTTATCTCCTTTTCAGAAAGATAAATAAATTGAGCTCCTTAAGTCTCTCACTGTGAGGCAGGCTTTCCAAGCTTCAAATCACTGCATGGCTCTTCTCTGAATCATCTTCAAGTTTTCTGTTGCTTGTTGAAAAGTGGTCAGAACAGGATGAAATTACTCCAGTGTCACCAATGCTGCGCAAGCTTATAAATCCAAGAGTCATGTTAGTTTTTCCAGTCACAGACTAGAAACTCAGTTTCTGTTTGTCTTTCCTTAAACTCCCTTGTTCCAATGCGGCTTCCTCCTGAATTCTTCATTCATGCACTGACAAGAGGCACGTATTTCTAATGAGTGTATAGGGGTTATGCTGCTCCTTAGTCCTAATTCACAGTCTTGCCTGATGACATCGTTCTCCTAAAACTCCGGATCTCCATACTGACTTCAGCATGCCTGCAGAAGCCTAGTTCAGTCTTATTAAGCTCCAGAGAGCACATAGTCCCACTGCTCGTATCTTTGATTGAAAGGTCCTGAAATCCAATAGAAAGGTTCTGAATATCTTGTCAACTTACCTGGGTCAAAGGAGAGAGGGGGAATGTTGGGGTCTTCATCACTACAGCCTGCATTGCCCCAGTCAGAAGGTGTGGACTCAGTGCATGAATTACTGGTTGAAATTCTATAGCTTGCTTGATGCAGGGTATTATCACACTGAGGTAACAGCTGCTTTTAATAACTATAAAACCACAACAGCATGGGTTCACAGGGAACATAACATGCTGTGAAATTTCTCATTTTCAGACTGATCTTGCACTGAAACCAACTATCTTCAGCTGAGTCAGAGGAAGTAGAGGGTGCTTTACACTGTGCAGAACTGGGTCAACAATATGATGCTTTAAGTTGGTTTTGATCTTCAAATCTTTGAGTGGTTTTCTTGTTAAAATGATGTATTTGGTCATCTCACAAGACAGAGACCCATATATATGTTAAGTAGACTGTAAGACCCACTTTCTATATTCTAAATCAACTTCTCTGAAGTACTTCCAGGCTATTTTTAAATGTCTTCTAAGATGCATCGATTATTGCACCGGAAGCCCTTCCCCATCGTAACTCTGGATCTCAATAGGAAGAGAGGGAAAGATTTACAAGCCTGTCAAGCTGACTTTTTAATACATCTCTTGCTCAGATATGACCCACATGACTTTACCATTGAGCCATTTGGAGTTGTATTGTGCTGTCCTAAGTGGGGGAACATTTCCAAGGCTGCGGTAAATAGCAGGATCCCGTCCAGAGAAATCAATTACAGTTGCAGCATAGAGTTCTCCTCGTGATGTAATCACAGCTGTCGAGTTATGCCGAGGGTCGTACGGGCACCGAGCCACTCCATTAATTCTGTCAATGATTTTGCTAAGGTTTCCTACCTGTATTTAAAAGGAGAGAGGAGAGAATTTAAAGAGCATCTGGCTTTCTTACTGGTATAGAGAATTCAGTTTGTCCATGAGTACCTACAAACAAAACCCTGATTTTAAAGAAACAGGCAGCTATAAGAATGTAATGTCAGCGATGACTGTAAATTCATCTTTTCATCCATCGTTTGCCAATGTAGTAAGAATGTAATGTCAGCAATGACTGTAAATTGATCTTTACATCAATCGTTTGCCAACGTAAGAAGTTGTGTCTGAGCCTCACTGATCCTATTGCTTTGTACAAAGGGTAATTCCCCAGCCAATAAAGCCTGTAGGCCCCAACGCACTCGGTGTAATCAGGTGCTCCTGATGCTAGCACAGGTTTCTAATCTTCCATAGACACCTCCTGAATGCATACTGGCATTAAAAAATAAAAAAATAAACATCACTCTGGACCTGCTCCTGCCTCCCTTGAAGCCAAAGGGAGTTTTGCCATTTATTTTAAGGAAACATTTAAGTATTCAGCTTAGGAGGTATTCACAGCTAAGCTTGTCTATATTCCCCATTTTAAGCAGCATGCCCAAGGTTTACATGAACAGCACTTTGTCCAGATCCAGCTCACCCATAACACAAGTTTTTTGTTCCCCACCTGCAGATACACCACACCCACTGCCCCAAAGCTGCTCAAAGGGACCCAAAGAAGAAAACCAAAATAATTTCAGATCAGCTACATTTGGAACGTATTCTCTGCCTCCATGATGCCCTGCCAAATGACTGGCCTTCCCCAGAGCACGTATCCAGCCCTCCATATCACTGTAAAAGATGCAAAACAGACCTGACGACTGGAGCACACCGGTGAAAAGGAATTGGTACCACAGGTAAAAACCTTCTTGCCGTAAACAATCAGCACTCGGACATAGTTCTGGCACTCTTCCTATAGGGACACAAGACAGAGACAAAGGATTTCTGAAGAGGAGACTGTGGTGTTATTTATTATATTAAAAAAAATTACCTGTATTGCAGCTGGAATACACCTTCCTTAGCTCTAACTCAGACCGAGATTTGTTGCATCAAGCAGCACACAGCTGTAGGGAGCTTGCAGTCTAAGTGAGCAAGCCCAATTTGCTGGTTATTTCTCTAATCATAACCCTGCACAGTCCCTGGATAGGATGTTATCCATCAGGTTGACTCTGTATTAGCTACACAAGTGCCTCTTTTTGTGCTCTGCTTAGATTGGAGGAGGAATCCTCCCTCTTTTCATGATGATACTTCTGACCTATTTTTCCCAGTAATGCTGCAGCTTTGAAAATGTTACCCAGACACAAACTCCAGTGAAGGACAGCGGGTCCATCTGCACTGTAATTCACACCAGTGCCAGCAGGAAAAACAGCAGGAACTTCTCTTTAATAGACCAGGCTGGTCAGGAGAATCTTGTGCTTGAACAGGCTGTTACTTCCTGCCTCCCACAAGGATTGTGTGCTCAGGATTTTCCATGGTAGAAGGAGTATCTCTTTCAGGCCAAGCCAGCGAGAAATAGCGAATCCCCTCTTCTCAGCTGCACGACCACAAAAGGCAACTCCCTCCACGTGCCAGTCCCCAAAGGTGTGGGGCTCCTGTCCCTCCACGCTGGAGTAGGGCTGGCAGCACAAGGCTGCAGTTGGCTTTTTCAGAAAAGCTCCTTCATGTTGTTGGAAAGCCACAGTCTTTCTCCCCACAGCCTCCTATCCAGAGACATGTGGACTGCAGATCAGGCTAACTGAGCATCTCTGGGGAGTTAAGCAGTGGGGGATGAAGAAAGCCACATAAGGCAGGGACTTTCTAACAGTACCCACAGGGAAAGGGAGGTGCAAGACTAGCCTGCAACTCCCATGGGCAGTGCAAGAGGCTCGAGAGCCACCTGTCCCAAAGTTCATCCAAAGAGCCTCGGTGAGAGATGTACAGCAAGCCTGGCACCAGCCTGCCTGCCCTGGGCTCTGGAGCCACCTCAGAAGAAAGGATATGAGCGATTGCTAGTGACTGGCACCCACACGGCTTCAAGCGAGGGAAGCCTATTATATTCTGTAAACAGAAGAGGAAACTTGTTAAAAAATAACAGCCTTGTCTGGGTTATCATGGCTGTTCTGCTTTCCTCCCTCCAATAGATCATAATTTGCCACTAAGCTGAGCCTACAGCTGCAGACCACTGCTGCTCCGTCCGTAAGCAGCAATCACTCTGCAAGCTTCCCTGTCTCACAATGCTCCACACCGTTGATCATTTCCCTGAAGACTTCATTTGCAAGATTCAGCAGTGTAAAAACACTCCTTATCATCTGGAAAGGAAGACAGTTGCTTAGCTGGATTATGTACTATCTCCTTTCATTTGCTGTATGGAAATCAAATTGTTGAAGGACTGCATTGAGCAGAAACCTACCAGCATTAGCCATAGACAAGCAACTGCATGGGCATGACATGTGGGGCTTGCTTTTGAACAGAGATCACAGGGAACTGCGCTCCAGAACCAGCCCAGGAGCACTCACCCAGCTCAGGCAGAGGCTGCAGAGTGCCATAGAGCAGGTGCTGCCAGTCCTGAGTCACAGCAGGGGCATCAGGGATCGGATACATAATGCCTGGCACCCAAAAATGAGAGCTTAAATTCATAGCTGGGTCTATTCACACTTCTTATTTCAGAAGCAGATCAGTCATGGTGACTGTGCATCCGTCTATCAAATAGGACTGTGAGAAGCACCATCCCACCTGCTGTGTGTTGAGAATAGAGGTCTCATCGCTTTCTTTTAACAGGACAAAGGGCTTCCCAGCCTCTCTGCCCTCTCCTGTCATTATTACATGGTGCTGTGAGCCCTATTAGTTATTCCCTGCCCTAGAGATGTCTGCACTCCATGAGTGGGTTAAGTAATTCCTCTTTCTTTAGAGCACAGTTATTCAATCCCACATAATATTAGAACCACTATATATTTAACTGCAAAGTACTAGAAATTCTTAAGTGATGCTATAAAAAAAAGGTATGGGCTCCTCTCCCAACAGGGTTTTGTTTTCAGAATATGATCGATTTGGCATCTAACCCAGAATGCAGCTCTGTACCCAAATTTCACACAGTAAGAACGAGTACCCATCTATTCCCCCTCCACTTCCACATTCTCTGCTTTGTGCAGAGTCCGAGCATAGCTTCTGACCTAAACCAGCTAATACAATTTACGTTGCTGGACCCTTTCCTGCTTAGGTACTTCAATATATTCCTAAATAAAACCCTGTCCTGCAGAAATCTAAAATCCTAATTCACAGGATTCTCTTCTTTGCACAGAACTATATTATAGATTAACAAACTTGAATTTCTATAAAAAAAATCTTCCTAGCTGAGAAGCTAGCACACAAAAAAGAATTTCCCTGCAAGGTCATGTGCTGGATGGTCTTCTGGAGTGTACTGGTAGTGATGCATCTGTTGCACACTATACTCTAGGACGCAGTAGCCTGGCTTGGTAAGGATGCTGGAAGCTGGTAAAATATTGTGTTATTTTAGCCTAATTAAGCACGGATTTATTTGTACCTATTCAGTCCAAAGCAGAGGTTATTTACTGAAACAGAGGAGAAACCATACTGAGCAAGTATCTCTGCTGCTGTCTGAACCTGCACCAGAATATTTAATCTGTGACTTCCAGTCTATTCCCAACTGCGGTAGCAAACAGCAGAAGAGCACAGTCAGTAGAGAAGAGGTGTTAGACTGGAAACATTCGACAGCTGATACTTTTGAGGGAACCGGATGCATCAAGCCCACTAATGATTTCATCGGCTGTAAGCAGCAGAAACTGGGGCGACTAATAGATGTCTTCCACTCTGCTTAAATAATGATGCTATTAGGTGTGGGCCATATCCAACTGTAGTTGTTCCTAGGATTTAACAGAGTAGGTGTTTTCGCTGGACCTGCCTTACTGATGATGGTAGCAGCACTCCATGCTCCTGGAGGAAGAGCAATGATAATACGAACATTTCATACACGGGTCTCAAAGCAATTTATAAAGCTTAAAGTAATGTTCTGAAACAGATGTACATTATCTGCCCTGTTCTCTCACCTGGGTAATCGGAACACGCAAGTGCTAAAGAACTTGCCATGGTGACACAATGAGTCAGAGGAGAACCTGAAGGACAGCAATAAAAGTCTAACTACTGGACCACATCTTTCTAACCTGCTTAACCTGAAGAAGAATACTGTGCTCATCTCCTGTTTATTATTGCTGTACCCACTGCCAGTCATGTCAGTCCACGAAAACCTCCAACAAAAGCAAAGAAGAAACCAAACCACTTAAATGCTCCAGCTTGCAGGATTTTTCTGAAGACATCATCGGTGAGATTTACATTAGATCCTCTTTCTACCCTGTTCTCAAAATAAATAGCGAGGAACAGCCTTCTCTCTGCGTTCTTTGAACCAGCCTGGATTTGCTCCGAAGTCATTCAACATGCTGCACTCTGCAACAATTCCTAGCTGAGGCAACTGCTTAGTAAAATGATCTCAGAAACCCATACAGAAATAGGATCTATTTAATGCAATTTCTTCCATGCAGCTGGAAAACTCTAGGCGTGCAGGAGGCAAAATTCAGATGGGCTTTAATATAGCCAGAAAATTTGGCAAGCTTGAACCCAAGTCTGTCCAGACAAGACAATATTTGGATCCTGCTCTCACATTCTGGAGTAGACAGTTAAATCTGTGTATGATTAGTCTACAAATTTCATCACCAGAAGATACTATTGGGATCAAGAGATTAAAGATTTAAATAAAGGTGGAAGACTGGGAATTTATATGGTTAATGAGAACAACCCAGTTATATTAGTTAGGTTTATTATTAAATATATGGCAGAGCAGATAAAAACCTGTAGCACTCTGCTAGAGCATTAAGCATACCTCCAATTTTCCTACGAACTGCATGTTACCCATTTTGGGGTTCTTGCTCCTTCCTCAAAATTACCTGGTACCAGTCCCTTTTTTGAGATAAGGCCTTAAATTGAGCACGTATCGCTTTTCTCCAGTCTAATGACCCTTATCTTCCTAGAAAGGAATAGTACATGACATCTAATGCTCAACCCTACAGGGCACAGGGTCTCACTGTCACTAAGAGAATAAACTTCATTGAAGCCCTTCCCTCCCACTACTCCCTGTTTAAGCCTATCCTCATTCATTTCATTTTTTGCAATATTTAGATTTAAGTGTGTCTGTCTGTAAATGCTGTAATGTCCATGACTGTGGACAGGACCAGGCTTCTTTCTAGCTCATAGAGATGTCAGGCTGCTTTGAAAGCACATTTCAAACCTGAGAACCAAGAGTGGTGCCCTGTTACTCCCTTCATTTGTGTGGACAGATCAGCAAATGGAGGGGTTGAACTCCTGCCAGCTTCGGTTTGAGGTAAAATTAAAAAAGACATTTTCAGGATGCTGCAAATAAGATAGCTGTGGGTGCTTCTGGAGTCGTTTTTTCTGTCATCTCTGAACACTGGAGTTCTGCAATGTTATAAGCCTTTAATCTCATTGTACAGATGTATTTTTCTTTGAAAGCATAACCATATATAGGCACTACTTTAATTGGCCTTTTACTTTGAATAAACCACTCAAGTGCTGTTGTCAGAGATCTCCTTTTTAATTCCTAAACTAAACTATTTAGGCTAAAACTATTTCATCCCATACGAATATATTTTAATCTTAGATTAAAAACACAGTTACATGCTGTATGAGAAAAATAGCTGTTTCAGATGGTCTGCCAACCTCAGTAAAGAAACACAAACTCCTAGACTACAACCTGGAGTTCAGAGAATCAGCCAGCAGAACTCCATGTTACCTCTTCAACAACATTTTGGAGAGCAGCAGACATTTAATTTATCTGTTGCAGTTCATCCCAATTTGTTAAAAAATAATCAAGACCTAACGTGTTCTCGAGCAATGTTATTAACACACTTTCAGATATCTATATTTATTTCTTTGGACAAACAATTATTTTAATCAGTTTAAGCCAATTCCCTGACCAAGCTGTCCTTCGCCTTCAAGTGCAACAGATAGCAAAGAGAATTGCTAATGATTTTTCCAGCCAAGTTTTCTTTAATGGACTTCCAATCAAATTTGGGGGTGATTCTGCATTCTACTGGGAAAGTAGGTTCAGATCTGTAGTAACAGTTACAAGGGGGGGGGGGGGGAATATCTGACCACTTCCCAGTTATTTCTGTTGCCTGGGGATTTACTTGGTGCCTGTCCTACCTGGATGCCTATTATTTGTATGTGGCATGGAGATTCCCAGCTCCACTAGATAACCAGAGGGCACATCCTGTGTGACACACAGCCACTTGAAGGCCTAAACCAGCTGGTTCCTCCATTAGCTCAGCAATTTCTGCACCAAACCCATTTAGCTGGGCTGAAACCTTGGGTTAGGATTTCCCTGTAACCTTGTGTGAATCATAAGACACCCCACCCCCAGCATCAGGACACCATACAAGAAAAGGAAGAAACTATACTGGCGATATGGTGGGACAATCGGTAGCTGGATGCCTATCAGATGTTTCTCTTGATTCTTTCTTCCTCCAGAAGTGTTATTAGCGTGTCATCTTTCTCCTGGCTACACAAAGCTCTTAGGACAGCCTGTAAGAGCTGTCATTTTCACAAATGGTTCCCTTTCACATTTTGAAGTGATGGTGTACTGCTTTTGGAAAGTTAACAAATAATTCTGTGCTTAGACAAGAGAAGGATCAAAGTGCTCATGTTTGGAAAGCCATAACTTTCCATGTCAGGCAAAATTCCTTTGATGTGGTGGATGTGGACTGTTATGCAGAGACAGATGATTTACAAACTAGAAGCCGAGCAACTCCTAATGAAATTAAATATACCTTTTCCCTTTCTGCTCTATCCATCACTTATTTTAACTACAACCTCTGGGTGATTTCATTTGGAAGACAGAAAGAAAGGCAGCATAACACTGACTTTGTTCTTTGCATTGTCTCTCAGTAATGGGGGTGTTTTTCAGGGGACAATTTTAAGGCACTGGTCACAATACATTTTATAAATGCTGAAAAAATGATTACTCATGGAAGCCAGCATGGATCTCCAGAGCCACGGCAAGTAAAGCATGTACAATTCCTTGAGGAAACCACAAGTTTTAGATGATAAAAATAACATAAATGAAAGAGACTTTTCTGAGTTGTTTCTTTTAATACCACATGATATATTGCAGAGAGTTAATTTTAAAATCAGGTTCAAGAACTTATACATTAATGGATTAAAATCTGATAAATTACTGGGCTGAAAAAAGTCCTCATAGTGAAATAATTCATAAACTTGCTATTCTAGCAGGGCACCAGATGGGGTGGTACTAACCCAGAATTAACACTTTTCTTAACAAACATTTGTGGATAACCCAAAGATTACAAAAAAACTGATTACCAGTGAGGCTAATCCCTCTCTCTCTCTCTCTCTCTATATATATATATATGTTAGGATGGTTGATGAGCTGGACCCAACAAACAAAATATATTTTTGTAAGATTTTATGTATTAAAGAGCAAGGAACAACAGGGCTCCATGTATAGACTGGAAGATTACATCCCAAGACTAGCAACTGTGAAAAAGATTTAGTGGTCACAGTGGCTAGGCAATTCTGCATGATCTCCTATGGCAGAAAAGTTTATGAAACTGCCACATGTGTAAACAGAGGAGGAAGACTGTTTTAATCACACTCAGGCATTAGAGAGGTTGACAAGGGAATACAGGTGAAAAAATGGAGTTTGCAGAAAATAGACAAAAAATATTTGAGGGCAGTAGAAAAATGACTTGGAGAAAGAGGCCTGGAGAACTCAGCATTTTACTTTATCAAAAAGCCTCAGTATTGATTTGACAGGGGCATATAAGTGCCTTTGTAAAAAATAAATATTGGTAACTAAAGGGCTCTCTAATCTAGTAGAGAAGGGCAAAATGAGACCCAGCCACTCAAAACTGAAGCCAGATTCAAAGAGAAAATAAAGTATATGTTGTTAACAGGGAAGCTGATCTGCCGTTAGAACAAGCCGGCAAAGCACACAGTCAGCCCACTTGCATCAGGCCTTCAGTTTAAAACTTTTTCCTTCCTCAGAAAGGTGCAGCAGCCAAACACAAGTTACTGAGCTCAGTTTAGGAACAAGATGGTGAAATTTGTGGCCAGAGCTACACAAGATGTCAGAAGAAATGGTACCTTCTAACCTTAAGTCTGTGACCCAAATTTCTCATCTCCTGTTTCTCTGACCAATAGGTACTCAAATGTGGAGTAGCTATCATGCCATAATAATTATATTTCTGCGATATGCATTTTGTGGCTTTTATTCTTGCACTTCTTATTTTCCTTATAGTAAAGCTCTAGGCATTTTAGGAAGAGATTTTCTGAGCAGCAGGGAGAATCTGATTTAGATACTCGACATGCATAAGAATGAAGGGGGGGAAAGGTATTTTAATACACTAGGTGGCTTTGAAAACCTCACCCTAAAATACATATATTATTAAATGGGCAAGGAAAACGGACCAGTCATATAACTTACGCAAACTACGCTGTGAATTACGGTGAGAGCCAAAGGTTGTCCTTATTTCTAGCCTCTACCACCACATATCTAAGTGCCTGACAATCCACAACATATTTACCATCAAATCATCCATGCTAGGTAGAAGACTGCCATTAGTCAAGTTTTGACAAAGCAGAGCTGAGGCAGACAGAGCTCTGCACCTTGTACCACCATTACACAGCAGAATCAGAAATGTTCGCATCAGTGCTGCCTTCACTTGCTGCATTTACCCAGCCAAGGGTAGAAATGCTGGGTCAGAGCTGGACTTCTTAGCTGGAGTAGAGCACTTCACCAGCTGGCTAGGCTAAACTCGGTGTTTTTGGAGCTAGTGCTAAGTCATTTCTCTGCAGTGTAACAAACAATGATTGTGCAGACTCATCCCAAGAGGGACTCAGCCATGCACAAACAGGTTGGAGTGGATACAGACTTGGGAGATCTAAGTTTACTTAGCTACTGCAGAATCCTTCTGCCTTTGTTAGTAGCTTCATGTCTTCTTGTCATACTCTTAGTCAACACTTCTGTTTGCCATTAATTGTATGCCAAAATGTGTCTAACAATCTGCTTAATTATTGTTCCTCAGAAATTCACACCCATGGCCACTGCGCCCACCAAACAATTTCAAGCTCTGGATCACAATCAACCTAAACTCAGCTGTTCAGAGCATTATCCTCATGAAATTTTTGGCAAACTCTTTGCAGTGTGAGGAGGCAGCAGCAGTGAAGATACTCAGACCATTGCTTGCTTTTGGCATGACAGTAAAAAAGATAAACTGAAATTATCCTAGAATTTGTTCAGTCAAATGCATGGCTTTATGCAGGGGTTGACAAAATAATTCTGGGTTATAAATTCAAATTATTCATGAACAATAGGATACAATTTAAATCTCCCAAACTTTACAATGTAAGAAAAAAGGAAAATCCTTTCTTTACACATTTAAAAGTACAAAGACTACAAATTCAAAAAATCCTCATGTCTTGGGTTTTGGAGTTTTTTAATTTTGTCCAACTTCTGTTGGGTCCTTCTTCTCATGGCTGGCCATGTTTGGTGTTCACCTAGCCCAATCCATTTTGCCTCCGTGGCGTTTTCCTGCATAACACAGATCTTATATGAAACTCTAACAGATGTTCTAGGATCTCCATACTCCTGTTCTGCACTCCTACATGAAGCAAACTGTTGCCTATCCGGCAAGATTCAAGCTAGCTTTTTTGTGTATATACAAGGTAATACAGTAACCACATAAAGTTTATTATATAAAATGAACGTGGTCAATGGAAGATCATATAATACTGTGTTTAAAGCACTGAACTGGAACTTGGCAGAATCCCAGCATTTTGGGCCAGCCACACAATCACTCTTTGCTTGACTGTCCATGTCTAAGCAAAGATCGTGCTTATCCTCTCTTATGCTTTGTCCAACTCCTTTGGCTTAGACTGAGAACTCTTTGTGGTGTAGTATTAATGACAACAGGACACTCTCTCACTTGAGGCCTGAAGATTTCTGAACAGTAAAAATATTTTAAAATATTTCCTGCTTTTAGATAGATGGCTTTGTTTTAGTTTCTTAGAAGAGGGGCAGAAGGGACCTGCGTTTGGATCAGAATGCCTGCAGACTCTGAACTTCTAGGACAGCATGTGTTGGTTCAAGCAGTTCATACTTTAAACTGCAGTTCAGCAGACTGCACCTGCCTCTGAAGGAGCTCTGTGATATTGCACCTGAACAGACTGCAGTGTGCTAGCGGATTCAATTTGCACATTCAAGCTAATTATACAAAGACGAACTCTAACTGCATTGAACTCAAACAAGCATTGAAGCCCACATGGCCAAATGCCAGCGGCTCACTGCTGAGTACCTAGACTAAGCCAACCTGTCCAGCCTCAGACCCCACTGCAGGATGTTACCCCTGGCTTGCCACCACTCTGCTTCTTGATGTGTCACAAATTGTGTCCTCTCCAGCAGTGAAATCAACTTTAAACTTCATGCAGATCAAGTCTAATAACTTGGACAGGGGGTCTTTGAAATGGCTTGCTTGGTGGTGCTTATGCACTTATGGTGGTAGAGCTAAACTGCTGCAAATTTACAAGCTCAAGCTGGTGTCAGATGCTCCCTGTGTGGATTTCATATGATGCAAATGAATTTACCCAGAGCATCATTGTAGCAAAGCAAAACTTACCTCTGTTTTCCCTTTACTTTGACAGGACCTCCTGGTGTCTTCATCTGAACCCCATGCTGTTGCCTGAGAAATCAAAATGCACAAGTCACATGACAATGCCACCAACCACCATGTCTGGAGACTCCCAAAACAAGAGCAAGTATCTTTAGCCAATTTACACAGCCCAATTTTAAAGCAGCATTGTGACAGTAAACATGTATCTCGCTCCCACTGTGCTCACAGTGCACACAAATGATAAATAGATGAGAAGTCCAGAGGCAGAAGCAACTCGAATGTTAACAGAGGAGAGACTTTAATTTACATGTAAATACAACTTCTGATCATCATTCAGCTGGAAGCTCCAAGACATAAGCCCACACACCAAGCCACCACCTTCTTTTCAAAGAGGACAGTGCTGTATTAAACCACCAGCTTTCATCACCAAAATGAAAACCTTCCCTACAGCAAAGTCCAGTAGTTCTGCACAAATCCGCTGGTCTCCTTAAATTTACCCACAAGATTATCACCTTCTAAGTAATCCTGCAGTGAAATGAGCTGGATAAAACAACAACTGGGAGCTGACAGGCAAAACCTGGAGCAACGGGAAGCGGTGAGAAAGGTTGGATGGTGATTTGTGATGCCAGAAAAGTGGGGTCAGATCCTGAGGCGGAGTAAAATGCATTAGGGCTGAGGGCTCTATTGACTGGGGGCCGAGAGCACGTGGGATTCCCAGTTGGCTCTGACTAGCTACTTCAGAGCAAAGAGGCCCCTTCCTTTGCAAGAAAAGTCAAGACCAGCAAGGCTGCCTTAGAGAGAACTTTTAGATTTAAAATATTCAGCAACATACCTAACCATTCAGTGCCCTCTGCAATTTTCCTCCCTTCAGCACTTTTTAAAAATAGTCCTAACAAATTCAAGCAGGTATTGTTAGCTGGAGGTGAAAATACATATAAACATCCATACTATACATAATACATCATTCTGAGTACAAGAAAAATAGCTCAGTTACACAGGGAAAGGCCAGGCTCGCAAAGTTCAGATACAGATCCAAAGCTCCCTTAAAAAAGCTGGGGCTTCTTTTTTTCCCCAGTCCATTACCAACACAGGAAATGGCTTCAAAGTTCGGCCCGGATCTGAACTCTTCTTGAACCTTCTCACTGCAGCCAATACATTTTTTTAAACTCTGGGCTTCTATAGAAATTGTCCCCTTGACACATGCCAAATCCTGCTTTTTACAGGAGAAAGATGGGAGACCAATAAGAAGAGGGGAAGAATTTTCCCCTCTCCAGCTCAGGTCCATGAAGACACTCACTCAGAAGCACAAGGAATACCACCACCCAGGAAATGCATTTATACACAGCATTTGGGGAAGGGGTATTTCTGCATTCAGTTCAATTTGACTTGAAGTAAGACTTTATGAGCACAGGCAAAGATCTGTTGGGAGAAGCACAGATCATTTTCTGGGAGTCGCTTGGGAAATACCTCCCATGTACTGCAGTCCAATCCAGGCTGAAGCCAAAAGCTTGTGCCTCAGAAGTGTTTTTGTGACAGCTGGGCTAAGTCCTTGATGGAAAGGATCATTTAGCCATATCCTGAGAGGGGATATGTCACTGTATGAGAGCTCACCTCGATAAGCCACCTCAGGAGAGCAAGGAATTTTGACTGGTGATTCCCAGGAGCCCTTGACATCTGCAGAACAACTGCAGAGCAGCATTTTGATCCCCAGTCCCAGATCTAGCCCATATTTGTCTAACCACAGTATCCTTGCACCTTGGATCAATTTTTGACAACCTTAATAGAAAAAAAAATATCCAGAAAAGACACAGCTTATTAGGTGGCTCTTCTTCCCATTTCAAAAACAGACAGAGGATTCTCTATTATACAGCCAAGTTTAACTTAGCAGTGCTTGACAGGACAAAATGAAAATAAAAAACATTGGTTACTTCAGCAGTCGATGCTGCTTCTCTGCAAACACTCTGGGTCTTCTGGGACTGCAGCAACGCAACAAAGAATTTGGCCTCCTATGGGACACCTAGCTCTTCCTGCCAGACACCTGCACTGCAGAGCTGAGGCATGTTGTAAACATAGCTCATGTCAGAGCACTGGTCCCCTTCAGCTATGTTCTTGGTGCCTAAATATTTTCTTTTATGAGGCAACACTGCCCTTCAGCTTTCTGAAGCAGTACCTTGATGAGTCTACTGATAACAGAAGTTCTTGGTGACGGCCCAAATTATAGGAACATGTTGTTTGTGACTGCACCATTAGTCAGGGTGCACTTCATTAGAGCTAAGAGGATAATTAAGCAATACGGCAATCCAGAGCATGTTTTACAAGTCCCACATGTCTTTGGTGGGACAGGGAGGAGCTAGTTTGAGGGCTAAATAACTCCAATGACCTCTAGTGACTCAAAGAAAATATTCACGACCCTGCAAAGCAGAACATCTTGTCAATAATAAAAATATAACTGCAAAGCCAAGGAGCTAATGCATGTTTAAATAATCGCACTGCAAGGTATGAACATGCACCAGTCAGCTGACCTACAGCCTAGACAAGTCCTTCTGCTGGGCTCCCAGGAGCCAGCACACATCTATGCTCCTGACCTTTGGGTTGGACCTGGTAAGAGGTCCTCGGCAGGCTGAGACCCCTGAGCTTGGGCCTTTCACATGATCTTTCCAGCATTGCTGGGTTTCTTTACTTGACTCATCAGTTGTTTTTTCAGATCACAGTTTCCCACTCTTGTCAACTCTGTTGTCTTGGGCTTCTCTGTGAAAACTCCTTGTGTAATGCTGCTGTTCTACTTCCTGCATCTCACTGGTATGCCCAACCCAAGCCCCTGCTTCCCAATTGAAATTTTATTCCTCTGCCTAATGAGATTCATTTTGCCCCAGCATCAAACTACATCCTGGACATTTGACAGAGAAATCTTCAGAAAGATATCTCTCTTCTGGAGTACATCTGTATGTACCCATTTGTTTCTCAGTGAGGCAGAGACCTAATTAACACTTGTGCAACACTACAGCGCTGTAAGGGATGCTTTGAGCTTTTGCCTTGTCACCTGATCATAATGCTATTCAATAGCCAGCTTCTTGCACACTGACTTAGGTGCCTCCCCTCCCTTTCCTCACCTCCCTCAATAAGCCCAATTAATACTATTGCTTTTTACTGCAGAAAGCTGCCTCTGCATGCCTGGCTGAGGTACAAGCAGTATCCACCAGAAGTTCTCTGTCACTCAGCTGGGTCATCATCTTGAATTTATGATTAATTTTCTCAGTTGCCTGAGACATTATTGATGGGCTGAGGCCAACTGTATGAGGTTCAGCAAGACCAAGTGCCGGGTCCTGCACTTGGGTCACAACAACCCCATGCAGTGCTACAGGCTTGGGGAAGAGTGGCTGGAAAGCTGCCCAGCA
>JANZLQ010000001.1:40785724-40803034 GCA_026212715.1 Elanus axillaris
GCCTGGAGCACAAGTCTTACGAGGAGCGGCTGAGGGAACTGGGGCTGTTTAGCCTGGAGAAAAGGAGGCTGAGGGGAGACCCTAACACTCTCTACAACTACCTGAAAGGGGGTTGTAGCACGGTGGGGGCTGGTCTCTTCTGTCAGGTGGCTGGAGATAGGACGAGAGGAAATGGCCCCAAGTTGTGGCAGGGGAGGTTTAGGCTGGATATTAGGAAAAATTCCTTTACTGAAAGGGTTGTCAGGTATTGGAACAGGCTGCCCAGGGAAGTGGTTGACTCACCATCCCTGGAGGTATTCAAGAAGCACGTAGACAAGGCACTTCAGGACATGGTTTAGTGGGCATGGTTGACGGTTGGACTCGATGATCTTGAACCTCAATGATCTCCAACATAAATGATTCTATGATTTAAGTTTCCCAGCTCCAGAAAACACACCTGGGATTATTTTTGTACCTCCTGCGACACATGTCAGTCAAAAGCATTAGACACTATTGGACCCATGAGGAAACAACTTTCATGGCATGGGTCATGGAAAACAGTCTGGATGAAGTTGTGACAAACCTGGGAGCACAGCTACATACAAACACTGGACAGCATGTACATTCTCCTAGCTGCTCCCCTACTTGCCATGTGCTTAAGCAACCAAGCAAACACTTTTTTAGGCTGTCAGGACATCAGCAATTCCTCTCCTTACAGCTTTACCAAGAGCACTCGAGCTCCTCATGCTATCTCCTCACAAGCTCTCCAGCATCTCTTCCCTCCTGCATTTCCAGAGGAAATGCAGTTTCTAACAGTGTTCCCAGCCACACTGAAGACCTCCTCTACAACCACATGGCCCACGTGCAGAATGGAGGAAGACCAGATTCATATGCCATACCAGATTCATATGCCATACAAATGAAACAACCAGCTCAGGGCTGCAGCTGCTATGTAAGACAAGAGCTATGCAAACCAGGAGCAGGACTGCCCAGCCATCTGTGCAGATAGGCATGAGAGTACTAGCAACTTTTTCTATGAACTGAAAATGCAATTAAATGTGCCTTCCATTCAGCCTATTTGCATGGACACCTGGTTCTTGACATCTCTATTTCTGTCCTTGAGTTCTATGCAGGCAGATTTTCTCAATTAAAAAAAGAGAGGGGAGGTTGTGTGTTACCTCTGCATCTTTAGGAAGTCACATGAAGGAGAACAATCACAGGAGAAGCAGTCATGTGTACAACCATGTGTACCTTGTGCAACAATGCCCAACTAGAAATTAACTGAAATGGGCCACAATGGCTAAGTTCTCTGCAGATCTGAATATTCAAATGTCACACAGACACAGAAAAGGTTAGTCTTCTCTAATAAATTATGAGCATCACGGTTTGCTCCCACTTCAGACTGCAGACCAACACTGCTCTAGAAATTCTAGCTCATCATGTCCTGTCAAATCAGTTATTCATAACGCACTGTTGAGAGAAGCTTTCTAGATTTACTTAATTACCTGCATGTATCGGTGTTGGCATCCAAAGTACCTGCCTGTCACTAGCAAGTCCTGTTATCAATAGTTATGTGCATCTTCAAATGCTGATATGAAAATTTCTTTGACTTCTATGGACCAGCTTTTCCATTCAGGCCAGCAATTCATAATTACTTCAAACATCACATAAGATTAAGCATACACTAATCCCTGCACTATACTTGCACAACAGAGGTTGTAGGTTTTTGTGCAAAACCAGAACATTGCTTTAAAACGGGAAAGTGAAGACTGGAAGAGAATAGGTTACTTGCATATTTCTTGGGTAAATTAAACACGTTCTTAATTTCTAAAGTCTTTTATTACAAACCTATCCATCTGTTACCAACCTCACTTCCATTAAGTACTCCGTGCAAGCTACTGGCAGCTTTGCATGCCTGCAGACAGACCCAGAATCATGTTGTTCTCTCCTATCAGGGGGAAAAAGTGTAATACAAAAATGTACATTGTGTATGTTTGGAAGGAGATGAAAAAAATCAAGTACAGGCTTACTGCAAAAAAACCCGAGGGACTGATTCTGTGACATACCTGGCAGCATTTCCTGAAAGGTACCGAGTTCCTCAGGTTCCTGATAACATCAGCAGAAGCAACACCTTGTGTCCCAGGCTCAGGTCTGCAGGGATTGTTAATGGCAGGAGCTTCTATTTCCATCAACCCTCCACAGTGCCCACAGGAGACTTCTCAATCTACCCATGGAGTATGAGGTGATTTTGTTCTCTGCTTGTGCCATGCAGGGCACCCTGAGCAGAGTCTGCCAGTCACATCACCCTGTGCTGAGTTATGCAGGAGGAAGGAGGGCAGGAGGTGGTATGATATGACAGTTATTGTGCACTAGAGACCCAAGCTGGCAGAGTCATTTCTTTCCCTGTGTATTTATTTACACCTTCCTTTCTAGGAACTGTACAAGGCACTAGTATGTTCAGAGAAATGTACCTCTGGAAAAAAAGACTTGCTTTGTAGGCAGCTTCCTGGATTCCTTATACTGGCCCAAAATCTCTACATTTCTTGTTTACTTTTACAAATTTTTTTTGGATCAGCTCATTTCACAGCAAGGTATGGAAACTTTTCTCCAAGTCTGGGGAGAGAGAAACACGGAGGACCATGTTTCTGCACTGCATTTAATATCTGCCAACTTTAATGGAAATAAAGCACATATTTACATACCCTATTGGACCAGTTTAGCTTAACCACATGCTTAAGGACTTTGCTAAATTGGGGTGCAGACCAAGTCCTTCACGCAGTGGCTGCTCAGCGGCCAATTCATTCCCCTGCAAGATGTCAGCCTCAATCCTTTCATCCATACTGATTAACAGATTTCAGACCTCTAAAGTATCACCCATAGATTCTTGCTGATAAGGACAAATCCATTTCATAAGTTTATTTCTATGTTTCTATATACCTTGCAGTCTCTATACGAGATAGCACCAGTGTAAATCTACCCTTCCCTGGGCAAATTCTACAGCATTTGAAAGCAATTGGTTAGTCCTGGGTCTTAGAGCACTTAGAAGAAAAAAAATCTTTGAAAGACAGTTCTATAGGCTGGATCCAGAAAATCCATGAAAAGGTTATTGTTTAACTTTGGTTTCTGTGATGTGTACTGTAAAAACATTTCTACAACACTTTAGCTATTTCTTCCCAATTTAATCCTCCAGTACTTCTCCATAAAGACTTGCTGCCTTAGTCTAAAAGTGGAAAGTTAAATTCCCTTTCTGAAGCATTGGCTTTTGTCTCTTGAGGACAAGGCACATTTAAAGTGCTCTATAAATAATAACTTACTGAAATCTAACTTCTTAATAATAAAGCACAGTAGCTTAATATCCTAGAGACCATTTCTGAAGCTCCAACACTGGTAATTTATTAAAACTGTGATAAACATGTCTGATAAACAGATAACTAATACCAAAAGAAGATAATGCCAAGCTTCAACAAATAGTTTTGCTACATACTGCAGTGTACAAATTACAGATCACTGTTGTGTGCAGTGACAGGTATGAGGAATGATCACAGGATTCAGTCAATTCATTGCAGGGAAAGGAAGGGGCTTGGATGAAGGGAACTGCATTGTGTTTTATCAAATTATTAATTGATTTCCCTTAAGTGATCTCAGATCCTTCAGTATGTGGTAAAACTCAAGCTGTATGTTTCATTTAAACTAGTTACTCATAGTGCCTATCAACAGACTGGCCCAGTTGCATGGCTCTTCTGGAGTGACTGGACACTTAGAAGATGGAGGTTGCAAACATGCCAAAAAAATCCATCAGTGGGTTCCAGTTCCCAT
The DNA here is from genome assembly GCA_026212715.1 of Elanus axillaris. NCBI lineage: Eukaryota > Metazoa > Chordata > Aves > Accipitriformes > Accipitridae > Elanus > Elanus axillaris. The sequence goes on from JANZLQ010000001.1 coordinate 40,789,520, forward strand.
CACCTTAATCTCTGAATCAGACTTTCTGTCTATAAAAAAAAGGCAGCCACTTACTATACCAGGACTGATTTTGGCCTGGCGTTTATGGGCTGCTGAACACAATCGCTCACTCTGTTCACATCAGAGCAGAAGTGGAAGCTACATACTAGCATAGTAAGGAAGGAATCATTCATCAGAAAGAAGGACTTTCTCATTTTAAGAATGGATCTTTAACTCAGGTCCAAATAATAACATCTTCGTATATATATATATATATATATTTCTCCATCTCACAGGCTCATCACATCCTTACAAAGAGACATCCAATAGTCTGAGGGAAGTTTCTCCATCCTGGCTCACCATTGTACAAAAACTACAGAAACGGTGTACATCTGTACCCAAGAGACAGGAAGGAGAGTTTCCAGGAGGACTGACTACGTTCTCCTTAGTGGTTTCATTCTTAAACCTCAGTGACTTAGAGAAGAGTCTGTCCTCCCACCTTATGTTTTCAGACTGTATGCACACCTGGACAGAGCACCACTGTAACACCTGGCAGAACAGGGCCTCAGCCTCCATCTATGGGAGCTCTACTTTTCTTTGATCAAGTTATCCCAGCCCAATATGCTACTGGACATCAGCTGAATCATGGTAGCCCGCTCTGTTCATGGTGTTCTCTTATCTCAGGCGCAAGGTAAAATGCTTCATGGTTTTCCTCCTGCACAGAGCACATTCCAGAAACACAGCTCTGCAGCAAGTAGGTAAGCTCCTGTGCCTCTGTTGTGTGTCTGTGCCTACAGAAACAACCTATTTTCAACTGCAAATGTTAGTTTTTGAGGGAAAGTTTGTTAGTTAGTTTTTTCAGCTGCTCTGAGTTCTTCTTGGATGGTCAATGCTACTGATTTTCTCTCTTCCACAGCTTCAAAATCCCTTGTTATTTACTTGTATTATAGGAGCACATAGAGGTGTGAACTGAGATTGTGACCCCATATTTCTAGGCAATATACAAACATGCTGTGGGAGAGAATTTCTGTCTGAGAGCACTTACAAGCTAAACAGACAACACAGACACATAGGAGAAAAGGAAAACCAGAAGAACAGAGAGGTCAACTGACTAGGAAAAGTCACCGAGTATGTCAGAGGCAGAGATGAGCACTGAACTTTGCTCTCTTGAGGCCTAAAAACTTTCTTGTCTAGCACAAAATGAGTTCTTAGACAGAATTTTTTTTTTAATCACAAAATGCATCCACTGAATCAGTGGTACAGAGAGGGAGTGGGTTTAAAGATTAGAACAATGGGCAAAATGCCACACATCCCATCCTCTTTCTTTCTGACATCTTGGGGCAAGGCCACAGTCTCACGTACAAAAACAAATTTGAGTTTTGGTGCCTTCAACTTCCATTTGTCCTGCAGGAGATTCCATTAAATAACATAAGGTCTCTAAATCAGACACTCTCCTCTCTCTGCAGTGTCAGGTAGGAATTTGCAACTCTAGACCATGCATTTCCTTATCTGAAAGGAGCACTGTATGAGGCTTAACAGATCACGGTTTCTACAGTGTACCCAAATGGAAAGCACTGTACAAGTGCAAGGTTTTATTATTAAAGACGATTGTCTAAAGCTTTAGTAAAGAACATTTGATACCAAGCACTAAAACTAAAATGGTGTTTTCCAAGATAAACAATAGTCACATCCAGGTTACAACCTGTACTTTTTTCAGCTCTTTGGGAATTTTAGAGTACAAAGGACAGCTTACAATGGAGCAGCCAGCTCAAACTTGAAGAGGTGCTGTCAAATTAAAATTCATATTTGAAGCAAGCAGATTGACTTGCCAGTGCTTTAAGCATACTTTCAGTAACCCTGGTGTAAAACATCTATAATTTGATGCTGAATTCCACACAGAGAAGAATTTGAGCTTTTTTTACATAAAAACCATTTTTACTTTCTTTGTCATCCAAATTTGCAGTTTTCATAGCACCTATAAGCCTCCATCATAGCCCAGGACTCTCTGTGCAAGCCTGTGTAGGTAGAGCCTTGCCAAATGCATTATAAGCAAAGCGTAATAATATATGAGGCATCAGGTAGCAGTGGATGGTGGAGCACAGAAAGGCAATGGAGCATAACCACACAATAGGGGAAGGTCATGGCTCACCAGCCACATAACTCATTGTGAGGTTTTCATAACCAGAAGAGTATTAGTATATCAAGGATGGGATTCTTCTGAGACACAAAGGGGACACGGGAGAAAGCAAGAGGAGAAGGTGCATTAACCAAGGGGGAGAGATGCTGGCTTCATGGGCTGATTCAAAGTGGAATGAGCCTCTTATGGGAAGTGATAAGCAGGTCTGTGAAAGACCCTTAAAATTAATACAAGCACTAATGCAATGCAACAAGGATACGCCCAAAGAGAAGGGAATCAGTGGAAGGGTGCAAAGATACCAGTGGTCCAGCACCACAAGAAGCTATAGATGTGATGCTATACCTGAACAGAAGGGCTTGCGGAAGCCCAGAACGATGCCCAGGTTACAGGAGAACGATGCCCAGATTACAGGTTTTAGCAACAGATCGGACTGCATGCTGTCTGTAAGGGTAAAGAAAGGAGGAGTACACACTCTGCTGTGGCTATATGCTGAGCTTAGACAGCTACATATTTATGCAGCAGTGTTAGATGAACACGCCAACATGACACTTTGGAAGAAGCATACAGCTCTGAAGAAAAGAGATAAAGATGGCACTGGCTTTCTGTTTCCACTATCTAGTGTTTGTATTTTTATCACTCTGTGTAAAGAAAAATGTCAGTCTGTGACAACAATTTCATTTTCCTGATGATCAACTTCATTTTGCTTGAAAGTGCTTAACACTGCAATGATTTAGTTGCAAGTACTATATGGGAAATGCTTATCTTTTTTTGAAAACAACTTAATCCATTGGATATTTCTATTACTTTTAAGTATGCAAAAGCATGGACAGGGCCAAATGAAAATTGATAGTCTTAGTTAACTGGGACATATGGCATGCTAGTGAAAAAAAGACCTTAAAGCTTTCACCTGTAGCCAGTTTAGAATGAATGACAACATCCAGAACTGGAGAACAGCACAGGGGATGTTAAGGATGGATGACTTACAGTGCTGCCTATTACTGAAGATCAAAAGCATACAGAAACTGAGACAAGACTTTCAGCGTACTGGGTAATTAACAGCCACGGTGGAATTTGGTTTCTTGCCATGTCACATTCAGTTTATAGTTTATGACAACAAATGTTTACTAAATGTACTGGAGATTACAGAGACATAAGATTATATGATAAATCAATAAAATAACTAAATAAAGAGATTAAAATACACGGAGTCAAAAACAATTAAAGAATTCCACTGCAGTCAAGCACGAGTCAGGAATATAAGTACAGCCAATGCACATGCAGGTACAGTTGACACTGGCCAGGTGGGCACCACACAGCACTATTTCCCACACCACCAGCACTGTTTATTCTGTAAAGAACAGGTTTTGGTTTGGTTTTTTTTTTTTCCTTCAGTTGCTACAAACAAGGTACAACAAGCTATTTCTAAGAAGCGAGCCAACAAACGGAGTCACAGCCATGGTCACCCTTGATGAAGTGGAGGCAATTCTTCCTTCAAGGCTCCTCTACCGCCAAAAGATGTCCATCTCCACCCCTTTATGTTCTTTGGCAGAGTCGCCATTCAGAACTAAATCCCTCCTTCCTCTTTGTGGGCTCCACTGATGGATGTGACAAGACTTCTAAGCAGCCTCCTCTTACTGTTTTGCACAACGATCTCTGGAGTAGGAGGTTCAAAAACCCTTCCAAGGGACCAGCCCATATTCAGTACAAAATCAATTTACCATGGCTATAGACTCCTTTGTACTTCTGCATCAAGCAAGGCAATTTTATTCTCCTTCATTTTTCTGCTCTGGGTTTCCTTGCCATCATGCCTCTTTGAAGCTCACTGCTATGGAGAGATGTCAAGGGTTCTCCACTATACATTTTTTTGTGTTCCCTCCCCCCCTGCTTCTGAGGCAGACTGGACAAATCCTGCACAGTCAACTGAGTGTATTTTTGTGCACCCGCAAGAGTTCTGCTATGACAAGCAATCTTCCCATGTATGCTTCAAACCAAAAATGTAATCACTGAAGCACATGTGAAACCTCTGTGTATTATCAGCTTTCTAAAGTGGGGAAGTCTTGCATTCTTTATTCCTCTCCAGGTTACATCATTGAGTATACTTGTTCAGCATTTATTTGTTTGCTTTGAGAAGGAGCTAAAATAAGTTTGAGGAAATGCCCAATTTGGATCTGATTCTCCCAACAATTAGGCTGAGATTCAGGAATCAAAATCAGCACATCCTGCAGCATTAAAGAGACTAATGAAGAACTCAAGATGACATTTTCACTGTTGTGTGCCTCCTGTTTTTCTTTAGGGAAATCACAACTCTTGCATTGGGGGGGGGCAATACTCTATCAGATGACAAACACTGCAATATATTCTCATTAAAATTGTGCAAGAGGTTGAACATGGTTTGAGTCCTGTCTTGGCTTGAAAAAAGGGGGCAGTGTGCAATTAAACAAATAAATGTGCATGTGATTCAATTTATCCTATCAACATTCTTTTTCTGGCTGTGCACTTAAGCTTGGTGTAGTACAACCAAAAGGGAAAAAAGGCACTGGAAATCTTTAATCCAGTGAAAGATGCATTACTGAGACCAAAAGAAAGCTTTGAGATTAATTAGCCAAGGCCAGTTTCATGCAAGCCAGAGAGATTGGGAAAGTTTTGCAAGGCAGGCTGAAAACAGAGATCCTGCCTGAGCCTGCCTGTACCACAGGAACTTAAGTGAAACCAGACTCTCCCTCCTGCTATTCCCGATTTTAAAGTAATAGGTTTTGAGCTTCAAGAATATGGACAAAAAATTCTAAATCCTCAGCTAAAAAGGAGTCTTTGTACTTTCCCTATTCAGTTCAGCAGATGTATACCTGAATTTGTTTCGCATACCTAGAGAAAGGATCCAGACTCCTGTTCCTAGACACCAGGATTTTGACATGTACTCTGGAAGCACCTGGAATACTCAGCTGCACTCTGCTAGGCATTTCTGCTTAAAATTAAATGGCAATTCTTGCCCCAGTCAGCCTGAATCCTAGGGTTAAGGTGAAAGACAATGTGTGCATGCAAAAAACAGGCAGAAAGAATAAGAGGGAGCAGCGAGACTGATATTTGCAATCAGGGAATACACATGGTGCACAGGCAAGTGTGGTACAAGCTTCCCAGGAAAGTTTTTGGCAACCCACCTAGATTTTGACCTTTAGACTCTGGTTCTATGGGGTTAGGTGCTTAGCATCACAAACTATCAGAAAATGTCATATCTGATAAATCACTAATAACCAAGAACAAGTAGGACCTTTCAGATCTTACCAGGCTGGGCTGGAAGAGGAAGTCAGTGATGAAAAGTCCCCCATGTTTCATAAAACAGATTTTGGTTGTTTTTTTATTTTTTATTGTTCTATAGCTACATTGTGCATTACATATCTGCTTTCCTCTGCCAGGTGCCTAACGCTCTTAATAAGCTAATTACAGCCTTCTGCTTATTTCATGTCAAGCTTAACTCCCCAGCCTGAGCCTAGCCTGCAGTTCTGGCATGTTTTTTCCTTAATCTAAGACCATCTGTGCTCCATCAGCAAGGAACACTTAAATACAGAGAAAGTGAAGAACCAACAGTGTTGAATTCCCCATACGCTGCCTCCAACTCCTCTCCCCAGCATTTCCAATTAAGTGTGAAGCCAACATCCATCCAGTCCTAAATACGCCGGAAGGCTCTGAGCAGGCTACAGTTATCTACAGATGCAGCAACATTTTTCAGTGGTCAGTGGGGAAATGACAAACCAGAAAGGACTTGAATCTCTCCATTTCTTTACATCAAAATTTCACGTTTCAAATACTATCACATCACCAGCAACATGGGCAGCGGTTCAATTCAGCACTTGATCAATGTAAATCAAATACTTGTCTAGGAGAAGCACAAGGAGTCAGTTTGAGAAAGAAGCAATGGGGTTGATCTTTCAAGAACCAAAAAATACTTCTCAAGTCTTATGTTTATTGCTGCAAAATGGACGTGCACAATGGTTTAAATCAACACTAGACTGCAATGCTGGGGGAGGTCGCTCTCTGATCCTCTCCTGTCCCACCATCAAAAATTCAAGTGTTTCTAAGCCCTACTGTCACCTCAACACCCAGCCCAGCTGGACACAGTCCCTGCCTGCTGCCACTGCAAGCGGCCAGAGCCCCACCACTGTGCATAGCATTGATCCACCTAGCTTCCTCCTAAGGCTGGGAAACAGATGCCTTCAGACTCCCTGCTTGGACTGTCACAGTTTGCCTTGCTTCTGCCTCCTCTTTTCAAACACCAGACGTCAGCACCTGATGCCATAGTGAGCTCTGCCAAGCTTCATCTCAACAAGGAATTTATTTGCTCCTTCTCCTGCAAAGATGACTCTGATGCAGTGTCTTTTATTCCTTCCTCCCAGCTCCTCTGTTCTGTTCTCCAGTCTGCACTCTCCTGCCAACCCACGATTTATTTTCCAATTTCCTTCAGTTTGAGTCCTGCCCTTACATTCCCCCTGCCACCTGGCTCCTCCCTCACCTCCCCTCCAGCACGTTTGCATTTGACCTCTACCAAGGTCAAAGATTCCACAAATGAGTTTTGAGAATATGCCTTGTAATTAAGATGAGGGAATACAAAACAATTCTCCAACAGGATTAATGCAGCGTACTTCTTTGTGCGTCTTCTGTCTAGCTCCTTTTTGGTGGTTTTCAATGCTTTCACATTTATCTTGTATTGAAAAGAAAAAATCTTTTTCTTTTTTCTGCCTTGTTCTTAAATCCTCAGTAACTGATCTCACAGCAAAAGCTACTAAATTTGTAACAATTATATTAGCTACATACATTTTTTCTCCTGTCACTGTGTTTACCACTATTATATTTATGAACCATTGATCATTCCTTTCTGCCCCATGCATCAAAATCCTCTCCTCTTAGGCAACTGCAGTTTGTCTCTTAATACTCCCAGGCTAACTTAAGAACTTTTTTGTCATTCTTAATAAAGCTTAAATCACTTCTCTTTGAGCAACCCTGCAGCCTATTCAAATAGCTGCAGCCTTGTTATTTCTTTTCCTTTACTTATAAGGAATTAAAACACTCTCTTTCAAAACCATGCTTCGTCTCCTGTCTGAAGTGATTAATTAATAATTAAAATAATGTGTGGCATTTGATCCACATTCCTGATACAAAAGTGTTTCCCATGAAAACATGTCTTTATTAACCCTCTCCCCAAATTCTTTCCAAGCTGTTCTCTTTTAAAAAAGAAATATTGCAGAATTATTTATACTTAAGTATTTTTATCTGAAGGGATACATCTTTATTGCTTTTTTCCCCTACCAGACCCCAACTACTCTATTTTTACATTAGAAGTTTTCATTTAAGAAGTTTCAAAAAAAGTAGTGAAAAATGGGTCCATTTCAAGCATGTGGACATGCTGAAGTTGCATAATTGCTTACCTAGAAAGCAGAGGTGAAGATAACAACTGCTTAATATTACATAGACTATGAATCAGAAAATAACAACCTTGCAGACTCATGATTAACACAAATCCCCTATATTTACAAGTGTATATCATCATATATAGCGCTTAGGTCTTAAACAGAAAGCCATATATTTCAAAGCACTTCAAAAAGACAAGTATCATTATCTCAGGTTCATGTGTGGAGAAAGGAAAGCTCAAACTGGAGATGGCTAGAAACTACCTTACCTCCCCGCAGCTGTCCACAAGTGAAGTAGCCCATCCATGCTATCCAAACTCTCCTTATAGAGAATGGAGAGAAATACGCAATTTTTCTGCATATCTTCCTCTACTGACTCCCTACGCTTGGTCTCCCCAGTCTCAGAACAGTTTAGTCTCTACTCAGCCATGTTGCTGATAAAAATGTATCAGATAGATATAACCATGGTGTGGTAACTTTAAATGAAAGAAGCATTTCAGTGACAGCAGAATACCCGCAAGATCATTGTTGCTATTGACTGTTCAAGCTGTGGTAGTACCCAGCAACTCATTAATACCCCCCAGCCACATTCCTCACCCTCCTCCAGCAGTACAACCCAGCCTTCCTCTCCCATTAGCAAGCAACTCACAGCAGCTGCTGCCTGATGTTGCTTAGCTGGAGGTTTGCTCCTCCTCCTGCAGCCCCAGAGAAAGGCTTCTGAGACTGAAAATGTGCCATCTTTCTCCAGTCAAGGTGGCTGGAGATACCATAGGCACAGTCAAGCTTGTGCCTGTTTATCCGTCTGTCCTCTTAGTACATGGGTTGTGCTTTCCTTGAGCTCAGCCTGGGGAAGGCAGGTGAAACATTGGAGGCCAAAGCTCTTTGAGGGTCTCGAAGGACTCAGGGAAGCTGCACCTGCCGTGCTGAGACAGGATCGATGTCCTGTGGGAGTGATGAGTAAACTGTTCCTGCCTCTGCTGCCCAGCTCTGGGTCTCTGGTAACAGCTGTGCAGGCCATGTTAGTGACTCTGCTGTGTAGCTCCGGGCTCCAATAATCCCCTCATATTAGTCATTCAGAACCGTTGCATTTAAAAGAAGCTGTAAAACACACATCAGCTGAACTGTTATTAAAAGTAGGATTATTTATCTAGGGAAAAAGCGTGCATTGACATGACATGTATTTACTATAAAATATTTCTTTTCTTTTTTTCTAAGAGCTCAGTAGTTGGGTTTAAACGAAACATATGAGGTCATTCACGGGCCCTTTTAGAGAGGTACAAATCAATAAATGGTAGGGATTTTTTTAATGCTGTCATTATAAATGACTGGACGCTATCAGGGTCAAACCTAATCCTGTGCAGAGAGCCAGTGCAAGGGACGTGACTCATTTAGATCTCTCTTAAGCTCTGTTCTGAGAATAAAATGTAGATATTTCTCTGTATTCTCCGTCTTAAAAAAAGCCAAACTGCTGCATTTTTGCAGTAAATGGCCCAGATACTCCATTGTTTGTCTTGTAAGATGCAGTGCTTTGTGTTTTCAAGGACTTCTCTTACTTCTGACTTCCCAGCATGTGCAGCTCAGCTCTCATGCCAGGGATGGGCCCCAGGTAGGAAGAACACTTCACTGACTGCACAGTCCTGAGAAGTGGCAAATGGCAGCGGGGTGCCAGGACCTCTCCCCACGCTCCATCAGTTGGCAGCTCACCACTTCCACAAACCCGGGCTTGCTGAAGGGGGGAGAGACTGCAGGAGGTATCACCTCCTCTCCAAGGGAGCATGATAGTGGGAACTGACTGCATGAACCCTGCACTCGCTCGGTGTGTGGTGTGAAACGCAATAGGTCGTTGTTCGCCACATCAACTGCTGTTAGCAAAGGTGCTGCATTAACCTGTCCTGCGTTAGAGTGTTCACTAACGACTTCATCAGAGTACCCTAATTGGGACAGGAGCAACTAGGAAACACTTTCTGTGCCTTGTGGTAAGCCAGCATTTGCAGGTAAAAAAGAAACCTCTCTCATGTCTGAAAATATCCCACATCCCTAAAGTAATAATAATAATAAAAAAGCAGCATATATTTATATAACTCTCAGTTTATATAAATGTCAGTTTAGATAAAGTGTATCCTAAAACAAAAGGCTGATTTGCCTCTCAGGAACATCCGCAGAGCTGGATTTGTTGACAGCAGCCACAGATGAATGCACGTGTCAGGGCAGGGGACAGCCAGGGTGTAAGTACATGCAGATCCCCAAGAGCCTCCTGGAGCTGATGGAGTGGAAAGGAGCCCATAAAGAAAAAGGGGTAAATAGGCAAACCAAAATACATTTTGCAAAGATAGAGAAGCAACATCAGTGACAAGAAATGAGAAGTCCAAGGGATTATTTTTTTTTATTTTCATTTTTTTCCCTTCCCCTTTCTAAAGGATGTTTAATGGTCCTGACACTAAGTTGCAAGGAATAAGAACATTAGTCTTCATTCCCTACACAAAAAAATGCCTGACAGGGTTTTATCAAATAAAGAGCCCAATATGCTACTGTTATCTGTAAGTGACTTCAGCAGCTAATTAAATTCAGTTTATGAATCCTGCTCATAATGTTTGCTGACAAAGACCAAAACCCCTGTAGTAATTTTGGCTTTTAGGTGAGGTGAGACAGGGAAGGAGGGAATGACAACTAACAAATTACCCAGGAAAGTGGGCTGGCAATCCATGGCTGACAGTCATCACGCAAACCTCACTTCAGCCTGTGAGCATAACAGGGTAGTTCCCCTCCAGATATAAAGCAGCTCTGTGGCCTTCAATGACTCTAAGAAGGCTGCCTTGCTCCAATGCCAAGTCTGAATCCAAACAGGTATACCTTCTGAACTTCCTATGCATGCTATACAACCTTATGTATATAATCATCCTGTATGGGTACATACAGATGTATATATAAAAATACATATGTGTATATATATATAAGAACTTCCTATACCATGCCAAAATACTCACTTCAGAGGGCAATTACACTGATCACAACTATGCAGTGCACTCTGAGCCAGTTTAGCAAATCTATGAATGCACATATTGAAACGTATTCTCACTTGGTAGAGCATGAGCATGCTCTTAACTCGGACAATTCTCAAAGGAAAACAGGCATTTATTTAAAGCTAAACCTGGGCTTAAAAGCTTTGCTGGCCATAAATGGACTCCTGAGTTGGGTTGTCTCAGACAGGGGGGATGTTGTGTTCAGAAATTACTCAACGCTACAGAGTATGAGAAGAGATCTGCTTTCTCTGCTCTCTGAATTTTAGCTGATGAGCTGATGGTTGGTTCCCAACAGCATATGCTGGAGCCTATTAAAGAGTACAGTTCCCTGCAGTGAGGAGCTAGAGAAGTGTGTCCTTGGAGGATGAAGTGTGGCCTTCAGACATGGTCTCCTCCAGTCTAACATGCATTGTTTTCTTCCCCCATCTCCCACTTCAGGTAGAAATTTCTCCCTTCAATAAGTCCTGGGAAGGGCGACCTGCACCTGAAAGATGCAATCTAGCTCCCAATCAGTCATTTTAAGGAAGGGTGTATTCAGGGAGTACATTTTATTTGGGAACCTGAAACTGTAAGAATAAAAAGCTGAATTTGCCAGAAAGTTTTTTCAGCCAATATATGCTTTATTATGGAATAGCTTTAAACCTCTAGGCTGAGAGTGAGAGGTTTTAGGTGCAGCTTTGGAAGGTGATTTATGAATAGATTTATATGTTAATCTGTTAATAAAAAATGTAGCGTACTGATAAAATATGTGACAATCACAACTCAGCTATGAGCCACATATTAAAGACTGCATCTGCTCTGGTAGAGGTTTTGATTATGTTTTTAAATGAGGGAACTGCATTGGCCTAAAAATAAAGAAATAAATATTTTATCTAGAAATATGTGCCATATAATTCAAAGATGTATCTGGGAATCTGCAAGAAACAAATAATAAACTGCTTTTAAGAAAATTACTTCTGGCAAGTTAAGCTTATTCCTGAACATTTCAAACTGGAGTTCCTGTCAGGCAGCTCAGTGGTACATAAAGACAGGCACAGTATTCCCACTCTTTCCCAAAATTACTTCCCAAACTGGATTTTAAATTGGATTATAATCTTGACACTCCAACTAGGCTGAAGATCTTCAGCAAAGTTGGGCCAGATTCTAAGCACCCATGGGTTTGCGCTGCATATCAATGCCTAGTTTCCTCATGATTTTTGAAAGGATATTTTGAAAAATGGGAACAGCTCTGGCTCAAGGATGTTCCTGCAAGTAAATCTGAAATAAAATACTTTTACCTCTTTTTATTGACAAAACTCACACCACTTTATAAAGGAGTGCTATATCCCTATTTCACATGCAAGCAAACACCAGGCAGAAAAATGGGGCAGATTAACCTTCCTTTAGGTGCCCACAGGCAGAGCCAGCAGTATGAATTTGGGACTCCAAGCCCCGTCTGGTGCCTCTCCAGCATCTCTTGGGGATGTAAGACTGATCTTACAAAACTATTTGTAAGTTTTCTGATAAGCACCAGGGTTTTGTGAACATATTCTGAATCCTTAAAATTTCCCAGTGAAGTATTTTCACCAGGAAAGATTACTTGAGTGACAATTTGTGCTGTAAACTATATTACTCGCTGCTCCCCATTGGTTTTGTTTATCATTTTATTCAACTATACAGAGAAAAATAAAGTTAAACTCTGCCACCTCTCCTCACTCTTTCATACACTTGCAGAGTATGTTTCTCATCAGCACACATAAATGTGGCACTACTGAGCCCTAAATAAGTAGAAAATAATGTATTTAATGCTCGGTTTGATTCAAAGTGCAAAATATGAAACCTGTTCCATTTGTTGCTATGTGACATACTGAGGACTGATAGGCAAGTTTTATTATTATTAACTATACTTTGTTGATATGTACTGTTGATTTACCAGTGATTATGTCACAGAGCTGAAGATCCCTCCAGGGACTAGCAAGGAGGGAAGCATGCCTTCAGGAGCAGCTGTGCAGTTTCAGAGCTTCATCTCTGTAGAAGGGATGTTTCTGCTTCTTAGACTAAGGGGAGAAAAACTGGAGTAAACCCCTCCTTACCAGAAATACACTGGATATGTAGCTGTAGTTCATCTGCTACAGGACCATACGGAAATGTTTTGACATATTTCAGGTTTGAAAAATGCCCACTTCAAAGCAGAAAGAAATTTCAATAGACTTCAGAACAAGCCTTTAGAGCTGAGACTGCCTAAGCACATTGTTGACTTCAAGCTTGGGTTTAAGTCTTATCCCTCCAGTGGGCCTAAGAAGTTCATCAAGTTTTGCCCTACTGACTGGGTAACATTCTCCAAAGCACCCACATGAATGTAGGTGCTCTTATTTATAAATCTGGAGCAAAATTTCAAAAGCATGTAAAGTCACGTGTTTTGTAGCATTTTCATGTTTTGCAGTGGGGTAATTGTAGGTCTGTAATTGGAAATCTAGCTTCTGGCAGCCCAGGTGGTACTGGACAGGGTGTAGCTCCACAAGCAATCCTACCAAATTCAGCATCATGACTGTTGGGGAACTAACATGCTTTTTCTCTGAACTTAGTCCTCACCTAATATTTGTCCTCAGGAAAAAAATATTAGATTGTTAATTAAAGCATATTTTAATCTCATTATCTCTCAATGTGTCTTTCTTAACAGATTAAATAACTTAAATCTTCCAAATAGTCTTTGAAAAGGTGCACCCATTTATTCTTTCATATACTGTTAAAATACAGTTCACTTTTCAGAAAGGGAACACATACAGACTCTTGAAGTATTTTAAATACTATTAACCTGTTACAACTGGTCAGCATAAAAACTTCACAGGGCCGGTTAGAAACTTTTTCACAAGAGATCTTCCACTAAAACAAATAATTGAAATCAAAACATTTTATGAAATTCTAACAGGTTCTATTAAAGATGAGAGTCCAGAAGGGAACCTTGGATTGGAAAGGGAAGGGGAAAGGGGAAAGGGGAAAG